>VIBL01000181.1:0-387500 GCA_008271625.1 Lutraria rhynchaena | reverse complement strand
GACTGACTGACTGACTGACTGACTGACTGACTGACTGACTGGTGTTTACGGTGTTTTAACACTAACTAGGCTATACCGCACCTACAGCAGAAATTTTTAATTAATTAATTAATTATGTTAATTATATTTTACAGTACAGATTAATTGCCTTTAAAAACTGAATAAGCATAGATGGAGTGTTTGTGAATAGGTCTTTGAGTGAGCTTGCGTTGAAATACTAGTTCCGGGTTAGGGTATATTCGTGGCAGTCTATAAGAAAATGTTTTACAGTGAAAGCTTCTTTGCATGATATGCAAAATGGTTGATCTTCTCGGTTAAGTATGTATGAAAGTGTAATTCGAGTGTGCCCGATACGGCACCTTGTAATAACGACTTGGTCGCGGCGAGTTAAAAGAGGGAAAGATCTTGATAATTGGACATGAGAAAGGATGGCATGGAGTTTGCTATTTGTCTTTTCATCCCATTGAGATTGTCACCTGGATTTGATAAGTAAATTAATAGATGGCTGAAAATCGCTGTTGGGTAACGTGATTGCAACTGGTTGAATATTAAGAGCTTCTTTTGCCAAAGTATCGACTGTTTCATTTCCTCGAATACTTATGTGGCTGGGTATCCAGCAAAATTTTACACATTTTGATTGTAAAATATCACAGGAGGCTAGCACGTTGAAGGGATGGAGTATAATGGCGTATTAGGCCTAAAATGGCCACATGGACCAAAAACACGTTTATCACATATATACATATACGAGGGTTACAACTTCCAGAATGACAATTTCTGCACCAAGTTTGTTTAAAACTACGTAACTTTTTAAGAAATCGCTCAAATCTCCAATAACTGGTGTCTACAGATAGCTAATACTACACATAACCACTACAGTAAGTTGTCCAGTTCAAAACAATGAAGCAGATATTAAATCTTTTTCCTCCGAAAAATCGTCAATTTCGTTGAGTCGAACGCGACCTCCAACACCAAATTGATCAGAATTACCAAACTAAATACACCTTAAAACAACAGGTAGAGTAATGACAACGCGTGCTAACCATAAATATCTCTAAAATACACTGATCCGGCACAAATTAAATATCCAGGAACGTTCAACTCACGTAAAATTAACAAAATCGTCGACTCCGTCATAGATTTCCACCTCGCTACGCCATTATGATTCAGCCAATGAAACGTCCGCTTACAAACAAATTACGGGGCAAAGGTCACTGCATCGTAATATTTGAAATTTCAATCATGCAGCGATTTTTGTGAATTGAACGTGAATATTTATTTTGAATACGTGAATAAACTTTTGTTGAAAAGTTACGTAGTGTTAAACAAACTTGTACAGAAGCTATCATTTCGGAAGTTGGAACCCTTGTATATGTATATTATGTAATATAGGTGTATTTGGTCCAGGTGGCCATTTTAAGCCTAATACACCATTATACACCCTCTCTTAAACGTGCTAGCTCCCTGTGCAAAATATCATGTAAGCGAATGAGTAAATCACACTGGTAATGCAAAACGAAATGACTCCGGATTTACGCAGTAGCACCAGCTATCGTAACGCACATACTCCTGCAAAAAGATGGCTGACATAAACAAAAACACGCACGTGAGTATAAATTTTTACCATTTTTACCACATTAACCGATAAATTTAAAGTAATCAATGTTCTTACGGAATGTTAATAGTAAAAGATTCCGTAAAAGATTTGAATGTCACTTTAAATCATTATTGCAAAAGTTTATTAGAAATAAAGTCGACAGTTGAACCAGAAATTGCGCGTAAAATCATTTGAATTCAACATTTTGAACAAAATATTCGTAATCTGAGCTTTTCTGATGGTCATATGCTAGATAAATACATCTATTATCAGAATATATCATTTAATATACCATTTGTCATAAATGTGTTGAGATATATGCAATTTTGTAATGCAACGAGCGTAGCTCCCGTTTACATTACAACGAAAGTGCTCCAGTTCTTAAATCACAATTTTTTGACAATGAAACGATTACAAACACAAGAAACAGGTTCATTATTTTATTGCGTTTATTTCTTTGAGTATGTCTATTATGTTAAAGTCCAGAGAGAACGTCGTACAAAAATTCCACAAAAAAATGACGCTTGTCATCATGTTACATTGTCTCAAGAACAACATTTTGAACCCCAAGAATTTGGAAGTTATCAACCAATACAGGATGATAAAATGCCCGCAGGTGCCTATGAATTCATAGAAATAAACTTTGCTGTGTCCAGTAGAAACACCTTGATTTCAATAGCAGATGAATATCAGAAAACTCACGTTTGGTTTGATGCCACAAACAATCACGGCCATGACAAATTACAAGCATACAAATGTATTCATGATGTGTGTTGATGGTAAAAAGGTGACATAAGGATTAGATGCAGAATTTGGAGATATAGATATGTTTGGATTTGAGAGTAAACCAATTGTTACAGAAAATAAATGCCGACTTCAGACAGAGACACGTTAATTGATTAAGCGATAAACAATTATTGCATTGTAACACTGATGATGAAAACGGCTCTCATAACAGGAATAAATTGCTTGAAATGATTCGTTTTTGTTATATGTATTTATATATAGCATCGTAAAATTTGTGACCTGTAACTTGGGATTTGTGTGTCGAATTTTCTTAAATTATCAATATAGATGAAAATGAAATGATTTAGTTATGCTGTTTTTTACAATCCTGTAACAATTGACTACTAATTAACTTAAGTTTACTTTATTAACATGCATGCTATCGTCACGAATTTGCATGCATTTACGGTTAGATATCAGTAGTGAAAAATGGCCTGGAGCACTTATATTATAACGTTTATAGGAGATACATTCGTTGTATTACAAAATTGCATATATCTCAACACATATATAGCAAATGGTATATTAAATGATATATTCTGATAATAGATGTATTTATTTAGCATATGACCGTCAGAAAAGGTCAGATTACGTATATTTTGTTCAAAATGTTGAATTCAAATGATTTTACGCGCAATTTTTGGTTCAACTATCGACTTTATTTCAAATAAACTTTTACAATTTCGATTTAATGTGACATTCAAATCCACAACGGAATTCAGAAATACTATAGACATTCCATAAGACCATTGATTGTTTCAAATTTATCGGTTAATGTGGTAAAAATAATAAAAATTTATACTCACGTGCGTGTTTTTGTTTATATCAGTCCTGTTTTTTCAGGAGTATGTGCGTTACGATAGCTGGTGCTACTGCGTAAATCCGGAGTCATTTCGTTTTGCCTAACCAGTGTGTAAATGTTGAACCAAGACATTATTGGTTTTGCAATTTTTAATTGCTTGAAGAACAGGAAGATAATCTGAGAAAATCAGAAATTTGTCTGCAATGTGTTGAGCAATGTATGATAATGCCAAGTCGATGGCTTTTGTTTCTGCTGTAAAAATTGATGCCTTCTCTGGGAGGCCCATCCGAGAAATAAAGTTGTGTGCGAAGGCAGCACAAACAACCTTGCTGCCGTTTTTTGAGCCGTCAGTATAGACATGGATAAAATCATGATGTGATTCTAAAATTTTGGAAAATTCGTCTTTATATAATTCAGATGAGTTAGGAGATTTTTTTTTCTTTGGATAGATCAGTATTTACCTCTGGACATGATTGCGAAAAATGCGTATAGTCCGAGCCCGAGGCTATAAAAATCTGGCCCGGACTATAAACTTTCGTTGTGAGTGTAGTCCGATCGGACTACAGATTTTCGGGAAATATGGGTTAGTCCATGTTACTATAAAAGCTCCGTCGCTTCACTGTTACCACAAAATAAATGAATAAACGTTCAAACCGCTGACGTCACTCAAGTACTGTTTCTTAGCTTTCTTCGCTAATAGACGCCAAAGCGATATATTAAATGGGTACCAATATTGTTTTGGTTCCGTTTTTCTATTTCACAAATCAGTGCAATGTGTGCACCCAGGTCACATGCTACTCACCTATTAGTGTTAGCTAAGCACGATATTGACACATTCCACGATTTGTGACGTCATTCAGCTTGAGTGTAACTTTTTGAAATGAAATATAATCGTTGATGACGTAACGCAAGGAATTAATGCGTTTCTTGGTCACAATGACTACTATATTCTCACATGCCTCTCAGTACAGTTCCTTGGCTTCCCAGAATTAATAGATTAGTCTACATGTAAAGGAGATTTTAATGTCCGAGCCATTTTTATTGGCTATTTATTGGACTATTGGTTTAAATTCGCAGACTTAAATTTTGTGAAGACGTTTTCTTGTTAAAACTTTTGCGAAATCGATCTGTGTAGTGTTTATTGACCCTTTAGTTGTACTTATTTCGGACATGAACTGAATTCGGATATGCTTTGTGTACAAGACTATTAGTACATAGATATATTATCAGACATATTCTTATAATTCTGTTAATATAATAACGACATATGTGTTACTCAGGTTAAATTTTGATTTTACTTGAGAGTTTGGTTAATGTGAACTGTGATTTTATGAACCAGGCGTGTTTTCTTTGTAATGTAAGTTATGATGAATCCGTTTGCTGCATATTTATATAATATCTGGGCTAACAGAAAAAATGATAGCCACTGGTCTACTAGAAAAAAAATGGTATCCCATTAGGCTACCACATGCTAAATAAATTTGTCGGACACTGAGCTTGAATAAGCCACTAATTATGGAATGGAATCAGTGAATATTTGTCAGATATTATGAATTTTCTACGGTTTGTTTGAAGGCGCAAAGCCTGGTAAATCTGTTAACATTAATAAGAAGAAAATTTATCAATATTGGGTGTTCTATCTGGGTGAGCAATTTTATTTTCGGGCGATTAACTTCTGTAAAGTCACTGGCCCGACTGGTGAGTAAATTCAAAATGTTTAATCCGAAGATTGCCAATTGGTATAAAACATTGCAATACATCTGAATTATTGAATTTGTTCCATTCTATGTAACAATAGTATTGCCATGTTGCACATCTATAGTTTAATTGAATGCAGCCATGAAAGCTTAGAGAGTAGAATTTTGGTCTAATGCTGAAAAAAGAATTGACTTAAACGGCTAATTTTTTAAAAAAATATATTAAATAGCATATTCTAGACATTCAAGACGAATACCAGGATAATGATTCATGTAGGATAGATGTCCTTAAGTAATTTAACAAATATTCTACGACATGATTCAAACAAGCTCGGACTATAAAAAATCTATGAGGACTATAACTTTTGTCACAAGGTATAGTCCCGGGGACTATAGTAGAAAAATATTAACCAAGAAGACTGTATATGGGTCAAGTTTGAGAGCTTCTAAGTCGTCTTCCAATCGTAAACCAATTGATTTTATTTCTTTTTCTTTGTTTTGAAATTGCTCTTTGCTATTAGGGTTGAATATAACGTCTCTGGTAGGGTTTTTGTCGTTAGATGAAATAGTCTTTGCATACTGAAGCGATAGCTTCTTTTGACGTAGCTTTAGTGGCGGTTCACCGGCGTCCGTATATAAACTTTCTATTAGTGATGTGGGGAAAGCACCAAGAGCCAAACGCAAACCTTGGTGGTGTATAGTGTCAAGCATCTTTAGGTGTGTGTACGTAGTTCGGTTTTCCCAATTGGGGTGTTGGGATTTTACCGACCGTACATATGCCTCGTTTATTGTTCTACGATCCAACACGCTCACGTCCAGCGGGAAAGACATAAGTGATTATACAAAAACAACTCCACTTGTCCATATTACAGATATTTAATTGTCCCATAAAACAAAGCGTAAAACAAGGTTACCAACTAAATAAGACTAAATTTAAATTAAACAAAATATATCTATCACCGATCGTAAGTCCAGGCGAAGATATTATAAAAAGTTAACACTAATAAATAGCCGACATAGTTTGATAGAAGCGTCGACTACCGACTGTAACTCTGGACTGCCAACCTCTTCTGGGCGGCGAGCGCACCTCTTTTATATTATCCCCACTGTAGGTACCCAACCTTTTCATCATTTTTGTGTGTTCTGCGCACAAGTGTGTGCAGACTCTGGACAGTATTACCAAAAGGTCTAAAGATCAAGAACTAACATCATGAGTCAGGCATTTTTACCTGTTTGTGATTTTCTGCGTGCGTAGTCTGAACTTGTTATATCCTCACCTGACCCGGATAGATATATTTAGTTTCTACACCGGCACATATGACTTGCGGGCAGAGCCGTAAACAATTGATACGTAGTCTAATTTGAACGGATAAGGCTTCTGTACAGTTGTAGGTATCTGACCCCCACTCAGTATTAGAAAGGACTTTCAGTAGATTTAGAGCTTTAAGACATTTTTTTAGATTTTTAATATGGGATATGAAAGACAATTTTTATCAAAAATGACACCAAGAAATTTTACTTCAGGTACAACAGGGATTTTCGAGCTGGATATGTATAGTTCTGGATCGTTGTGTGCCTTTCGCAGACGACAAAAGTGTACGCATTGCGTTGTGGATTTTGAAAATTTAAAACCATTTTCTGAGGCCCATTTTTGGATCTTATCAAGGTTCTGTTGTAGTTGACGTTCAATGGTACGCATGCTTTTCCAACGGTAACATATCAAAGAATCGTCGACGTATAATGAACAGTCAACTCCGGGGTTGAGAATTATATTATTATTAACAGTGTAACCGAAAGGATACTGCCCTGTGGAACTCTCTGTTCCTTTTGGTGGTTCTCTGATAAAGAGGAATCAACCTGAACACGAAAATTACGGTTTGATAGAAAATTTGAAACAAACAAGGATAGTCTCCCCATTTAAACCAGCATTTTTAAGATCTTTGAGGATGCCACACTTCCTCGTCGTATCATAAGCCTTTTCAAGGTCAAAGAAAATTGATACTAAATGCTGTTTTTTAATGAAAGCTTCTCTAATGAAAGATTCAAGCCGGACAAGATGATCATTCGTGCTTCGTTGTTTACGGAAACCTGATTGAAAATTAGTTATTACTCCTGTAGATTCCAAGTACCAAACAAGACGAGTATTAATCATTCGCTCGAAAGTTTTGCAAATACAATTAGTGAGAGAAATAGGGCGGTAATTAGTCGGGTCATTATGGTCTTTCCCAGGTTTAGGGATAGGTATAACAAGTGCCTCCTTCCAACAAGGCGGCACATCACCTGTTACCCAGATACCATTGAAAATGTTCAATAAAAGATCAAGCGAAACCTGTGGTAAATGCTTCAGAAGTTGGTAATGAATTCCATCAGGTCCAGCGGCAGAGTCTTTAGCTTTATCAATAGAGTCCATTAATTCATCCATAGTAAAGAATGCGTTGTAATCTTCGTCATTATTAGATTTAAAATTTATGTTTTCCTTTTCAGCTTTAGATTTGAATGAATTGAATTCTGCTGAATAATGTTCTGACGAAGAATTGTGGGCAAGCGTTTCAGTTAATGTATTAGCTATGTCCTTTGGCGTTTTAGCGTCAGGGCCGTGTTTACCGCTAATTTTTCGGACCTCGTCCCATACTTTCTGAATTGTTGTATGTGAATTAATTTTCGAAATATATGACCGCCAAGATTTACGTTTCGATTTACGAATTGTTCGTCGAGACTTTGCTCTGAATATTCTGTATTTTTCGAGGTTATCAGTTGTAGGACAGCATTTGAATTTCAGGAGTGATGCAATTTTATTTAATATCGAAGTGAAACGATCCGTTTGTAAGTGCGAGGTTCATCTGGAACTGCGTTATTAGATGATAATAGTAATGGATAGTGATCACTACCAAATTGCTCGTCTAGAACTGACCAAGCAAAATCCAAGAATATAGGATGGGATAAAGACAGGTCTATGCAGGTAAATAGGTAGGGATTAATTTTAAATTGTCAATTATCTTTTCGATAACTTGACCTTTAGCGTTAATAGAGTTACTTCCCCACAATTGATTATGTGCGTTAAAATCGCCCAAAAAAAGGAAGGGTTGTGGAAGTTGTTGAATTAAATTTTTCAACTCATTATTACTTACAGTTGAGTTTGGGGGAAGATAAAGCGAACAAACCGCAATAGGTTTATGTAAAGTGACCTCGACTGCAACAAGCATGTAGGTGGGTGTTTAATTTAATTTGACGCTGAGGAATACAGTTTGAAACAACAATTGTTGATCCTCCCGATGCCCTTATATTGTTATCACGGATGGCGTTATACAGACTGTAGCTATTAATAGTTAAATTATCATTTGACGTTTGGTAGGTCTCTTGGAGACATATCACTTTGGGAGTATACTTAGATAATAGAAGTAGTAAATCATTATAATTAGATTTTAAACCACGACAGTTCCATTGAATGATGTTATCCATGGTTGATGTTTATAAAAAGAGAGAATCACGACGGAAACTTGACAGGACTAATACTGCTGTCCGAATTACGCTGAGGGAGCATTTTCTGGAGGGCGAGTGCTTCCTTGGAGGTGAAGCATCGATCTCTTCGTCCTCCAATGATTCGATCTCCTCAAGAGAATCAAATCTGTTGAAGGTTGTCACCAGGTTTTGTTCGGCCATTTTCGGCCGATCTGTAAGAACTATACGTTCTTTCGGTGTCTGCCTCTGAGAAATCTTCTCAGTGGAAACAACCTTGTTAACATTGCTATTGGTTTTCATAGGCGAATCCTTTGATTGGTACTGTTGCAAGTTAATTGTGTCACTGAAGGGGAAGTTTGACTCTGTTGGTCAGCCTTTTCTTCTGTTTGAATGGGTTGTGCGGTGGTTACACAGGTGCAAATATTACACTGTGTACCGACATTAACTGTTTGTGTACGTTTAGCCGAGATGCTGACGTAAGATTGAGCTTTAGGTGTTTGAAAACGCTGCGTACTTTCGACTTGTTTTCGTGCCTCCTATAATGAGATGTTCGTCCTAAATTTAATGGATAGAATCTCTTTTTCAAGTTTCCACTTCATACAAGACCGGGAGGTGGTGTAATGCTCACCCCCACAGTTTGCACACGAAATGGAACTAGTACAATTATCAAGATCATCATGACCAACACCGCACCGGCGGCAGATACTGGTCCTTTGACAATTTGTTTCGTGATCACCGAATCGGAAACACTTATAACATTGCAGAGGATTGGGCACGTACACTTCCACTTTGGAGGAAGTGTACCCAATCCTAAGCGAATTTGTTAGAGTCGGTGAGTTGAAAGTTGCAATGGAAGTGTTTGTGGATGCTTGTTTGCCTTGTCTTCTTGAATATATGCGTTGTATAGTGCGCACACCATGTGTTTTCAGCTCCCGGGCGACCTCGTCGGATCCAGTACTGGGCCCGAGGTCGTCGCACCGGAAAACACCCTTACATGAGTTTAGTGTCTTGTGCGGCGTACATTTCACACCAATTTTGGAAGAAAGACTTGATGTTCCAGCAGGACGTTCACTTGCGTTGGTCTCGCAACCTCCACAAGCAAACATCCGGTACGAAGTAGGCCATTGATTTGTTTCTCGATCACAAAAGGGCTCAGATCTGACATTTTTGTGCCCTCGTCAAGTGACTCGATGACGAGAAAACACGGGAATGTGGCACTTGCATTGTCGTTTGTGGAAGCAGGGGTCAGTTTACGTTTTTGGGGGTCATTCGAGTTTAGGTTTGAGGTATCCATATTTGAGAAGTTTTGATTCATCCACCAAGTTCCTAAGCCACCACGGACTCCAACACGTGGAAGCTTAAAGGGGGCGGATATCCAGTCCTCAAGCCACGAGGTTACTTGAAGGATATACTCGTACAAAATCAGTATGATTAAATCAAGAATGATTCCAGACGATTAGCCCATGGACCACCGCCTTCTTGGATATATATCTTAAGAATGTGAGATATAGATTATACGATATCTAAAAATGGGTTAATATGAGAAGAGGATAAGTAAAGAGACGAGATAACAGGTCAGAGTTAGAGAAGGATAGATAGAGGAGGAAGATGACAGAATAGGGAGAGTGAGGTAGAGGGAAGTAACAGAGAAATCGACCCATCGCAATCATGCACATATGGTAAGACGCTTTAAACGAATTTGTACTGTCTATCCAAGGGCAAGGCATGACTAGCCGATTGACCGGGTCGGGCCCACCTGGCCACCCGTCTACCCTGAAGCAGAGGCCAAAGAAGCGTGTTGGGGGGACTGGAGATCCCTGGGTCCTCCTCAACTACCAGGATCCCCTTTTCCAGTATATGGGGCGCTGCCCACGGCAAACAGGCAGGTTTGGTTTTAGCCATGTACCCATCACACAGGCACAAAAGTGCACCTGTCTGTGTTACTTCCCTCGGAGAGGTACCAAACAAAGAGGGAGAATGTTGTTCGAAAGTACAAAGTAATCGAAGTTGTATTTCTTGGTAGTGTGAGGGCAAAGCGTCTTCTTCATGAACATTTTCGCAGTGTAATGATCACGTGATTAACAGTTGCAAAATTAATATAATGAGCCCACGATGATCAATTGCAGTCAAATATATTTTCCTTAATTGAATCCGTGTTTATTTCAAATCAATTCAACTTGTTTAAGAAATTTATATTTTTTGATTATTTACATAAGTCTCAAGGATGTGAGCACAACACTTTAAGTGAAGCAATGAGAGTACTGTCAGAAGCGAAAGTTAAAAAGTGTGAAGAATCAAGTCAATTGCTTAAATAGTTTTTGGTATGCATGTAAAAATAAGGGAAGTTGACAGTATTATATGAAACATAGAGTAAACAACCATATTATCACAAATGTGAGTTGATATAATATTAGATGAAACACGGAGTAAACAATCAATCCTAGGCGATTTCAGTGTTTTGATAGCTTCAAAAAATTTCCGATATTGCAATAGGCTGATCTAATTCAACTCTAGATTTTTGAAAATTAGTAAATTCATAATTATGAACAAACTCTTCCGACTCATCGTTCCTGGCTCGAAATATATTATTCTGATTCTGATAAATGTTCAAAAAGTTAATCAGTTGAAAAACCATTATAGTAGAAGTAAAATGAGAGTTCTGGCGCATTTTACCATATTCGTGGTTAAATACAACCTATTGTCGCGTGATTCGCGTCAATGCGGACGACGACTCATCAAAACTGGGTTTTTCTCCGTATCCGCGGTTTCCCATCATTTCGTTATATCTGTGCCAGGGTTTTTCCCATTTTAGCAGACGATATGTTAATTGATTTTCCTATATACTACTCAAAATTTGATAAGGATAGCTTTTTCAATGCTACATATTTTGTAACATACGCAATGCAGTCCCTCAATTTTTGGTGTGTATATTTATTCGAGTGTTTACTACAAGGTACAGTTAGTTTTACTGCGGTTTCATGGCCCACGGCTTCCCGATTTGCATGGGGAAAAGGCTACCCATGAAAAGAGGCGTGGTGGCCACATGTACAATTGTACACACTTTTAAGTTATTCACTTGAATCTAACACATTCAGCTTAAAACTTACTGAATACGTAAAATATGGCGAATTTGCGCGTACGGCATTTTTGCGGTTTTCTTTCCACGAATATCTTTTCAAACGCGGTCCCGACCGATTTTCCAGTCTTGTCTTTTAATGGGACCAACCAACCATATTTAGAAAAAATATCAATAACGGGCAAGAGATACTTAACACCACTTTTAAATTTTGAGAACGCCTGCATATCTACCAAATCTGCGGCCCATATTTCGTCAATACCATTTACGCGCACGCGCCTTTTAGGAAATTTTTAACAACGGGTTTGTGTAATTCTTCGGCTAAATCGTCAGTCCATTTTATCTTTTTTTAAATTCCCATTCCGAATGTCATCTTAGTTCCGATAATCTTATTAATCTGTCCATTTTTTCCCTTAGAGTCGGATTATAAATATTATTCATCTCCTCTAGCATATTTTTATCACATACTTTATTTCTCGTAGCAGTGTCCTTTCTTTTTCAGATAACACACATCATGATGATACGCCGCTTTATCAATTCTGTTTATAGGTTTGCTGCAACGTTTTGGAGTGAGATCGGGGTTAGTCTCTCTTTTTTAGTTTAGTGCCCGGTCGTGTGAAATTATGGCCCGGTAGATGCATTTCAAAAGGTAGGTTGTTTATGGCTTTATTTAATATTGAGCCACCCTTCATTTTAACAAATTGAGTTTTTTGTCGACCAGCACACTACACACTTTCCTCGTTTCATGGGTTTATTGTTTTTTTGTAACAACATCTTCAATATTGAGAGTTTCAGTAACTTTTTTACATTTGACGCAAGAGAACATTTTTTTATATTTTTATATATGTGCTATTAAAATTTAGATAAGTAGTATAGAAAATGGAAATCAAGGATCTACCTTGGAATATAAACGACCAAGCGAAACAAACATCCCTTTTTGCCCAAAAGTATTAGAGGAGTGATCGTCGGGAAATCTTGTTGCGGCAAAACTACCCTATTGCTCAAGCTAGGATGATTAGACTATGACAAACTTAAGGTTTTCGGAGAGTTTATTTCAACCCGAGTATCGTATTTTAAATAAAGCTTTTTAAAAAAAGACGAAATACTTCGGCTCTTTGATATGCGTGAAGAAATTGCCAAAAAGGATATTTCGTCGGGCCTCTTAATTGAAGATTTGGGGCAAAACAAGACCACGTGGGGAGTTATATAAATGTAAAAGTTAATATTTCCGAAGAGCAGAAAGATAAAATAAAACGAGCCATACGAGCTGGCACTACCACGAGTATACGGTTAGGTATGTAAGATCTTACTGGTGAGGATATCATAGCAATTACCTAAACGCAAGCGAATAAAATAAAACGAACGTACAAAGATGTAGTAGTAGTAAAGATTAAAATGAGCAAGGCGCAGCTAGCGCATAATATGAAAGTTGAAGGCAGGTTTCTCGGCTTGTTGGCCGGCTTGGCTGCCAGAGCTTTGCCTATGTTAACGGGCAAGATATTGCCGGCTCTCGCTGTGGTCGCATTATCGGGTTTAGCCAGTACAGCCGCTCAAAAAGCCATTGGGTGGGGGTCTTAAAAAGAGAGGATGCGTTTGCCATGTAGAAACCGACGATAAGGACTCTTACGGATGAGGAGACAAAACGGGTGAACAAGATTTACAAGAAAATCTCGGAAAATTTTTAAACCGATTATGGAAGTACAAGCGGCAGTACAAAAGACTGCCTAAGAAATAAGGGAAAATCCCACAAATTTACAACCTATTGGAGGACCCAGAGCTTTAGAAGGGCCTGGTATGCAGGTTTTGGAGTGAGATCGGGGTTAGTCTCTCTTTTTTAGTTTAGTGCCCGGTCGTGTGAAATTATGGCCCGGTAGATGCATTTCAAAAGGTAGGTTGTTTATGGCTTTATTTAATATTGAGCCACCCTTCATTTTAACAAATTGAGTTTTTTGTCGACCAGCACACTACACACTTTCCTCGTTTCATGGGTTTATTGTTTTTTTGTAACAACATCTTCAATATTGAGAGTTTCAGTAACTTTTTTACATTTGACGCAAGAGAACATTTTTTTATATTTTTATATATGTGCTATTAAAATTTAGATAAGTAGTATAGAAAATGGAAATCAAGGATCTACCTTGGAATATAAACGACCAAGCGAAACAAACATCCCTTTTTGCCCAAAAGTATTAGAGGAGTGATCGTCGGGAAATCTTGTTGCGGCAAAACTACCCTATTGCTCAAGCTAGGATGATTAGACTATGACAAACTTAAGGTTTTCGGAGAGTTTATTTCAACCCGAGTATCGTATTTTAAATAAAGCTTTTTAAAAAAAGACGAAATACTTCGGCTCTTTGATATGCGTGAAGAAATTACCAAAAAGGATATTTCGTCGGGCCTCTTAATTGAAGATTTGGGGCAAAACAAGACCACGTGGGGAGTTATATAAATGTAAAAGTTAATATTTCCGAAGAGCAGAAAGATAAAATAAAACGAGCCATACGAGCTGGCACTACCACGAGTATACGGTTAGGTATGTAAGATCTTACTGGTGAGGATATCATAGCAATTACCTAAACGCAAGCGAATAAAATAAAACGAACGTACAAAGATGTAGTAGTAGTAAAGATTAAAATGAGCAAGGCGCAGCTAGCGCATAATATGAAAGTTGAAGGCAGGTTTCTCGGCTTGTTGGCCGGCTTGGCTGCCAGAGCTTTGCCTATGTTAACGGGCAAGATATTGCCGGCTCTCGCTGTGGTCGCATTATCGGGTTTAGCCAGTACAGCCGCTCAAAAAGCCATTGGGTGGGGGTCTTAAAAAGAGAGGATGCGTTTGCCATGTAGAAACCGACGATAAGGACTCTTACGGATGAGGAGACAAAACGGGTGAACAAGATTTACAAGAAAATCTCGGAAAATTTTTAAACCGATTATGGAAGTACAAGCGGCAGTACAAAAGACTGCCTAAGAAATAAGGGAAAATCCCACAAATTTACAACCTATTGGAGGACCCAGAGCTTTAGAAGGGCCTGGTATGCAGGTTATCGGTCCAGAGTTGTCGTTCGTTATCCACCACATACAGGTGAAATACAGAAAATCCGCATTTTCGCGGCCCGTCGAAAACGAGTTCGAACAACGCAAAATGGATGAGAATTCGTACTTTGGTGTTAAACAACGAAGGAAAAATCAGAAATCGGGACTCAGGAAAGCTGAGTTGGAAAATTTATTGGTTGTAGGGGCATCGCGAGACGAAGCTCCGGAGAAAAGCCCCGTCGAGAGTTGTTGAACTGTCTCCAGCACCACCGACCGTGTTAAGCTTGCCGCGGTAAAAAGGGCATTTGACTGGACTAAATCTAAAGCGACGGATCTAACGAGCTTCATCAGTAAAAATGTTAATGAGCTGGATGACTGGGCCAAAAACCCCAGTGGTGCAAGACCGAAGTCGAGGTTATCAGACCTCGTTAAATACGAACTAGAAGAGCGAAAATTCGGTTTAAAAGAAGCTAGATCCACTTTGAAGTAATTTGTAATCATGCTTGTTATTGAAGGTTACGATTGGAAATTGTTTTTCGACGCGGTCCGACAAACCGTAATTAACCTTCTTAGGAGAAAAACTCCAATCACGGTCAAGATGATTCTGAAGTGTAATATGGAGAAAGAAATGTTCAAATCTGGGAAACCGAATTTCGCCTCGCGGCTTTTTGTTCTGATATGGAGGACATCCTCGAGGGAACTGATGTAGACGAACGGTATAATAACGCGATAGAAAAATCAAGAACTCGATTGCAGATTATGAAAACGAGGGTAGCGGATGGAATTTCGTTTCGATCAATTCTCTCGAGATTCATTCGACCTTTTATAAACCATTGAGAGGAGGTTCTTACATCCCGTTACCTGAAACATTGGGGATGAAGAAGGGAAATGTTATTTTTGTCACAACTGTTTAAACCAGTTCACTTCGCAGGAGGTTCTATACAAACACACGGAATTTACTATTCTAACGAAAGCGTAAAAATCGTGATGCCTAAAGAAGCCTCGGTTATCGAATTTAAAAACTTAAAAAGGGCGATACGGGTTCCTTGGTGGTATATGCCGACTTTGAAAGCTGTCTCAAACCCATCGATACTTGTACACCTCGACTGGATGAGAGTTATATCAAACTATACCAGATCGGGTTTTGCTACTAATTAAACGTTTCGACGATAGCGTGTACCAGAAAGCTCCGGTCACCGACACCGCGGAAACGGATGACGAAGCGGGCGCGGCCGTGGCGCAAATATTTGTGGAAATGTTGGAACAAGACGTGAGGGAGCTTCGTAAAATAAGATGATATTTAGCGAAAGGGACCGGGCAGATTTCGAACGAGCTACGAGGTGTTGGATCTGTGGCGACGGTTTCAAAGATGGAGTGAAAGTTGGGGATCATTGCCAACTTCAACGGGATATATAGAGGGGCGGCGCACAATAAATGCAATCTCGTGTATAGGAAACCGAAATTCACACCGGTGGTGTTTCATAATCTTGGCGGTTACGAGTCATCTTTTATTAAGAACCTCGGGAAAAACGAGGGGAATATCGAATGCATCGCCAAAACCGAGGAAGATTACATTAGTTTTACCAAATATAATTAAAGTCGGTACATACATTAAAGACGGTAAAGAAAAACCGATATCTCACATTAGGTTCATTGACGGTTTAAAATTCATGGCTTCCAGTTTGGACGAACTTTCGAGCAACTTGACCGAGGAGAAGGCAAGTCTATGATTTCGACTAGACACGAGATAGCGAATAATCCGTATATTGGCGAAAAATATAACTCTAACGAACCTTCCACGTACATAACTTATTTGGACGCCAACAACTTGTACGGGTGGGCGATGGTTAAACCGCTACCGACGAACGGATTTAAATGGATGGATGAAACTGAATTGGGAAATTGGAGGAACCACACTTGTATTTTAGAGGTCGATTTGGAGTATCCGAGGGAGCGCCACAATTTGCACAACGATTATCCTCTGGCACCGGAACGTAAATGTTCAAAGTACCTAAATTAATCACGAATTTAAACGATAAAAAGAAATACGTGGTTCATCACGAAAGTTTAAAACAGTACGAGCGCTTGGAGTTGAAAATTACCAAAATTCACAGGGGAATAAAATTCGAAGATGAAAAATATATGAATACAAGTCTCAGAGCGAGGGCGATGAACGAATTTGAGAAAGATTTCTTCAACTCATGAATAATAGCGTTTTCGGTAAAAACGATGGAGAATATCAGAAACAGAATGGATATTAAGTTGGTTACGAATAGAACGAAAGCGGAAAAAATTACGGCGAATCTTTGAAAATCTATAAAAAAATCTATAAAGAGGCACACATGAAAAAGACTAAAATGACGTTCAACAAGCCAGTTTATCTCGGTATGTGTATCTTGGATTTGAACAAAACGCTCATGTACGATTTTCACTACAATTATATCAGACCGAAATACGGTAGTTATGCTAAATTATTATTTACCGTTACTGATAGTTTGATGTACGAAATCGATACGGAAGATTTATGCAAGGACATTTCCGGAGACGTGAAAGATAGATTCGACACGAGCAACTTTCTGAAGGACCACCTGTCTGGAATTAAAGTAAGGGGTAAATAAAAAAGTACTTGGCGTGTTTAACGACGACGTGGGTGGAGAAATTATCGAAGAGTTTTAGATGGAAGAGTTTTAATAAAACAGAGGACAGATACATTGATTATAAAAATACTATAAAGTATCCTCATTCTATTGAACCAACCAAACACAAAGAAGAATGGCTCCTTAAAAAGCCGAGTGTTTACACGCTCAACATTGATTTGCAACTCTCTGATAGTTTATATCGAACGTAATATCTGGTTGGATGGGGGAGGAGAGATGGGCGACAGCAGATTTTGCACAAGAAAGATTAAAGACAAATGGTCATTTGGAATTATTAGCTTTTGTAATATAGGCTGATTTGGAAAAGTTTTATCGTTTATTTTTATTATTGGTGATAACAAGTAGATTTTCCTGTCTTTGCCTCACATTAATTATAGTATCAGCACTAACGTCAAGCGAAAACAAGAGAGTATTCAATTGATTGTTTTTAAGTATTTGCATATCCGATTCTAGTTGTAAAATTTTGGTATTATTTCCTACGACGGCTTTACCAACGTCCATATGTATCTTTTCGATAATTGGATTCATATCTTTCTCGTCTACGAACGTTTCTAACTCCTTTTTAAGATTATCCACCCTTCTCAACTTCTCCCTGTTATTTCCGTTCGATTCTATTTTCGATGGTCTCACCATCCAACGCCCATTCTCATTTAAGTTTATTTAGTTCAGTTTCCATTTTTGTTCGTCGACATATCCCCAAAATGTTCTTTTATCGTCGTAACGAAGGTTTTACCAATTTTCGTCCTTGTCCGTTCCAACTCATTCTCGTCAACGTACGTTTCCAACTCCTTTTTAAGATTTTTCACCCCCTTTTCGACATCTCCCTGTAATTTCCGTTCGACTCTATGCCCATTTTCCTCTTCAGCTTATTCAGTTTATCTTCCAATTTGCGTTCGTCGATATATTCCCCCAAATGTTCTTTTATCCTCTTTACGAAGGTTTTACCAATTTCTGTCTTTCCTCGTTCCAGCTCGTTCTCGTCTATGCACGTTTTTAACATTTATTTAAGACTTTCCACCCCTCTCTCGATATCTCCTTGTAATTTCCGTTCGATTCTATCTTCGATGGTTTCATCATCCATCGTCCATTCTCTCTTAAGTTTATTCAGTTTAGTTTCCAAATCTCGTTCGTCGATATACTCCCTTTCATCCCCAACATAAATGACCACATATTACCGTTCCATTCGGTTGTACTTGTTCCGTGTTATAGAAAATTCTCGACTTTAGATAGCTTTTTACTTCCGCGGGCGGTTGTATTCCGTAAACGTCGAAATAATATTTATCGTTTCCCCTTTTTATTGCCAACAAACCCAATGCGTCCCTCCGGCGTTTGGAGACCCTATTTCATCATCCGGATGTGTAATCCAGATTTAATATACCGCACTTGTTTTTTAAACCGTTGTCTCGGTAGTTGGTCACGCATGAACACGCCTCTAAAGTTAGGTATTTTTAATTTCTTAACCGCGTCCATCAATTCGAAATTGTTAAGCGGTTTATTCGGTAAAATCACTTTCCCGACTTAGATATTCATATTTCTTTTTTTATATATTTAAAATATTTTTATGCCCTAAGGCCAGCGTGTGAATCCCATCCGGTAAAATAATCCCCTTTATCGTCTTCGCGACTCAAAGCGACCTTGTTCACTTCCTCCGTATACATTTCGTGACCGCGACTTCTCAAAACATTCATCGTTCTCAATTGCTCCACACCCGTAAACAAACACATCTTGTAATCATCGAACCGGACGCTCTTTTTCACAACGGTTTTTTTTATCCCCTTGCATTTCTCTTCCTCCCCGTATACATTTTGAGCGCGTATAATTTAGCTCTACGACCGACAAACTCTTCGATAATTTCTCCGCCCGATTCATTTTTAAAAACGTCAAGTACTTTCTCATTTACCCCTACTTCAATTCCGGATGGATGATCCGTCGGAAAATTGCTCGTGTCGGATTTATCTTTCACGTCTACGGAAATGTCCTTGAAAAAATCTTCCATATCGATTTCGTTCATCAAACTATCTGTATCGGTAAATAATAATTCAGCTTTATCTCTGTATTTCGTTTAACTCAAATCAAGGATACACAAACCGAGATAAACCGGCTTATCAAATTTTAAATGAATCTTTTTCACATGAATCGCTATTAGATTCTCGTCAGAGATTGTTATCCCGTTGTAATTAGAGGCGGGGTCTCGATGATTTCGACTAGATACGGGAAAGCGAATAACCCGTGCATGGGTGATAAATCTAACCCCAACGAACCTACAAAATATATAACTTATTTATACGTAATATGTACGGATGGTCGATGAGAGTAAACCTTTACCGACCGGCGGATTTAAATGGATGGATGTAATTGAATTGGAAAATTGGCGAAATATACCGTGTGTTTAGAGGTCGATGTGGAATATCCGAAAGAACTCCACGATATACACAACGATTATCCTGAAAGTTTAATGATGGACAAAGTAAGTAAATCAATCACGAATCTAAACGATAAAAAGAAATACGTGATTCATTACGAAAACTTACAATTGTACGAAAAGTTGTGGTTTAAATTATGACGATCCACAGAGGAATAAGATTTGAGGAAAGCGCGTGGCTTACAAAAATATCGATTTGAATACGAATCTCAGAGCAAAAGGCTCGAACAAATTTAAGAAGGACTTTTTTAAGTCATCGAAATCATCGAGGCACCAGCCTCTAATTCCATACTTTATGCGCCATCGCGTATTTTTCGTCGTTTAATACCTTCATGATTAAGTTTCAAGTAGAACGCTTCTTTCGGAGGCAATTCCGTTTCCTTTAACCTTTCCGGAGAATCCATAAATTCGTACGGGTATACGCCTTTCTTTATAGCACAAAATCTCGTTGAGACCCGCTATAATATTTCGATGCATTCGCGAATGGCGAATGGCGACAAGTTTATCCAAACTGGAAGCCATGAATTTAAAACTATCGATGAATCTAATTTGGTGAGTTATTGGTTTTTCGTTGCCCTCCATGATGAAGGAACCGACATTAATCGTTTTCGTAAAACTAATGTAATTTTCTTCGTTCTTTGCGATTGGCCGTTGATTGGGTCCTTCGCTTTTCCCGAGATTCTTGACAAATAAATGGGCGGCGTACCCACCCAATTGTGAAACACGACCGGGGTGAATTTCGGTTTCTTATACGTGAGATTGTTTTTATTGTGCGCCGCCCCTCTATATTTCCCGGTGAAATGGCGGACCTTATCATTTTCGGAAAACGCTCTGTGGCAGATCCAACATTTCGTGGCATTTTCGAAATCCATCCGATCCTCTTGTTCAAATATTATCTTCTTGGGAGGAGCATTATATATTTTATATATTTTTCCAACATTTCTACAAATTTCCGCGCTACGTCATCGTCATCCGTTTTAGCGGTGTAGGTGACCGGGTCTTCGATAATACGCTTCATCATCGAAACATTTTATATAGTAACAAAAACTCAATGGATCGTGCTTGTGATTTTGATTGGTGTAGCTCTTATCCGGATTTGGTTTACAGGCATCGATAGGTTTGAGACAACTCTCAAAATCGGCATATACCACGAAAGGAACCCGCATCGGTCTATTAAAATTTTGATATCACACGCCACTTTTACTCCTTGTTCGGCATATGTATCCTAATACATTCATTTGACTCGCAATATTCTCTATGCTCGTTCAACGAATCTTGCATATTGAATGGGTTTAGGCAGTTGTAACAAAAACATTTTCGTCTACGTCGATTTCCTCGAGGATGACCTCGATTCTGGATTGAAAAGGTCTGGATTTAGTTTCTCTTTGAATGTTTACTTTCTCCACATCACATCTAAGAATTAGCTTAACCTTGTTTCCGATCTTTTCCCTAAAAAACTTATGCACGGTCTGTCGAACCGCGGCAAAAAACGATGGCGGATCGTAACCTTCTCTCCCTTCTATAACGTGCATTGTTGCAAATTCCTGCAAAGCGGATTTACATTCTTTTAACACGAATGGTCGATCTCGTCTTGGAGGATAATATCTCCTGACATGCCCTGTCAGCTTATCCAACACTCGATCAATTTGTGTTTCCTCTACATAACCGGTTAACCAGTTACTGAAAACGCGAATTCTTCTTTAAACAGCCTGTCGTGCTCCAGATAAAACGTTTGATGCAGTACTCAACACCGCATTCTATATCTTTAAAAATAACTCGAGTTTGATTCGTCCTTATTGATTTCAAATAATGAAATCTCGGGTCTCTCGTTCTCCGTTCTGATTTCTTTTCTTCCGGATTTATTAATTCGGATTTATTCGGGATTGAGTAACCGCGGATTTTATTTTCCTTGGCTAATTCCTTAAGTTCTGGCAAATAATAAAACATTTTTTTTAAAGAAATTATTTTTTAAAATATTTCGTTATAATAACCTTACCGGCATCCACCGCATAAGCTCTAAAGATCGTGTCGTCATCCGATTTTTGGGTTAGAGTTAGGGTTTGTTTTTATACCGTACAGAATCTTCGCAAAATCCGAAAGTGTGTTTTAACATAACTCTAAAACTAAATGTGCCCTATGGATCCGGTTGAATAATTAGATCATCAGACGAACATTAAATACGGTATTGTTACCTCTATGAGCGGCGGTGTTTGTGTCTTCATACCACAATTGATTTTAAACCTTGCGATTTGGAGAAATCGTCCGGGTATTTCAACAATCCCAACATCGTACTAGATTGACCCGGATGAAAGACGGATTCGATCTCTTGACCGGAAAGATGATGTTGTGATTTAATGTTGTTGAAAAGATACCATGAGACCATTATTCGTTAAAGCGGCGTTGTCGCCATTCGTGTAAGCCGTTCCATCGGCTTTCGTCACCCTTCCTTCAAACAACAAAAAACTTTCGCTCGGGTGAGTAAATAAATCCTGGGTTTCGATATTGATTCGAATTTTAACCGGGGTTATTTAAATTAGTATCCGTGATAGGCTCGTATTTGTGATATTCGTTAAGTTTCGATACTCTCATCCATCGCGGGAGCCTCGGTAATTCTTAAAATATTCTCCATTTTTTTATTAAGCGAGATAATTTTTTATATTGGAGCGGTACTGATACAAAAAAATTAAATAAGTAAGAGCTGCGGGGACGATTTATCCATGTTGGCAAACACCCTCTTGTCGTCAAACTCTGTTCGTTTCGAGTTGGATCTTTTTTTAGCGTAAATATTGTTTCCGTGTATCAGCGTTACCGGTTCATTCCCGTATTCGTCTAAATACTCGTTCACATCAATTTCCATCATTTTCATCGAGTCTATTTTCTCGTCGGTAAGTTTCACGGTCACTATTTGGTAACCGTAATCCGTTTCTCAGATTTCGAGAATTTCATAGTCATCCAATTTAAAATGAGCGTTCTTGTCGAAAATCGTGGCAGAGTTGTACTTTTCGTAAACCTGACGTGTAAATTTAAGATCGGTCTTTTTTACAAAAGATTTTATTAAATTCTCGAACTAAATCTTGAATGGCGATGGCCCGCAGTAGATGTATATTGAGCGTTCTTGGACATTTATTCACAAGGTACAAACTTCAGCATGACCCTCCAAACCTTCACAAGAGGCACACAACCTTCACAACAAACAACCTTCCCAAGAGACAAAAATATCTTCACTACAAGGTATAAAACCCTCACAACAGACAACCTTCACAATACACAACCTTCACAATACACAACCTTCACAACAACCTCCACAACAACAAGGTATAAAACCCTCACGAGTTGTTTCAACCTTCGCGAGTTGTAAATATCTCGTAACCGAAAAAACTCGGTTAAAAGATGTCCGATCCGATCGCCGAACTCGGTTAAAAACTGACTTAAAATTTCGGTTAAAAACTGTTTAAAAACCGCGTTAAGATACACAGGCAATCAGTATTTTTTATAGTCTCTAGCGTTCAAAATATCTCGTGCTCGTTACAGATGGCTACAAGTTCGTCTTTTACGCCGGTATTTCCTGCCTTCTTACTCGCCATCAACAAATCGAGCCTCTCAAAGAGCTCGTTCGGGTCAGAGAGTCCGGATCCTATTTTATAAAGATTTCTATTTTCCCAAATTGGACGAATAATTTTATTCCATATATCCGATCGGTTAGCTTTCGGACCCAGAGTCGGATCATTATTCCGAAGCATCACGTTTGTGGCAACTAGTATTTCGCCATAATTGCCGTAATCTTTGGCCGTATAATTTTTTCGTTCGGCTTTTTAGACGTCATAAACTCCCAAAAACCCGATGTCATTGGATACGGTTCTTCGGCTAATAGTTTGATTAAGTATTTAAATGTCAAACATTTTGTGTTTAAAACTTGAAATTCGCTTATGAAATTAAATCCAAAATTCTATTTAATACTTAATTTTCAGACATTTTGCGCATAAAACTTGAAATTTGATTTAATTTTCAGACCTGAAATTTTAACTCGAACTCGCGCTTTTTGAAAATTTGTTAAGAATTTAAAAAATTTATATATACGGTAGAATTTACAATGACAGATACGCCATCCAATTTATTAACCCCCGAAGACTGGCAGAAAGAATGGGCGAATAGGCTCCATAGAACGACCCCCAAGACCAAGACAACGGTTAAAGGAAAACGAATCCAACTTCAACACCGACTTTTAAACCCGAATCTGACTTCGATCCTCGACGAGCCGGTGCCGGAAAATTTGGGGTGGAGACCTCTTATTACGAAAGTCGCGAAAAAACCAAAAAGGCGGTTAAAAAGTCGTTAAAACCGTTATAGATTGGACGAGATGGTTGGCGGAAACGTCTAAAAACGTGTTAAGAGCCGTGCCAGATACTCTTAAACTCATGGCCCTTAAAAAGACGATCGAAAATTTACATCGTCAAATACGAGACAAACCTTCTTTCGAGTTACGAGAAAGTCGTTCCGCTTTAAATAATTTTTCGACAGTGCGTATCATAGATGGAAGGCCGGGTTACGATCCGCGTAGATTTTTCGAAGCGGTTAGACGACTCGTACTCGACTTTTTCGACCGAAATAGACGTCACAAGTTCAAACTAATTTTAAAATGCGAGATGGAAAGACCCAACGCTTCGACGGTGAGGTTTATAGACAGTTTTAAATTTATGTCTTTTAGTTTAGACTCGCTCGCGAAGAATTTGGAGGCAGATCAATTCTCGAGTGTAAATAAATATTTTCCCGACGAACGACTCCGAAAATTGGTTTTGAAAAAGTGGGCGTATCCATACGAGTATATCGATTCCGCGAAATGATTTCGGGAAACGGAATTGCCCCCGAAAGAGGCGTTTTATTCTATATTAAACGACAAAGGCATCAGCGACGAAAAATATAACCACGCCCGAGAGGTGTGGAACGAATTTAAGTGTAAAAATTTGCGAGATTATCACGAGCTGTACAATTTAACCGACGTCTTACTTTTAGCGAACATTTTCCAAAGTTTTAGAAACGTTTGCGAAAAAAATTACGGGTTAGATCCAGCGTGGTATTTTACTTCGCCCGTATTAGCTTACGACGCTATGCAAAAAAAGACGGGAATAAAATTGGAGCTGTTTGTCAGACCCTGACATGTTACTCATGTTTTTCAAACTAATGAACAACTCTGTCTTTGGGAAGACGATGGAAAATATTAGAAATCGCACATCCATTATATTAGAAAACTGCGAACCGCGAGCTAAAAAATTGGCCACGAAACCGAATTTTAACGGAAATACAATTTTTGACGAGAACCTTATCGCGGTCCACATGAAGAGAATGCATTTAACGTTCAACAAACCGGTCTACCTCGGAATGTGTATTTTAGATCTGAGTAAAACGCTAACGTTTTCCACTATAATTACATTAAACCCAAATACGGGGAAATAGCTAAATTGTTGTTTACGGATTATGGATAGTTTAATGTACGAGATCGAGACGAAAGATTTTTATAAAGACGTTGCTCCGGATGTAAAAGCTAAATTTGACACGAGCAATTTTAATAAAAATCACCCGTGCGGAATTGAGACGGGAGTGAATAAAAGGTTATAGGAATGTTTAAAGACGAAGCGGGTGGGAAAATTATCGAGGGATTTGTCGGTTTGAGAGCTAAATTGTACGCGTATAAAAAATGCTCGAAGGGAAGGAAGAGAAGAAATGTAAGGGGATGAAAAAAGTTGTCGTGAAAAAGAGTATCCGTTTCGAAGATTATAAAGAATGTTTGTTTTCGAGAAACGAACAATTACGAACGATGAAAGTTTTAAGAAGCCGGAATCATGTAATGTACACGGAAGAGATGAATGAGGTGGCGTTAAGTCATGAAGATGATAAAAGAATTATTGTAGAGGATGGAATTAACACTTGGGCGATCGGATATCGCGCGTAAATTTATATCTTTTTACCGAGTTTTTTCGGTTACGAGATATTTACAACTCGCGAAGGTTGTAACTCGTAAGGGTTTTATACCTTGTTGTGAAAGTTGTTGTGGAGGTTGTTGTGAAGGTTGTGTATTGTGAAGGTTGTGTCTCTTGCAGAGGTTGTGTATTGTGAAGGTTGTCTGTTGTGAGGGTTTTATATTGTTGTGTATAAATGTCCCAGAACGCTCAATATACATCTACTGCCCGCGAAGTGGACCCGACAAAGCCGTTAGCGTTAGTGACACTTCCATCAACCAACGAATTGATTGACATTGGATAGAGTGGTTGGGGACCAGTTATATGCTTTTGTAGAATTGATTGATATTTGGTGTAAGGGCTTTAGCCCCTGCTGGGTTCAAAAAACCTTTAACGAGCGGCTTCTAGAGCATTGTTTCCAGCTTCTTTAAGAGCGCGCTCGGCGGCTGATTTCCCCGCGCCTAAAGCCGTCTTCGCTACCGTCTTTGCCATACCGCTTGTAAACAAGTTAGCGATATAGTCAAATATACCACTTCCACCGTATCTGTATCGTCTAGTAAAGCCGAGGTTCTTCGGAACTAACATCTTTTTGTATAATAGATACTACTAATAATCTTTTATTTCCTACAAGATATATGAAGAGTACAAACCATTATATAAATTATAATACATGTAACAGTATTTAAACAGGCATTATCCAGCAATGCACACAATACAAAAAAATACAGTACGAAAAAAAATCAAAATCAATGCAGTATAATATTTAAAAAAAACATGTCATATAAAGACTATATGTGACATCAGGTGTCTTAAGTGTCTTGAGTCGATAATGTTAAATTCAACTACATTTGTAAAACACATACAATCAACTTAAAGTCTGTATTCTACTACAGAAGGTTTTTTTAATAGATACATGATATTATTTGGTTATATTTAAGAAACCAGTGAACATATTGCCTTAGAGAACGCCATTTCCTCAAATTTCATATCACATGTGGTTGTCTCAATTGTCAATAGAGCAACAACTTGCTCAAAAGGTGTTTTATGTATTAAATTGGTAAATGCCAAAAACCCTTCAAACGAGATAAAAGCATCATACATGATCGTTATTTGATTTCTGTTACTAGAACAGTGTAATAATAAATGTGTGATTAAATTACTAGTCATCATTGAGCATTTATTGCATTCTTGAATGTAAGTTTCCGAACATAGTTTACTGACATGAGATGTTTACACATATTAGTTTTGTACGCCGAGCCTTTTGACATCAACCACAGTGCACAAGGATTTTCTGTGCTTGATAATCTGCTAAGTAATAAGGATGTATCTCCTTGTAACAATCTAGAAAGTTTAGTTTGTTGATTCTTATATATAACATATTTAGACAAAATACAGTTTTGGTGGAAATGTTTCTCTATCAGCGTAAATGTACAAAACATCACACAAATCATTTTGTTGTAACAGTCTATAAGCATCAGGTAAGAAACTCATATACACTTGATCAAACTTTAGGAATCTGAAGAGTCTATCGTTAAACACCTGTTTCCCAAATACTTGGCGACATAGCTGTCCCAAGAACAGAACTTTTTTATAATCAATCACTGTTTCTATTGAGGCAGAATTGATAGCACACAATGCAAAATCAGTGTTAGTTGACCATGAGAGTGACTGCATATATTTTACACAAAACCTGTGCGACTTTTCCAATTTCAACATATCGGAATTTGAGAGGCAGTTCCAAAGCTCACATCCGGTGAGACTTTTTGGAATGACAATTTTGTCATAAATGACTTTTGATGAACACAGGTTCCTGTCTGATGGATGTAGACTGCTGTTGCAGATACTCAGAAACGTTCTAAGCTTTTTACACGCATCTTCAACACAGTGTTTAGAGGTAAGAAAAGAGTCACATTTTATACCAAGATGAAGATATTCCTTCGCATTACTTACACTGTTATCACCAAGTAGAAACTACTGTTCTGATGAGTTGAATGTTAACAAACTACACTTCATTGAGTATGACAGCAACACCATGTCATCAGCAACTGTTGGCGATCCGGCGTTTGAACCATATATGCAGATACCATGCCCGCTGCATTTCAGCTGTTCAATCAGATCATTAATGAACATTAAGCATAAAACAGGGGAGGTAATACTACCTTGTCTAGTACCCTGCTGAACTTTTAAACCATTCCGACATTAAACCTTGGTAGTTGACGCAGCTTGTCATGTTTGTATAAACGGCGTGCAGAGCATGGTATGTCGTTTATATTAATCTTGCATTCATGTAGGAGTTTATAGAACATACCGTCATGCCAGACCGTATCAAAGGCCTTCCGGCCGTCCATGAAACAAACATATACAGTAGAAGTTCTCGAGCGTAGAAGATGCATTCTCTTAAAATGTAGGAAGTCATTATACATCCGAGTCCTTCTTGAAAGCCACCTTGTTGATAATGTATTTTATCAAGGATACTCTGGATTATCTTTTTAGTAAAACATGTTCGAAAACTTTTAGTATTACCGATGAAAGTGTAATCGCCCTGTAGTTGTCAGGATTGTCCTTTCTCTTGTTTGAGTCTTCATGTATTGTTACAATTACTCCTTGCTTCATACGGTCTGGAACGTGTCCACAGCTTAACATAAATGGCGATACAAGATCGATTGCCAGTTTCAAGTGTTCGTACTGTAAGTTATCGTTACCACCGGTTTATTATTTGGGCAATTATTAATAATTTCTGTAACAACTGATGATAAAACAGTAGAGTTTCACAAATATCTAGTTTTACTTTAGATTTCCATGTATCATCGAAGTTTGGACTACATAGAGGTGAGTAAAATTTTTGGAAGTACCTTCCCCATCCAGTAGTTATTTCATGGCGATCGCGAACCGTTGACCCTTCGAAGTTAATGCCATCACAGCCAGTCGATCTAGAGCGTTTACGTTTGGCATTCACTCTTTTCCAGAATGTAGCAGAATCCACCTCGGCCGTTCGATCTATGTCTTCATTTTGCTTCCTCAAGTAGTTGTTTACAGTTTGTCTGTTTAAGCGACGAAAGAAGCATTTAGCATCTTTATAATTACGGAAGGAGATATGTGACCCATCCCGTGGCCTTCCGTCTTTTATCCATCTATCACGTAACTCAGATTGTTTCTTGTGGGCTAATTTAAGTTCTGGTGACCAGTAAGGTTTTAAATGTTTGGTAAAAGCGTTTCACAGGAAATATCTTTGAGCCGGTTGAAAACAGTTTGGTCACTATAAGATCGTATACAAGGTCAATGCTTTCACTATCAAGGTCATCGTTCATGAGAGAGACAAGATCACGATCGTTGTATAAGGCGTCCTTATATTGTTCCACTTGAGAGTCGTTCACTTTCTTCCAGTTGACATTATTAGAACATACACCAACAACAGAGTTTAGACACATATTAAGCAAGGTTAAAACAGATAAAATAGGTCTATGGCGTGAGACATTCAAGCAATGGTCATCAAGAATATTACACTTACTTACACAATCTAGCATTTCAACAAGTAAAAATACATAGTCAATAAGCGATCTATACATGTTATCATACGAAATATATCTGAGTATATATTCCACAAGTTATATAATATATCAATATACTCTGTGTATAGATCTGCTGAATGATTAGAACATGGCATATAGACCTGGAATATAAACATATAGTTCTCAGGAGAGAGTTGTATTTGTATACCACAAACTCGGTCACTATCTGTATTTAAGGGTACAATCTGCTCATCTAATCGCATGTGCCAAAATAAGGCAACACCGCCTCTTCCAACTTTCCTGTGCTTGTTTAAAACTTAGTCTCTGTCACCCGTGACAGTAAAATGATAATCCGAAATGAGAGTGTCAAGAAAGTGCACGTTCTGTGGCGATAATGAATGCTCGGATATTCCACATACATCAATATTGTAGTTTACTAGAGTGTCACAAAGGTACGTTGAGCTAGAAATTATACCAGTGGCATTCCACGTTAGTAGATTCAAACTCATCCAGAACGTGCACGAGTGAAGTTCGTAAGATTAAGAAGAGATTCGTAAATTAGTCAATATCTGCATAGATAAAGTTGGATGTACCGTACTGTTTATCATTTACAGTAGCACTATGAGAAATGTTTGTCGTGCCAATCATCTTGCTTTGCGCATATGAGTCTCCCCTAGAATAAGGACTATGAGAACAATGAAGGTGTCTGAAACGAAGAGGTAATTTATTTTGTTGATCTCGTTGTTGGCGGAGTCTATCGCGAGGTAGCATACTATATACCACGAGGCCAAACATCATCGTTGAATAATACTTCAACCATGCGACACATAAATGCACCACAACTTTATTTCTAACTCTTCTACACGGGAATATTCTTATAAATTTTACTGTAACACCACAGTCTGTCACAAAGTTGTTAATTTCCGTGGCCGTAACAGATTCCCAGAAACAACCCATGAGACATAGATCGAGTTTTCATAGTGATCGAAGATTCATCCAAATCACTGTCGTGCTTCTCATTCCGTGCATTTCTGTTATCTGTGCATTCATTGTATTTAACTACCTGAGAATATAACATTTTAGGACTTGTGTCACTATCACGACATTCAACAACACTGTTAATATAGGACTCACTAATTCCCTGCTTCTCTGCGACGGCATTGCCAGAAAGAAGTATACAGTTTTTCAACAGCGAATATTTTCGACTCATCTAAAAAATCCTCGAGTTTCTGTATTCTCGATTCTGACTGTTTAATCCGATTTGTTAAAACAATAGTTTCATTGTCAAATAGTTTATTTTCCCTTGAAGCATAGTTACAAATTTGTATGCTACATTCTTGAATGTCTTGCCTAATACTTTCAACAGTACTTCTGTTCATTTGGTCTGAACGCAGTTTCTCAGTTGCATGTGTGACTTGTTTCATGTTAAGCAGATCAGCCTGAACTTGGGATAATGTATCCTTCATCATGTTGAATTCAGCCACATAGACCATACATGTGCATTTCTGTATAATCGGCACCATCAAAAATAGTCAACATGAGATAGATGTCATTGGCCAATTTGTTAATCGGAGGCTCTCCCCTTCTGGTAAAGACGCGTCGCTTTAATTCAGCATGAGGGTCGTTCGGAAAGTCATCATGAGATTTCATCGCTTCAAAGAAGAGTTGCCTCGTACATTCCAAGTCATGTTCACTTGAGCGATATTCACAGATCAGCCTCGACAAAAACATGCCCGATGGGAGCTCGTGATACCATTGGATAAGCCTATTATATTCTACAAAAAAGGATCATGTGGAGCATTACCAGGAGGTATCTTATCCGTAGTAGAAGCAGCACATTGCACATATGGTACCTTCACTTCTGTATTATCGTCTGTGAGTATAGGCTCATATTCTAACACAGTCTCCATAATTAATATATATTAAATGCTGCCGTTTACTTTTTACTCTCTATACATATAGTTGTCCCTGCTTCACATCATCACCACTAGCGAACGTCACGCGTGTGTTTTTTAAGAAATCGAATATTAATCACTGTCGATAACGCATCGGAGCTCTCTCGCAGCAGATAATTGGTTTATATAAGTAGCATAATTTGATGAATAGAGAAAGACAAAATTTTAAAGCACAAATATGTGCACGTACACACAAGCAGATATATAATAAGAATTGGCCGACAAGATACCTTATAGAAGGGTCATACTTCAGCTTGACCCTTCTTAAACCCTCCTAGACGGGTCGAACCCTTCTTAACCCCTCCCAGAAGGGTCAAACCTCAACACGACCTCACCCAGAATGGTAAAACTTCAACATTAACCCGCTCCTTGAAAGGACAAAACCTCCCCCCACTCAACCTCCTCCCAAACCTCAAACCTCCCGCAGAAAATTTTTTTATAAATATAAGATTTTTTACATATTTATCAGTTAAAACGGTTTATTATACAATATCACGTGTCCTTTAGCGGTAAACTTGTATTCGTCGTACGTTAGGGGGTATATTCCGAATATAAGTAGGAACGAAAATTGTATTATTTGACTGTTGCCAGTACACGTTATGGACTGAAGTCAGGTGTATAAGTTTACGTGGGCTGATTCCCGGTCTGATTAGACGCTGGGTAATACCTCGAATGTGTTTGATTATCGGCTCTATGTGTTGTGCACATAAAAGATTCTTACCATGGAGTTTGTAGTTAAACACATAACAAACTTGCCTTGCCTCATTCATAGCTCTGTTTCGTTTCGGGAGCTATGAGGTTGTGGGGTTAAAGGTGATTTGTAAGGGTTAGCTCCAGTGGTGTGTCGACAGATTGTGAAGGAATTGAGTAGAGAGAGAGCCCACCAGGCTTAGGAAGGACTGACTGAAGTTCACCCCAGCACTAGGCGTGCACGTAAAAGAATCTACCCGGTGTTGGGGTAAAAGTAATGTGGTACTGGGAACAGTTTTGCTGTTTTTTAAACGAGATCTTTGTTATCAATCCAGCTATTAAACGATGTGGGATAACTATACCACTTTACCAACGATTTATTACCTTTACGGCGTATTATTTTTTCAATCCTAAATTTCTTGGTTAGTTTTTGTAGTTCTTGTTCGTAAAACGTTCCCAATATTTCCTCCCCATTATAGTCAGCTATTTTATACGTCACTGGTGTGGTTTTTTGTACGGTAGTCACGGTAAAGATTTCTTCAGTCCATCTCGGTGTATACCCTTTTTCAAACGTTTTCTTTTTCTTCGAGATGCTACCGAAAATTGCGGATTAAAAGTTTTTATTTTATAATGGTCTAGGTAAAGATTTTGCCAAACTCTAATTTTATTTTTCTCTTTACTCGCTTCATTTTTGTCATTTTTGTTGATGAGTGTATCGTATTATTGTATCGATCAACGAGTTCGTCCAAAACGTCGATGTATACCTGCGTAGAATTCGCCGAAAAATATTTCCACATATTCTCTTTCATTGTTCTATTCCATCTCTCTATTACGCCAGATTTTTCTTCATTTTCGGTAGAATATAATTTCACTAGACTCTGTTCTTCTTATTGTAAAATTCTTTACCTTTATCAACCCATATTTTTGTGGTCTTCTTTCCTTAAATATCTTTTTCATTGCAGTCGCGTCCGAATTCCCAGTCTTATCTAAATGGAATTAACCAACCGTATTTGGAAAAAAGTATCGATAACAGCCAACAGGTACTTGATTCCACGGTTAAATTTTGAGAACGCTTGCATATATCTACCAAATCTGCGGTCCATATTTCGTCAATGTCATTTACGCGTACGCGTCTTTTAGGAAATTTTTTAACGATGGGTTTGTGTAATTCTTCCTCTAAATCGTCAGTCCATTTTAACATCTTTTTAAGTCCCATTCCAAACTTCATTTTCGTTCCTATGATTTTCTCAACAATAGATCTATCCATTTTTTCCCTCAGTGTGGGATTCTAAATACCCTCCATCTCCGCCAACATGTTTTTATCGCAAACTTTATTTCTCTTTAGTTTTTAGATAACACACGTCGTGATGATACGCGGCCTTATCGATCCTATTTACGGGCTTACTCCATTTTTTAGGAGTGAGATCCGGATTTAATCTCTTTTTTAATTTCGTGCCCGGACCGGTAAAATTATAACCGGGCAAATGTATTTAAAAGGTAAATTATTTATAGCGCTATTTAATAGAGAACCACCCTTCATTTTTATAAATTGGGTTTTAGTCGTTCCGCTTTTTACGCATTTTCCCCTTTTCATAGGTCTTTTATTTTTGGTAATTGTATTTTCCACGTTATCCGTTCCCGTAATTTTTGTCCATTTCACGCAATACATTTATTTAATGGATTTGTTTGATTTAAATAAAGATGGAAATTAAAGATTTATCTTGGACGAGGAAAACTAAACGCAACAACAATCCTCTCTTACCAAAAAGTATTCGAGGAATCATCGTGGGTAAATCCGGTTGCGGTAAAACGACATTGTTTTACAGCCGGGGTGGTTTGATTACGACAATCTCAAAGTTTTCGGAAAAAGTTTATTTCAACCCGAATACAACCTCATTTACAAAGCTTTTAAAAATAAATTGACAAAACCCGAAATTTTACGCCTTTTCGAAATGTGCGAGGAAATTACGACCAGGGATATATCTCCCGAACAATTTATCGAGATTTTAGCGCGCAAACACGACTCCAAGCGCAAAGGATTGAGATGCGAATTTTACGAAAATGCTCACGACGTTCCCGATACTCGCGATCTATCCCCCGCGGATAAAAATTTAATGATTTTTTACGATCTGCTTTTGGAATAACAAAACAAGTGCGAGGTTTATTACGTCCGTGGGCGTAACGTGGATTGTTTTTACATTTCGCAAAATTATTTTTAACTACCGCGTCGGGAAAATGCAAATTTTATTTGCCTATTTCGCCAAGATTTGAAAAATCTCAACCACATTTACAACGATCACGTCAGTCAAGATATGACAAAAGAAGAGTTTCGGAAATTGTGCGCCGAAACGTGGGAAAAACCACACAAGTTTGTCGTCATTGACCTATCTTCGCAAAAAGATTGTGGCAATTACAGACGAGGTTTCGACGAATTTACATAATATAAAAACGTTCACTTTGTATGAAAAAATGGAACAATTGTTGGAAGTTATCGCGAAAAACACCGCTCCTAAAAGTTCTTTACAAATTGTCGTATCAGACAACACCACGCGGTTTAAAACGAGATTTAATCCTCCTCTAAAGCTCGAGAGGGATAAACGATACGAAATTGCTCGAGACGTATTATTCATTTCCATACATTACCAACGAAAACGATCATTTTAGATATTCTCACAACGAAGGCAAAAATTGGAATTATTCATCATCCCGGAGGGAAGTTACAATATTATAGACATCAACCGATTAATTCAGGAGCGAATGAAAGAGGACGGTTATTCGGACAAGGTATTCGTAACGGCGAGTAAAATACACTAAAAGATTTGCAACCGTACATATGACACCAACAACACAAAATTAAAATGGTTTTAAAATGTTTGATGGAAAACACAACCTCGCGACTGGTGAAGGAATCATCAAACTGAAGTCTTTTCACTCTGGAACAGAAATCAATCTCAGGGCAACAAATACCGAAGAACTGTACGATGTCATGATTGAAAAAATCTTGGAACGTATTTCCAATTTTCAAAGTGAGGGTAGTGGTTGGAATTTCATCTAGGTCGAACAACTCGTAATTCATACGGCGGTTTGCGATCCGTTGAGGGCAAATTTTTATATTCCATTACCAAAATTTTTAGCAGACAATAAGGCCATTATCAATATGAAAAACGGAGATAACAAGTGTTTTCTATGGAGCGTTTTGACAATTGTGTTGTCATTACTGTACCTGTTGTTTTAAGGTGTATTTAGTATGGTAATTCTGATCATTTTGGTGTTGCGAGGTCGCGTTCGACTAAACGAAATTGACGATTTTTCGAAGGAAAAAGATGAAATACCTGCTTCATTGCCCTGAATTGGACCACATGTTGATTGCTTATGTGTAGTTTAATGTATTCCAGTTATTGGAAATTTGAGCGATTTCTGGAAAAGTTACGTAGTGTTAAACAAATGTGGTACAAAAGCTGTCATTTCGGAAGTTGTAACCCTTGTATATGTATATATGTAATACAGGTGTTTTGGGTCCGTGTGGCCATTTTAAGCCTAATACTCCATTATACACCATCCCTTCAACGTGCTAGCCCCCTGTGAGTCTATGGCTAGAAATCCAATACACCTTTTGTTGTTCGGTGATGGTGAAACAACTCATTATTGTTGGGTCAACCATAAAAGTAGATTATTGTCTTCGCAGATTTCGAAGGCACATGGTAATTTTTTTTTTGTGACAACTGTCTAATTCCGTTCACCAAGCAGGAAGTGTTGGACAAGCATGAGGATTATTGTTATACGAATAAATGCGTGCGGATTGTAATGCCTGATAAAGGTTCGTTTATCGATTTTGAAAATTTCAATAAGGTTGATGCGAGTTCCTTTCGTAATTTACGTCGATTTCGAATCTTTTCAAAAACCAATCGATAGTGCGCTCCAGACCCTGAAAAGAGCTATACGAAACAATACCATCAACACGCTCCAGCTGGATTTACTATTTACATCAAGTACTTCTTCGACAGCGTATATGAGAAGAAGCCCATGATGAAGCGCAAACGGATGACGAAGACGTTGCTCAAAAATTTGTGGAGACGCTGGAAAAAGTTGTGATAGAGATTAGTAATACTTCAAAGTATTCTATCAAATTATCATTGATAATGATATATATATATATATCAAAGTACTTATACTGCCACTACACGGGGAAATATAGAGGAGCGGCGCACAGCTCGTGTAATCTCAGGTACAGTAAACCTAAATTTACCCCCGTAATATTTCACAATCTAGCTGGATACGACAGTCATTTATTTATTAAAAATCTAGGGAAAACTGAATGTGAAATTAATTGTATCGCGAAAACGGAGGAAGATTATATTAGTTTTTCGAAAAAAAACCTGCAGGTAAAACTTATACTGTGAATAAAGGAACGGAAGAAAAACAAGGAAAACACCAAATTAGGTTTATAGACAGCTTTAAATTTATGGCTACTAGTTTGGACAAACTCGCGAGTAATTTGGAAAAAAATCAATTTAAGGCTATTAAAAAAATTTTAGAAGTCGATTTAAAATATCCGCGCGAGTTACACTATTTGCACCGTGATTACCCCCTTGCCCCCGAACCAAAAAAGAGATGGAGTGGTCAAATTAATCCCAAATGTAGGGGATAAGGAAAATTATGTGCTTCACTACAGAAATTTAAAACAGTACGAAGAGATGGGATTAGTTATTACGAAAATTCATCGAGGAATTAAATTTGAAGAATCAGACTTTTTGAGAAAATATATCGATTTAAATACACACTGGTTAGGCAAAACGAAATGACTCCGGATTTACGCAGTAACACCAGCTATCGTAACGCACATACTGCAACACGTAACTGCAAAAACATGGCTAACATAATCAAGAACACGCACGTGAGTATAAATTTTTACCATTTTTACCCATTATCCGATAAATTTAAAGTAATCAATGTTCTTACGGAATGTTTATAGTATTCCTGAATTCCGTAAAAGATTTGAATGTCACTTTAAATCATTATTGTAAAAGTTTATTAGAAATAATGTCGACAGTTGAACCAGAAATTGCGCGTAAAATCATTTGAATTCAACATTTTGAACAAAATATTCGTAATCTGAGCTTTTCTGATGGTCATACGCTAGATAAATATTATCTATTCTATTATCAGAATATATCATTTAATATACCATTTGTCATAAATGTGTTGAGATATATGAAATTTTGTAATGCAACGAGCGTAGCTCCCGTTTACATTACAACGAAAGTGCTCCAGTTCTTAAATCACAATTTTTTGATAATGAAACGATTACAAACACAAGAAACAGGTTCATTATTTTATTGCGTTTATTTCTTTGAGTATGTCTATTATGTTAAAGCTTATAAAGAACATACATCAGGTTGCTAAGATATTTGATCTAACATTGAAATCAACACCAGTTATGATAATTGTTTGTCTGTTGCATTCGCTTGCATGATTCTGTACTGTATATCAATTTTATCCAGTAACTTTACACATCTTTGTTTTCAGTGGACAATGAGAAAGACAAAAAGACAAGTGTTATGTTGGTTTAACAAGCCTAAACGGAGGGTGAATCAGATATCAATACCTCTAAAAATATCAGTAAGGCCACCTAGGACTCAAAGTATTATGCAATACGTCGTACAAAAATTCCACAAAAAAATGACGCTTGTCATCATGTTACATTGTCTCAAGAACAACATTTTGAACCCCAAGAATTTGGAAGTTATCAACCAATACAGGATGATAAAATGCCCGCAGGTGCCTATGAATTCATAGAAATAAACTTTGCTGTGCCCAGTAGAAACACCTTGATTTCAATAGCAGATGAATATCAGAAAACTCACGTTTGGTTTGATGCCACAAACAATCACGGCCATGACAAATTACAAGCATACAAATGTATTCATGATGTGTGTTGATGTGTGTTGATGGTAAAAAGGTGACATAAGGATTAGATGCAGAATTTGGAGATATAGATATGTTTGGATTTGAGAGTAAACCAATTGTTACAGAAAATAAATGCCGACTTCAGACAGAGACACGTTAATTGATTAAGCGATAAACAATTATTGCATTGTAACACTGATGATGAAAACGGCTCTCATAACAGGAATAAATTGCTTGAAATGATTCGTTTTTGTTATATGTATTTATATATAGCATCGTAAAATTTGTGACCTGTAACTTGGGATTTGTGTGTCGAATTTTCTTAAATTATCAATATAGATGAAAATGAAATGATTTAGTTATGCTGTTTTTTACAATCCTGTAACAATTGACTACTAATTAACTTAAGTTTACTTTATTAACATGCATGCTATCGTCACGAATTTGCATGCATTTACGGTTAGATATCAGTAGTAAAAAATGGCCTGGAGCACTTATGTTATAACGTTTATAGGAGATACATTCGTTGTATTACAAAATTGCATATATCTCAACACATATATAGCAAATGGTATATTAAATGATATATTCTGATAATAGATGTATTTATTTAGCATATGACCGTCAGAAAAGCTCAGATTACATATATTTTGTTCAAAATGTTGAATTCAAATGATTTTACGCGCAATTTTTGGTTCAACTGTCGACTTTATTTCAAATAAACTTTTACAATTTCGATTTAATGTGACATTCAAATCCACAACGGAATTCAGAAATACTATAGACTTTCCGTAAGACCATTGATTGTTTCAAATTTATCGGTTAATGTGGTAAAAATAGTAAAAATTTATACTCACGGGCGTGTTTTTGTTTATGTCAGTCCTGTTTTTGCAGGAGTATGTGCGTTACGATAGCTGGTGCTACTGCGTAAATCCGGAGTCATTTCGTTTTGCCTAACCAGTGTGAAATACCGAACTAAGGAAAAAAGCAACTAACCATTTTGAGAAAGGCTATTTCAAGCTCATGAACAATGCCATTTATGGGAAAACGGTGGAAAATATAAGAAATAGGACAAATATCAATTTAGTTAACGACAGAACAATAGCGAAAAAATGGGCGGCAAAACCAAATTTTGAAAGAAATTCAATTTTCGACAAAGATCTAATCGCAATGCATTATGAGGAGGACAAGCATTGAATTAAAAAAAACAGTTTACCTCGGGATGAGTATTTTAGATTTGAGTAAAACGCACATGTACTATTTCCACTACAATTATATTAAAGCCAAATACGGAGAAAAGGCTCAAGTGTTGATGACGGATACGGATAGTTTAGCGTACGTAACTGAGACGGAAGATGTTTATAAAGATATTGCTCCGGATGTGAAAGCCAAGTTTGACACGATCAATTTCCCTGAGAATCACGAATCGGGAATTTACACGAAAGAGAATAACAAGGTTATAGGAATGTTTAAAGACGAAGCGGGTGGAAAAATTATAGAGGGATTCGTCGTTTCGAGAGAAAAAAAGAACTAATGAGAACGATGAATATTTTGAGAAGTCTGGGTCACGTAATGTAACACGGAAGAAATAAACAAGATCGCGTTAAGTGCTGGGGATGACAAGATAAAATTAACGGATAAAATTAACACTTTGCCGCTATATTGTTATGATATTAATGAGCAAAAAAATTTAATAAAAATGAATATTGAAAATTTAATTTTACCGTATAAACCGCTCAACAATTTCGAATTGATGGAAGCGGTTTAAGAGTTAAAAATTCCGAGTTTTCGAGGCGTATTTATGCGCAATCAACTCCCGAAACGTCCTTTGAAGAGGGAATGCGAAATATTAAATTTGGACGACTCTGATCCGAATGATGGTATTGGATCATCCGCTGGCGGCACACATTTGGTTTGTTGGATTAAAAAAGGAGGAATGAAATATTATTTTGATGGGTACGGCGCACAACCGCCGTAAGAACTGGTAAAATATTTAAAACCAAAAATATTTTACAATAAAGATCAGCTTTAGCCGAGAGGATCAGTCATTTGCGGTCATTTGTGTCAATACGTCTGAAACCAAAGTTTTAAATTTTTTTAAAAAAATGCCTGTTGATAAATTTGGTCGAATGCCTAAAACAGATGTGGGGGAAATTGACATGCTCGGAAACAAGATTACGAATCTCGCTGCGCCGACGGATGCGGGTGATGCGGCTAACAAGGCGTTTGTAATAAAACGTGGAAACCGGATGGTGCGTGATTATAAACTAGATAAAATTAAACAACCAGAGGCGACAATACAAACTTTAATTGAACTAATTGAATTAATTGAATTCACTCTTGATTTCATTCGACATAAACAAAGTACTATTATTGACTTGGAAAAGGTAATAAATGGGAGGTTTGACTATATCACGGAAGGTTTCGATAAAACGGAAAACAAATATATCGATTGTAAAACTATTATAGACTATCCTCATTCTACACTACTGAGCGAGCGCAGAGAAGTAAGGCTCCTTAAAAAGCCGGGGTTGTATACGCTCGACATTGATTTACAACACACCAATAGTTTACCAAACACCTGGGAATCAACCGCATTAACTAGTTGGATAAGACTGAAAGGAACTGAGAGGGATAAGGAAACAGCAAATTTTACCAGTAAACTAATAGATAATAAGGACATGAGAATAATAAAAGGCAACTGGCCATTTGAAATTACGGAGGAGGCATATTTACTTTTTGAACTCAAACAATGGTTTTATCGATTTATTATTGTAAAAAATGGATATATAAGACTGTATAATAAACCGTTTTAATTGGGTTAAAATATTTTTTTCTCGTTATAAAAATGCCTGTTGATAAATTTGGACGAATGCCTAACACTCACGTTCCGGGTTCCGACGTATCTTTATCTTATATAAGTAACAATTTTCTGAGAAGGGGAGAATCGATGTGTTTGGAAACAAAATTACGAATCTTGGTACTCCCACGGATGGGGTGATACAGCGCGCAAGGTATTTGTGATAAAACGATGAAACAAGATGGTGCGTGATTACGGTCTAGATAAAAAAAAACGTGAATTGAGAGATATAAAAGATTTTTGCTGATTGATATAGAAGATAAAATAGAAGAGAAGTTGAGAGACGATATCGAAAAAGGGGTAGAAAATCTTAAAAAAGAATTGGAGAAATACGTAGATGATGACGAACAAGAACAGGCAAAGACGGAAATTGGACGAGCTTTTGTCGACAAAATAAAAGAATACTTGAGAGAATATATCGACGAACGAAATTTGGAAACCAAACTGGAAAACCTAAAGAAAGAATGGACGTTGGACGATGAAACCTTCGAGGACAGAATCGAACGGAAATTACAGGGGGATGTAAAAAGAGGAGTGGAAAATTTAAAGCAAGAATTGGAAACGTAAGTAGACGAGAATGAATTGAAGCGGGCAAAAGAGGATGTTGGTAAAACCTTGGTTAATAAGAAAGAACGAAAATTTAAGAGATTACATCAACGATCGGAAATTGGAAACCAAACTAAATAATATAAAAAAGAGTGGATGAGGGGTGATGAAACAATTGAGAATAAGGTTGAACAAGACGTAAAAAGAGGGGTGGAAAGTCTAAAAAAAGTATTGGAAACGTACGTAGACGAGATTGAGTTGGAAAAGATGAAAACAGAAGTTGGTAAAACCTTTGTAACAACTGTAAAAGAACATTTGAAGGGGTATGTTGGTGAACAAACAATGGAGACTGAACTGAATAAACTTAAAAGGGAATGGGCGTTGGATAGCGAAACTATTGAGGATAAAATCAAACGGAAATTACAGAGAGATATTGAGAAAGGTGTAGAAAGTCTTAAAAAAGATAAAATTTGTAGAAAAAATTGTAGATGAAAAAGACTTGGATCCAATCATTGGAAAAATAGGGACGGATGTGGGAGAAGCCGTAATAAGTAACAATACTAAAATTTTACGATTGGAATCGGATATAAAAATTCTGACAGAAAATTTATTACATACTCTTATTTTCGCTCGAGATTAGCGCGGATACTATAATCAATGTAAAACAAAAAGAAGATAACCGAATTGTTATCGCTAATAATAAAAATAAACGATACAACTTTTGTCACATCAGCCTTTATTAAAAAGCCAAACGAGAATATTATTTATAACGATATAGAAGAGTACCCCATTATTGTAGGTGATGCATACGGCACGGAACACTAGCGTCTTAAAAAGACGGGGGTTTACACCCTCAAAGTTAATTTGACGTATACGAGAAAAATAATCCGGTGGGGAGACAACGATTATTGTACGTGGACTTGGGTGATGGAAGAACGCAAATATTTTGGGATAGGCTCGAAAATCGAAAAAGAATAATTAATAATTTTAAGGGTCAAGCTGAAGTATGACCCTTCTATGAGGTATCTTGGCGGTCAATTATATATCTGCTCACACACATGAACATATCAAGAGACAACATTAACAATATGTTCAATAAGGATCCAAATACAATTTACAGAACAGTATACCGCAACAGTTTACAGAATGTTTAAATTTAATCCAGACTATATATTCTGTCCAGCGTGATGATTCTAATCTATGTAAAGTAAATCACTGTGTGTGTGTGTGTGTGTGTGTGTGTGTGCGTGCGTGCGTGCGTGCGTGCGTGCGTGCGTGTGCGTGTGTGTGGAATTAATGAATAGTGCGTACCGAGATGAAATAAAGATTGATTAAGTTTCAAATGCAAGATCAAACTGAAATAAAAAAAATACAACAAAAAAAGATTGAGAAAGAACAGAACTGTACTAAAATTAATTACCGAAACTTAACTATCAGTGTAACGTAACGTGTATATAAAGTAATCCAGGGATTACAAGTGTTGACAAGACAAGATAATATGGTCAGTGGACCGAAGAATTATCGACAGATTACCTAAAATGGCGCCTAGACAAAGAAAATAGATGTGAAAAATTTAGATGCAAAATATGATAGACCGAGAAAATATTTGTACCTAGAACATCCTTATAACATAAACAATCCAATTATCCAAAAATATCCTATATCACATCCTAATTAGCACTAAAATATCACAAAATTGCGAGAGCCAAGAAAATACGTTGTATCTAATCAAAGTTAAACAGCTCATCTCTAACGTGTTGCCCGTCTTTTTACTCGCCATTGACAAGTCTAGTCTTTCGAGTAATGCGTTGGGGTCTATGCTGCTTCCTTCGTAAAGATGTTTATTTCTCCAAATTGGCGCAATAATATTTTTCCATTTATCCCCCTTGCTAGCCTTTGGGCGTTTAGTTTCGGGATCATTATTTCGAAAATGGCATTCGTTTTTAGCAACAGCTCGCCGTTATTACCACGATCCTCACCGGAATATATGTCTTTATCCGGAATTTTAGTCAAGAGGAGCTCCTATAACTCCGGCGTTCCTGGATATTCTTCACCGTCCACAATTATGTTATCGTCTTTAATGGTAAGTAGTTTATCACATAAATAAAAATTACCGTCCTTTTTTGGTGTTCAGCCCAAAACGTTTTTATCAGTCCCGGGTTTGCTGGCAGATTTTTTTTAGATATTTGGACGCGATTGGACCGAAAACCTGCATACCGGGCATACCTTCTAAAGCCCCCATAGCTCCTGGGCCTTCAATAGCGGGGATTGATTGTAAATGTTCCTTTATTTCTTCGGCAGTCTTTTGTGCTGCCGCTTGTGCTTCCGTAATCGGTTTAAAAAATTTACCCAGATTTTCTTGTAAATCTTGTTCACCCTTTTTTTCCTCGATAAACCTGTCTCTAATTCCTTGTTTCGTTGCGAGATATTCTTTAACTATAAATTCTCTTTTCTCGTTTTTAAAAATGATAAAATAGTTTTTATCATTGTTTTCAACACGATTTTCAACTCAGTTTTTAACACGATTTTCAACACAGAACCCAACATCAGTTTTTAATATATTTTTCCACGTTGTTCGTCTTACTTCTTCTTTCATCGTGTAGTATTTATTCAATTCTGAGAATATAAGTTAAAACTCCTCGTCGGTAACTTTGTTATTATTTAATTTTTTTGAGATATACGAAGAAAGAGTATTAAGTTTTGTTGATGATATTTATTTTTCGTGTTTTTCGGCTTTGGCTGAAAACCTTTTGCTGAGGTATTTTCCCTCTGTGCTCAATGCTCCAAGCACCACCGCGGTGCTTTCCTTAACAACAACGACCGGAACCGCCACTATCGTAGATAAAAGAACAACTCCCCCGACTGCAAGCCACATTGAAGTGAAAGTAAGTGTCGTGTCAACACCTTTCTACTATCTTTCGCACTTGTTGATACTTTTTGCTAAGCTGCATCCGTTTTGTAAGAATCCTTTGAACCTCATTATTTTTTTGTAATCTAAACTCTTGCGATTCCATCCTTTTTAAATATACGCGGATTTTTGTATTATAAGAACATACCCGTGATTGGGATATTTTTAAACGGACTGTTTGGTCCAAGAAGTACATCCCTTCCATTGTATAATCCTCCTTCTTTTTTCAGATGTAAACCGTCACCAACTGCCCCAAACCCAGAACTGGACGTTGGTTTTAGATAAAGCCCCTCACCGTCGGTTTCTACTTGGCAAACGCATCATCCATTTTTTAAGATACAACCCCGACCCAATAGCTTTTTGAGAGGCCGTACTGGCTAAACCCGATAATGCGTCCAACACCGAGAGCCGGCAATATCTTGCCGTTATCATGGACAAAGCGCTGGCAGCCAAACTATCCAACAAGCCGAGAAAACCGCCTTCAACTTTCATATTATGCGCTAGCTGCACCTTGCTCATTTTAATCGTTACTACTACCACATGTTTGTACGCTCGTTTTATTTTATTCGTTTGCTTTTTGGTAATTGCGATGATATCCTCACCAGTAAGATCTTACATACCTAACCGTATACTCGTATTTTATCTGTCTGCCCTTCGGAAATATTAACTTTTACATTTATATAACTCATGTTTTTTTTTATATTAATACGAATTCTTAATTTCTCTAATATGAAATCTAAAAGTTAAATTTTCCCCTCTCAAGTTAAGCGGTATGCCGTTTTGATCCGTAAGTCTCGTTTCGAGACTATGTATTGTATCTAAAGTTATAGGTAGATAGTGTTTCAACTATTTTATAACCCGGACTCACGTTGGGGAAAAAGCTATAGATTGTGTTTTTCGAAGAGCCATTTACGTAACTACCCGAAATAATATCTATATCAACGAGTATGGTGTTGATACTGAGGATATCGACTAAGTTTTCAGATTCATGAAACCCAGATGAATATCTGTTGGAATATAACCCTAATATTTTACCTATAGAAGTTAGGTGTCTAAAATCGACAATGAAATTGTCTCTTATCTCCACTTTGGATTTGAGAGTATTTTGATTTGCCGAAATAGTCACGTAGTAATCTTCGGTTACTTTATCAATATCACCAGACTGCCTCATCCGTTCCTGTATACATTTATTGATATCGATTAAGTCATAACTTCCCTGGGGGATCTTAAATGACGACCAGGTTGTTCCGTTATCGTTAGAATACCTAAAATGATTGTTTTCATTCTTAATGTTCGGGAAAGAATAATACGTCTCCAGATTAACGAGCGCAATTTCGTACTTTTTCTCTTTATAGAGTTCTATCGGCGGATTAAATCTCGTTTTAAACTGAGTCTTATTGTCAGAGACTACAATTTGAAACGAACTTTTAGGGCCGATATTTTTGGCAATCGTTTCCAACAGTTGTTCCATTTTTCATAAATACACGATTTTTTATGGGATGAAAAACTCGTCAAACTTGACTCTATATTTACCGTTATCTTTTTCAGAAGATAGATCGATTACGACAAAACTATATGGCTTTTCCCAGGCCTAAATTCTTCCTTTGTTATATCATGGCTCACGTGGTCGTTATAAATGTGGTTAATGTTTTTGAGGTCTTGCGGAAATATACAAATAAAATTCGCGTTTTCCCTATCGTCTGACGTGGTAGTTGGAAATAATTTTGCCACAGATAAAAACAATCGTCGTTACTATGCCTACCGCGAATATAGTAACACTCGCATTTATTTTGTTTTTCTAAAAGTAAGTCGTCGAATACATGTATCATTAAATTTTTAACCTTCGGATTCAACTCGCGCGGGTCGGATACAAACTCTTTCCAAAAACCTTAAGTTTATCATAGTCTAACCATCTTGGCCGAAGTAGATTTCTAGATTTACTAGATTTCCCAACGATCACCCCTCTAATACTTTTGGACAAAAGAGGATGGTTGTTTCGCGTGGTCGTTGTATTCCAAGATAGATCCTTGATTTTCATTTTTTAAGCTACTTTAAAATTTTAATAAGTACATATATAAAAAAATGTTGTATTGCGTGTAATGTAAAAAAGTTACTGTAACTCACAATATCGAAGATATTGTTACAAAAAAACAAAAGACCCATTAAACGGGGGATGTGTGCAGTATTTGGGTCGACAAAAACTCTATTGTTAAAATGAAGGGTGGCTCAATATTAAATAAAGCCATAAATTAAGCCTTGAAATGCATCTACCGGGTCATAATTTCACGGGACCGGGCACTAAACTAAAAAAGAGACTAAGCCCCGATCTCACTCCAAAAAGTTGGTGTAAACCTATATACAAAATTGATAAAGCGGCGTATCATCATGATGTGTGTTATCTGAAAAACAAGGACACCGCTACCAGAAACAAGGTATGCGATAAAAATATGTTGGATGAGATGAATAATATTTATAATCAAACCCTAACAGAAAAAATGGACAGATCGATCGTTAATGAGATTATCGAAACAAAGATGAGTTTCGGAATGGGAATTAAAAAAAACAGATAAAATGGACCGACGATTTAGCGGAAGAATTACATAATCCTGTTGCTAAAAAAATTCCTGAAAGACACGTACGTGTAAATAGTATTGACGAAATATGGGCTGCTGATCTAGTGGATATGCAGGCGTTCTCGAAATTTGACCGTGGGATGAAGTATCTCCAGGCCATTATAGATATTTTTCTGGATACGGTTGGTTAGTTCCGTTAATAGATAAGACCGGAAAATCGGTCGCAGCTGCGTTGAAAAAGATATTTGTTGAAAGAAAACCACAAAAATATGTGGGTTGACAAACGTAAAGAATTTTATAATAAAGATGTTCAGGACTTAGTCGAGTTATTCCACCGAAAATGAGGAAATATCCAGTATAGTAGAGAGGTGGAATAGAACGACGAAAGAAAAAAATGTGGAAATATTTTTCATCCAATTCTAGGAGGGTATACATCGATGTGTTGGATGAACTCGTCAATCAATATAATAATACGAAACATTCGACGATAAAAATGGCGCCCGTTGAAGCGAAAAGAAAGAAAATCGAAATTAAAGTTTGGCAAAATCTTTATTCAGACCATTTTAAAATAAAGACTTTCAGTAGGTGATAAAGTAAGGATCGTGAAGAACGTTTGAAAAGGGGTATACACCAAGATGGACTGAAGAAATCTTTACTATACCAGCCGTACACAAACAAGAACTACAAATAACTAGCCAAGAAATGTTTAGAATCGAGAAAATACAACGTCGTAAGGGTTATAAATCGCTAGTGAAATGGTACGGTTATCCAGCGTAATTAAATAGCTGGATCGATAACGATCAATTACAAGAACTATAAATAGAACGTGATCGGGAAAACCCCCTCGCGGGCTTTGATTAAGTAAATCGATACGGGAATATTAGCGCGTATCGATTTATAAAACCTCGGGGAAACCCCCCAGTCGTGCGTCAATATACTTTAACTACAATTATGGGTAATATCGAAAATGCGCTCATGATTATGGGTGGTATAGAAAATGAAACCATAATAATGGGTAGTATAGAAAAATGCGCCAGAACTCTCATTTTTACCATTACTTACTATTTATGACGATGCGGCAGAGTACCCTGTTATTGCAGATGATGTATGGCACAGAACACTGGCACCTAAAAAAGCAGGGTGTTGACACGCTCAACATTAATTTGTCGAGCACGAGAAAAACTAGATCTACAGAAAAAGAACGATTATTACATGTGGACCTTGGTAGGGGGGGGACAAAAATATTTTGGGACAGCCTTGAAACACAAAAAGAAGGATTAATAAAATGTAAACATTTGATATTAATTATCCAGACATTAGGATAGCCTTATACCATTTAACGTATGATGAATTTAAGTTTACCGCTAAGGGGCATATAAGGTTGTATTATAAACCATTCTAGCTGGGTCGATAACGATACTTTACATACACTATACGAAAATCAACAAACATAATCGTCTTCTAAAATGGGAAAATCCCTGGCACGGATATAACGAAATTGTGGGAACCCGCGGACGATCAGTAAATCGATACGAAGCGTATCGATTTATAAACCTCGGGGAAAACCCTGGGATTGGTAGGAAAACACGCCCGGTGGGAGGAGGCCACCGTGGAAACTGACCAAGAATAATGAAATGGGGAAACACCCATATATATGGTGAAATACGGAATTCCACCACGGATATGGTAAATTGTGCCAGAATCCGCCATTTCATCCTGCTTGGATCAGAATTCCCAGTTTCATAGAAATCGATCGATAAGTTTTGAGAAATAAAATCCAGATATCGCTGTTTATGTGTTTGGAAATGATAGCTCTTAGAAAAAGCGAACGCTAATAACTAACGACAATAATAGACCTTTTGTTGATTTCGGACGGAGAAACGCAACATTATTGTTTAATAAAAAAATTAAGTCGTTTATAATCGAAACAGATTAATAACCATGATGGTAAAAATATTTTTGTCGCAACTGCTTAAACCCGTTCAATACGCAAGATTCGTTGAACGAGCATAGAGAATATTGCGAGTCAAATGAATGTGTTAGGATAGATATGCCGAACGAGGAGTCAAAATATCAGAAACACGATCCATTGAATTTTTGTTACTGTATAAAATGTTTTGATAATAAAGTATGACCCGGTCACCTTCACCGCGAAAACAGATGACGATGACGTAGCGTGGAAATCTGTAGAAATATTGGAGAAAGACGTACAAGAGATTTGTAATATTAAGAAGATGATATTTGACCAAGAGGGCTGGATGGATTTCGAAAATGCCACGAAATGTTGGATCTGCCAAGGAGCGTTTTCCGAAAATGATTAGGTCCGCGATCACTGCCACTTCACCGGGAAATAGAGCATTGCCAGCTTTCAAGGCTTATCAGTTGGTTTATCGGAAAAGTTATCCCCCTTGAAAATCGACTTTTCCGCGATATCGATGGCACGACAGTAGCAGGTGCTCTTTATAGAGTTATAGAGGAACTATTTATTTAACTTGTAATAGCTTTATCAATAATAAAGTCACAACATTTTCCCAGTTATGAGCACTATTTTGCATCTTTCTTCTTTACAATGATATATTTTTTAATCATATTGTATTTTATCTTCTTGCTTCCCTGATCGTTACAAAAGTATCACTATCGGTCCAGATTTGCTAATATGAAATTTCTAAAATTGGGCAAAATCGGAAAATTCAAACAGCTATAAGTCATTTTATACTTCAATGATATAAATTTCAATTATGTTAAATTTTATCTTCTTTAAAACATATTCTTAATAAAAGAAGTGTGAAAAAGTAAGCGTTAGAAAATAATCACTAAAGTGGGGTCTTCAAAAACATCCATAAAACACCTAAGAAAAACCGTGAAAGTATAATAGCTAGTTAGAAGTCATATTAAGATTTAATTGTCCGTTTAATTAAAAAAAGGGGTGTTCGTCGGTTTAATTCAAAGCGTTATTTTTTTTGCTCATTACCACGTTGTCTCTTGTGGCCCCTAATTGTACTTACTCGATAGAATATAACAATACATATTATACATTCTTTCTTTTACTCACTAATGTCATCTTATATATAAAGTCTGCGGATATTTTTTTCTTAACCTTGGCATCCTATAGGCCTCTTCGTGCTAGAAAGTCTGTTGATTACAAATTATTAAATGAAGGGAGTCCTGTCTCTCCGGTAAAACGTGCAAATTTTGTAGTGTTAAAAGATACATACTGTGTCGAAAGGATTATTGCAAGAAGACCTGCAGAAAACGTAAGTATTGTTTCTTTACATTTTCTCTCTATACTAAATGATCTTTATCAGTATGACTACATATCTGAAAGCGCACATCTTGGAAAGAAATTAACGTGACTATATTAATATCAATTTCAAATAATTTTTACATTATCAAGGGTTCTCACTAGATGTCAAAAGTTAAGGGTCAAAAGTGACACTTGGCCCATGTAATTTGAAAAGTCAGCAAAATTTCCTTCTATTTTAACAGTAGATATGACCTTTTGGTACAAATTCTATTTATATTACTACAACTACAAATATTCTATTGCATTAAAACAAAGAAATATATGTTATTTGTTACATAGATTATCATATATGTAACAATTAATAATGAGCTTATTTTTCATAATTTTCATTAATTACAATTCTATATTGAAAAAATTCAATATAGAATTGTAATTAATGAATATTTATATATGAAACATATACATGAATATAGGTCTGATGTTCCAAAAAAAATCTTGGAAAACCCTTCAGTATAAAAGTTAGGCAGGTTTTAAAATCCTACAAATGACCATTTTTGGGGTGTAATATGTTAGCATCTGTTTTTTTTTCACTATTTTCTTTCTTTCATTCTGAAAGCATTACTTATTTTAAAATATGAGATGTTACATTTTAATTGTAGAATCCAATGCTGTTTAATTTGGTATATGATATATAATGTTGTGGACCAAATACTTTTTATTTTAGACTAAAATAACCAAAATTGGTACCACTGTAACCAGTGACTTCACTTACTTATCTTTGATAATCTTTTACTCAAAATATTCTCATGAAAATGACTTCAAGAGTCAGTCATAAAATTTGAACATTACAGGGACCTGATTATGTAATGTTACGTAATAATGCTGTCCCTTTGTGAGTGGACAGTTTCAGTGTTAATTGGTCCCTTTGATAACAGTACATCACTTATCAAATCACAGTGTGGGATCAGTATATATCCAATCAACCATACCATCATGTTGCACAGTGCCAGGATGTATCCCAGACATGACCCTTAATGTGTGAAATTATATCTTTTTAACTAAGCATTACTAACCATGAATGCCGATGCAATAAAACGTGCTAAAGAAAGAGATAGAAAACAGAAGAAAAATTTAAACATTTATTGTACCTGTAATTGAAAAATTGTAATTATGATAATAGTGATTTCATATCCATCTTTTAACCTCTAATTTGATTATAAAAAAAAAACATTCATTCTGCTATTAAATTTGGATGCCGTAAAAACTTTGGAGTTGGCAGGTAAAAGATGGGTCGGTTGGGTAACCAGAAACCAACCTATGTTTTTGACCCTATCAGCAAACTTATTGAAATTGTGAATGTGTAACTTTGTTTTCCTCCAATTTAATTCAAGAAATATAATGTAGATATTTTATTTTTTACGTGGATCACATGTACAACTGGAATTTCAGTTAATTGAGGAACGGAACTTCTGAAAATGTACAAATTTGCAGTGACCTGTGGTTGTTTTAACTTGAAAAACATCAGTAAGAAAAAAAACAATGTGAAGTGCTTACATTACTGCAGAAGTTGATTAATTAGTATACTGAATGGTGAACCTGATATATTAGCATCATTTGACATTGATCTACATCATTTCAGGCATATTTCTTCGTTTTGATGCTGTTTGCGGCTGTGGTCCAGTGGTTAGAGTGCTGGACTTGTAACCCGGCTCCTTGTAAGTTAGTACTGGTTAGTATGCAGTCCAGGAAAACTGATCAGGTTTACCGGTCGCTGTATGTAAGGGAAAAATTGTTGAAAAATGGTGTTAAACCCAAGTGACAATAAGTCACGTCAAACAAAAACAAAAATAAATTTGATGCTGTTTAATATAAATACAGATAATGGCGATTCATGACAACCAAAAATGATAGCTTTCCATTTCACCGAGTGCCACATTACTTTTAGTTATGTCCATCCCAGTTTAGTGTAATGTCCATCCTGCTGTAAATAAGCTGCTATTATATTTTTCATGGATTAGCTTTATTGTCTTTGTCGCCAGTGTGACGATAGTGAAGAATTGATGATCCAGTGTGATTTTGTGATATTGATTTCATCCCAGAATTGATGATGAAGCAGAGAATTTGTCTTCTTGGAACTGCCGTGGTGCGGCACCTACACGATACAGGAAACCTTATCTAAAATAGATAAAATAAATAAAAGTACATATATATCATCATGACACAAAATGTCTTTTTACCAGAGCTAAGTTGAAAAGTACATTTGTATTTCTTATCATCTGATCTTAATAATTCAATAAATTTATACATATTTGGTCTGATATGGTAATATTTTGGTTTTGAGATTAAATCAAGATAGTGTCCGTTTAAATGTCCATGTGCTATAATACTGCTATATATCATTTAAAATCGATAAGGATAATTTATAGCTACCAGTTCTGTATTTTTCATAATTCTTTTTTTTCAAAAATGTTAGAAACAAAAAAAGAATTTAAAAAAAGTGTAAATGAAATAAATCGCTACTAATGCGCAAATAGTAAGATTTCACGTAATAGTCGGTCTTCATAATATTGATTAGGGAAGTATCTTCGTTACGTTATAAATATATATATATGTATTCGTTATATATATATTATATAGGATAAATAAAAACTTACGAAATTCTTTTATTTTGTAGGACACTAAGTACCCGGTCAAGTGGCAAGATTATGAATTATTTGATTCTACATGGGAACCTGAATCACACTTCAGTCGCTCATTGATCAATAGTTTCATGAACCCAACTATTTGTAATGTAAGACTCAATTATGCTGCCCGAGCCATAGAGGGCGCATTTCAACAGAGATTGAAGACATGGTCTAGTAAAGTTACGGTTAATTTTGAACTTGATGTATTTAGATCTGTGTTTGGTCTTGACGATAGTGTTCTTATTTATCAGTACAATGAAATCAGCGATAGACTTCCTATGACTGAAAACTGGTTCTATTATGTCAATGCAGCAGGGCGTGGAGTCAAACTTGGTCTCCCTATTAGACTGACACCCATCACTTCATATGAAACCTGTTAAATTGATACGAAATGGTGTGATAATCAAAGTGTTAAAACCAGTGGAAAGACTGTCAGTTATTAGTTCCATTGAACCATATGTGACTCAAAATGTCTGATAATTCACATGATAATGATCAAATCAACTTTGACAATGAACCTTCTTTTGGATGTCTGTCTCCTCATCTCAGTAAATTTTATTTAGATCAAAATGTAGCTGTTACTCTTCAATTGAAGAATAGTTTTTTCAAAGAATTAAATAATCATCACATCGAAACAGACCTCAGCTTCATTTCTTTGCTCAACACTCAACTTGAAGGATTTCAATTAAAACAAAACGACAGACTTGAAAGAAGATTAAAAAACATTTCTTATCGCGTAGTAAAAGATCTGAAAGGTAAATGCAGATCAGGGAGAAAGAGACAATCATATATGAATGAATCAGTAGTCTTGTCAATTTGTAAGAATGAACTTGAAAATGTTTATAATTTGTCATGTACAATTAATGATTTCAATAAAAAAATGTTGAGTTGTTAGATAAACTACAAGAGGCGAAGGCATCAGAGAGTGATCTATTATTACAAAATAGCACTTTACAAATTAGTGAAAATTCAGCCAGTAGACAAGTAAAAATATTATCAACAGAAAATGCTCAACTTCGTTCAGATATTCATGGTTTGATTGAAAAGAATTGATCTTTAGAAGCTTCTGTGGCGTTACAAAATAAAACAATAGGTTCTCTGATGTCTTCGCAGCAAGAATTACAATCAAATAATGATCAAATACAACGGGCGTTTCTTAATGCACATTCACAAATTCAAAATCATTTTTGTCAATCATCTTCCCCTTGTAATTCTGTTGATTTAGATAAATGAAGCGTTTACACCAAAGAAAAATGAACAAAATACACCTGGTCGCTATAGTGATTGTTCGGACAAAGAATCTGTTAAATATACTTAATGGATAAATTCGGCATCAGTGACGAATCATACCATGAATTGTCTGCTCAGTCTAATTTGCCGTCACTCAATTTAGTAAAAAGGGAGAGATTAGATTAAATTCAAACATTACCATTTCAAGATGTCCAGATAGTCATCCTGGATCATTTGTCAGTATTGAATCAGAAATTAAGCAGTATGTAACTAATAGAGAATTTCCTAATGGTCAGTCTGTGTCTTTCAAATTATCTGGGGATGGTTCCAAGGTCAGTAGAATTGCCAACTTTGTAACTATATCGGTCTGTTTTCGGAATGATGACGATTGCCTCTCTGAAGTATCCATCAAAACTATTGGAATTATCAAATGCACTGAGCGATATGAGGACATTAAAATTTCTTGTGACCCAATTTTTCGAGAGTTCAATGAGTTGGTCGAGAAAGGATTTAATAATGTTAATGACAATTCTTATCCTTTGGATATCAAATTTGGGGGGGGGGTATGAAATTTATTCAATTATGATTAGGTTTAAACGGGTCAACATCAAACTATGCCTGTCCTTGGTGCCATGTCAGCAAATCTGAAAGACTTAATTTAGAAAAAGATGCATCCTTTTACGAAACACCGGAAATGAAAAGAACTTTTTTTACTTTAGAATCAAACTGTGAAAATCTTAAATTTGGTAGTTAATATCCGCCACTGATCAAAATTGACCCAGAAAACGTGGTTTTAGATGAGTTGCATCTGTTGTTAAGAGTTTGTGATGTAATGCTGACAAATTTAATTGATGACTGCAAACAGCTTGATTCAAAACTTGAGGTTGTAAAAGAAACCCCACATCATTTAAATGACTTGGTGGCAAAGATAAGGGAGTGCGGTGTAAGCTTTTGTACATGGACCGATAAGGCATCGTCTAAACTTAAATGATCATCTCTGACTGGTCATGATTATAAAAAACTTTTGAATTTCCTTCCAGACAAATTGTGTTTCGTTATAAATAATCAGACTCTAGATGAAGTAATATATATTTGGAAACAATTCAAAATTATCCATAGGATGTTCACAAAAGAGACAACTGAAAAATCAGTCTTATTTGATGTCATACACAACTGGCTAACAACTTTTCAAAACCTGTCTAAAAAGGGTCGATTGGGGTATGATAAAGTAACTCCCTACATGCACTCCCTTATCTATCATGTCCCAAGTATGGTCGAGCGTCATGGTTCTTTGAACAGCTATAGCGGCCAGGGGGTAGAGAAATTGAACGATGTGATAAAATCAATACATCAAAATTCCAATTGACAAAACCAAACATATGACGAACTTTTGATCCGTAAAAGAATTGAACATCTATCCTTTTCAAAACGACAAAAAAGAGAATACAAAAAAACATCAGATTACTGGGAAAATGACATATTTATACTAAGAAGCGCAAAGAAAAGAAAAATTGAACAAGAAATGTCAAAAGCAAATGATGATTATTTAATGAGACAAAAAAAAGAATGATAAAAGTATAGAAGAAATGTCCGTTGCAGAGCTTAAACAAAAATTAAAATCTTTAGGTATAGCTACTCGTGCGAGGAAAAAGGAAAGTCTGATGGTCCTGTTACAAAATACAATGTCAATATCTGATGATGTGTAAATAATGTCAAACATTGTTATCAAACAATTATTCTGCTTATTTTGGACATGTATTATCTCGTTTTCGTCACAAACTACGGTATTTATTACATAATACCGACAGGGATATATATCATTGCATTTCCAAAAATCATGTGTTTGTTATATGATGTATAATATATATTTGATGTATAATGCTAATAACATATAATGTGTTTCATTTTTTGTCATGTTATTCTGATAACTATTTATTATTCAAACATTCGGTTATCTACATATTAGCATTGACATTGTTGAAATTAACCCAAATTTCACCTTTTTAAACAAAACTTATAGCTAGCGGATAAAAGACAATAAAGCGTGCAACGACGTTTAGCTAATAATAAAAAAAACTGAACTATAAAACATGTCTTGTTTTGGTTAAAATCCCCCAAATTATCTAACTAATGTTAAATAAGGAAAAAATGAACGTTTTCATTATATCGCTTGCACTATCGTATATAATAATCCACTGATGTAAGACAGATAAACGATTATGCCTGAGGGTATAATAAGTGTCTTGCTAACTGAACCGTGACTGTACTGATTACAGTGCCATTAAGGGTCCTTATCTAAGGGATATAATCCAAATTTGTCCCCAGGCCGAAAATCGACCGAAAATCAAGGGAAGCTACTTTGTAAATTGGGCCTTGAAAGCTGGCAATGGGGGCAGCACACAATAAATGCAATCTCATGTATAAGAAACCGAAATTCACCCCGGTGGTGTTTCACAATTTGAGCTGGTACGACGCCCATTTATTTGTCAAGAATCTCGGAAAAAGCGAAGGGAATATCAACTGTATACCCAACAACGAAGAAAAATACATTAGTTTTACGAAAACAATTATTATCGGTTCCTACATCAAGGAGGGCAAAGAAAAACCAATAAAACATAATATTAGATTTATCGGTAGTTTTAAATTCATGGCTTCCGGTTTGGATAAACTTTCGAGTAACCTGTCTCAGGACGAATGTATCAAAATATTATCGTGGGGCTCAACTGGATTTGGTGCTAAAAAAAGGCGTATACCCGTACGAATATATGGATTGGCTTAAAAGGTTGGAAGAAAGGAAACTTCCGTCGAAAGAAGCGTTCTACTCGAAACTTAATGATGAAGGTATTAGCGATGAAAAATACGCGCATGCGCATAAAGTATGGAAAACTTTCGATAGAAGATAGAAGAGATTACCAAAAATTGAATAATAATGCGAACATTTTGTTATTGACTGATGTCTTTGAAAAATTTAGAGACGTGTGTCACAAAAACTACGGTTTGGATCCAGCGTGGTATTATACATCTCCCGGATTATCGTACGACGCGATGTTGAGGAAAACGGATGTAAAACTCGAATTATTAACAGATCCTAACATGTTACTAATGATTGAGAATTAGAGGAATTAGAGGTGTGGTGTCGATGGTTTCAACGAGATACGGCAAAGCGAATAACATGTACATGGGTGATAAGTTTAACCCCAACAAACCTACAAAATATATAACTTATTTAGACGCGAACAATTTATACGGATGGGCGACGAGTAAACCATTACCAACGGGTGATTTAAGGTATCGTGAGTGGCTATATGGCGATATCAAGTTTTACTAATTTATAGTTTTAAAAAGTCATCCATAATTGTACACATTAATAAACCCACTATACAGAGTCTATTGCAAGTGATATGAAACAAATATTTTACTTGGTCTGTCTTCTATAAACCAATATCGCACGTAATTTTCATATTTTTGAATAAAGATCACTACTCTGTATATAAGGATATATTACAACCTTTAGACTTAAAATAACAATCATGGTATCATGCAGGGAACCGTGTCACAGATTTTTGATAACACCCTCCATTCAATAGATATTTGACTTTAAAGAAATTCCGTAGCCTGAACCCCGCTGACAATCATAGATAAAAAATGAAAATAAATATCAAAATTCTGTGATACGGTTCCCTAGATAAGCATTTCCGCTTCAAAATACCGAAAACCGCTTTGAAATCCATCTTCAAATAAGGCGGCAATCTTTGTTCAAAAATAGCACCCACTGCGTTCTTTTCTAAGCGAGAAATTAACAATAAAAGTGTCAGATCATTATCACCTTGTGTAATCAACAATTATTCTATAAATTAATACAGCCTATTAAAATTTGATAACCAATCAAATTCGTTCGTCTTTAGCAGATCGATTTGTGGAACCGCCCACCATTTTAGATGACTCTAAAGAGCTTAATTACGAATTATTTGTCAAAATAGTATCATATCGTACCGATGCAATACACAGTACATCAGATTTCTCGTCAACCGAGAGGCTCTCAACGGGAAAACGGCTGATTGGGAAATCGAGTTGAAGATGGCTGGGGAAACCGCTGTATAAATTAAATGAAAGGCAGCCATGCATTTAGTGTAAAAATAAGAACTTAAGATGTGATTGATTTGTAGAAAAGTGTCTATGTTTTATGTCTGTTAATGTAATCATTTAAAAACATTCTGATATATAAAGGTAATTGGATATACAACAGAATAGTATAAGATTCTCGATAAACATGCACGTCCGATGTCCATAAGACGTTACTGTTTTTCATCCTATTGTTTGTTTGATAGCTTTCAATATTTTACCAAAATGTACAGAGTTACTTAATAAAAGTGCACGCTGAAATAACTTTTTTTATTGATTACATCAATGAAAAAGCGAAAATAATAATTTTCGTTCACCCAGTCTCCCTGTATTAATTTACTGGCAATTCAAATATATTGTAGTTTTATGACTTTAATTGTGTTTGAAACCGGACTCTGGAATATATAAATTTAATTAAACTTGTAAAAATAACATTAACAGGGTAACAATCTTTGACAGCTCGTTTTCTTATCGTATGCGTTTTATTGCAAGGTGCATGAAGTGTCTGCAAACCATATTGCTGTTTATTATATCTCCCGCCAAAACATAAAGAAATATGTGATGCGACATATATAAAGTCTGAGTTGACCCATATTGATAGTATAATTAACAAGGCGTTAGAGTATGATATCGATATCACACTTCAATAAGACCACCGTTCCGGATCAGTTATTTCATCATATATTTTATATTAAAAGTACATTAGATGTTAGTAGCCCAATCGACCGAGGTGTTAATGAATTCACACCTTTCTTGCACATCAAATGATTGTTGCAGTTATATATTTATTACGTTATTTTCCACCACAAAGTTTCCATTTTCACAATATGTCACGTCACTATGGTCAAGTTTTTTACGGGATATAGATTTATGCAGTTCGGTATCTTTAGCATTCGTAAACCAACTTCCGCGAGAAAGAGATTTCTAACTACATTTTTCAATTTTTGAGAACACTCTAACACCTTGCTTAGCCTTATTTTTCTTATTTCCCATTTTAATCTGCTTGATGTTGATAGACTGTCGAATTTCAAATACTTGTGTTAACATACGGCAAGCGATACCAAATTTAATATCAATTGATACAAATTTGCCCTTAAGGAGCCCCTTACAACGCCGCCTCCTAGATCGTTCTCGCTGATAAAGTGGAGTCGATATGGGGGTGCAGTTTTTATCGCGATAAAACACTATTTTTGCATATTCGGATCGATTTTTTTGTTGCATGGTATGATAGTATGATATTTTATTATTGTTAATAACTTAAAATGTCATTTTCGCTTATTTTTACGTTTGTAACCACTTACGCTTACTTAAATGAATGGATGAATTTGAATTGGAAAATTGGAGGAATCATAGTTGTATTTTAGAGGTTGATATGGAATATCCTAATGAACTCCACGATTTACACAATGATTATCCTTTAGCTAATGAAAATTTAAGGATAGACGTAGTAAGTAAATTAATTCCGAATCTTAACAACAAAAAGAAATATGTGGTTCATTACGAAAACTTAAAATTATACGAAAAGTTGGGGTTAAAAATTATGACGATCCGCATAGGAATAAGATTTGAGGAAAGCGCGTGGCTTAAAAAATATTGAATACGGATCTCAGGGCAAAGGCGACGATCGAATTTGAGAAGGACCACCTGTCTGGAATTGAATCAGGTCTGAATAATAAAGTAATTGGCATGATGAAAGACGAAGCGGGTGGAGAAATTATCGAAGGGCTTTTCGGACTTAGAGCCAAATTATACGCCTTTAAAATGCTCGAAGGAAAAGAAGGGAAAAAATGTAAGGGAGTGAAGAAACCGTCGTTAAAAATCTATAAATTTTGAGGATTATAAGACGTGCTTGTTTACGGGTAGAGAGCAATTGAGAACATTTAATATCATCAGATGCCACGATCATGAATTGTATACGGAGGAAGTGAACAAGGTCGCGCTAAGCCGTGACGATAATAAAAGGATCATTTTACCGGATGGGTTTCACACGCTGGCCATAGGTCATGAAAATAGTTTAAATATATGAAAAAATAATATGAATTTCTCAGTCGGGAAAGTGATTTTACCGAATAAACCGCTTAACAATTTCGAATTGACGGACGCGGTTAAGAAATTAAAAATACCCAACTTTAGAGGCGTATTCATGCGTGATCAACTACCAAAACGGCCGTTAAAAAATGAATGCAAAATATTGAATCTGGATGATACGAAACCGGATGATGAAATAGGGTCTTCAAACGCCGGAGGTACGCATTGGGTTTGTTGGCATAAAAAGGGAAATGAAAAATGTTATTTCGATGGTTACGGAATACAACGTCCCTCAGAATTAAAAAAAATGTCTAAATTTTTCATAACACGGAACAAGTCATGCGGTCATTTATGTTTGTACGTTTTAAAATAATTAAAAATCGTGTGTATATAAAAAATGCCCGTTGATAAATTTGGACGGATGCCGAAAACTCACATTTCAGATTCAGGCGTATCTTTATCTTACATAAATAACAACTTTCTGAAACGAGGGGAAATCAATATGTTTAGGAACAAGATCACGAATCTTGGCACCCCCATGGATGGGAGTGATGCAGCGACCACGGCGTTTGTGATTAAACGAGGAAACAGGATGTTGCGAAAGTATGGTCTGGAAGAGCTGAAAGATATTGAAGGGATTATTGTTTTTTTTTTATTTTTAGAATAATGGCTTTACAGCACCAAGAACAATTTTGCAACCTACTTTTGGTCCGAGCGGCTTATAAATATATGTATAATTGTAAAACAGATTTTGAACTAAGGAAAATTAAAATGTACGGGCAAAAATAAATGATGAACTTTACTATACTTTTTTCTCAAGCTTCTGATTGAAGTAAATGATTGTATATTTATACAACAATAAAAGACTTTATTGTATGTTATTATAAATTATTTAAAGACTGTGGAAGAAATAAATCACTGGTAAGATAGTTTGACTTTAATAACTCTGTCTTGTAACAAGAAAAATGCACCTTAATACTCGAGGCTGACAATTCTAAATGTACATTGCAACTTAGTCAGTCCGGCACATTGACTGCTTCATAAGGGTACATCTTAAAATGGCCAAATTACTCTCAAGTTCGAGTATACACTGCATCCAAGAAAGTGTTAAGCCACCAAAATCGATTGTTATCTCAAACAATATCCAATTCTGTGCAACACCTCAACTAGGATATTGTCCTTATAGTCATTTTAACTATACTCGTAATAGTTAGTTAGCCAGCGACGTTTCTCAAGCCTCTTACACATACGGAGGCGTCTTACAAAATAAACCAAAATTAAATGATCACACACTTTTTATACCCAGGGCTATACGTTAGAATCAATATAAGTGACAATCGTAAATCATTCTGCTCCTTCTAGAACAACTTTCAAAAGTCAGGTTTATGCACGACTGCTCAAGTTTGTTCCATTCGTCTTTATAATACCAGTCATGGTAAAGATCTTGCATTTGTGTTGCCTACGTTTCAAAATGCCCCAAATACCAAAGTCCACAGGAGCAACATCCATTCTGCAGGAGTTATATTATCGATTTTGTGTTTCTTGAGAAAATCAATGGTCATTTTGGCATTGTGACTAGAAGCCAAGTCTTGATGGAACACCATATCATTTTATCTTTCAATAAAAAGAGGCGGAAACATCTTTTTTTAAGAAACGGATTTAGAACCTTGTTTATATAATAGTTTGCATGGACTGTCATCCCTTTATTAATAAAATCAATTATGTCTTGCCATAGAAACTAACCCCGGCCCAAACCATAAAACAGGTGCAAATACATCTACGAACTTCAGTTTGTTTACGCCTGCCTCATTAGAACGTAAGTAGAACAGGACATTGACCATAGCTGCCGCCCATATAGAACATAACCTCTTGGGTGGTGACTACATTTTTCCATTTTCCACAGTTAATGCGAAGATGGACGTCACGATCGAGCACGTCGTTTCAAAATCTGGGCTTCACTAAGTGCATCATTTTTTCTTGAGTTTGGCTATTAGAATTTTGGCTATAGTTCTGTTAACAGTGCCTAGAGACATTTCACACTTAGCTGTCATTTCTCTGTGTGAGCGGATTCACCAATTTAATCATATTACAGATTTCTGTACGACGTCAGCAGTAGCTGCTGTACGACGTTTGGTAAAAGTTCCTCTTTTACCTGTTTTGCAATCGTTATAACTAATTACACCTTTACCATGCTGAATTTGATGCACAGCAGCAACAGAAACATTATGACCCATCTGTTTCACTTGTTTCACAGTGTTTCTTCAGGACATGCTTTGCTTCAAAAGCCCTACAATAATGACCTCAACTAAATCATTTACTTTTGGTCTAACAATATTGAATTTTGAGTTCAAATGTGTTGAGGATGTATATGATACAATACATGTATTAATCGCTTTGCACAAGGTTTTCTACGCTGAAATATATTATAGGTTTGTTTTGACAGCGTTCCATAACAACTTGAACACCTTTCGTTCTCCTGTTTTCTTTTTCTTACCAATATTTTAATACCTTATTTTGAATGCATATTTTCGTTCATATAGGTATTAAATCCCACATCAATCAATGTTTTTGTCACCCATTTATCTACATGTTACGTTAAACTGTCAGTCACGACTTGTTGCATTATGGCCAGTCTATTCCAGTATAATAGGACAATCACTGATAAGCCCAGCGCATACCCGGAGGCGAGGGTAAACAAACTCAAAACTCTGCCCAGCGCTTTTTACTACCAGCTTCCATAAGGTTAACATCTCATCAATGTTCAGTTAAAATAGTTACAAATAACAAAAGTTAGAACACATTACAGTAGTTCTTATTTGTTATAAAAAACTATACAATAAAACAACGACCATTGCACTGCACAAGAATAATAAAGTGAAAAGAAAGAAAATGATATGAAAGGAAGAAACTAGCTTAGGAGTAGATAGCTATGTAAAAGGTAGATCAGTTGTTGTACAGTAAGTAAGTGTGACCACTCCGGTTTCTATGGCACTCCCGGGGCAAGTCCCTGATGACACAGCTCAGAAGTCTTGTCATATTATGAGCTACCACAACTGGAAGGAGTCCCCATTAGAAGGGCTGTATGGACAACTCCCTAAGAGGTCAAAAAGGAGCCTCAGCTTCAGATGCTCCATATTGGTGTGGTTCTCAGAAAGATGCGGAATTTGAACTGCAAGGTCAGTGGATGGAGAGTACCTTTTTGTACTAGAAGGAATGTTTAAAGATATATAGACTTAAAAAGATGGGTTATGCATTATATCATATTACCATATTGATCTTTGATTTTTTGTCAAGCTAGTTGTTTTCCGTAAACACTTCAAAATGATTATAATGAACTGCTCCATTATCTGTGAAGTAACAAGTTGTGATTTTCAACATTACTGTAACTGAATGTAAAAAGGGAGGAAGACGTATTGCTGATTGACTGTTTTAAATAAGGATGTAACTTCAGGTTTTATTGAATGTAAACCAATTACCTGAACTGGTATTTCAAGCATTTTCTAAATTGTAACACATAATGTTCATTTTGCTAGGATGTTATGTCATTGAAAGACATGTAGTGATTATGGGCCACTTCCAACAGCCTTGTTGTTGGTTTAACTCTTTAGCGACGGGGTTGTGTGTCCGTTTACAGAACTAGGGGTCCTGGGTTCAATCCCCCGTTAGGACCATGGATTTTTCTCGCTTCCATTTTACTATAGATGTTAAATAAGGATTGAAGGCACCATTGTCTTTTTTGCATTTTAAACCGAGATGTACTTATCGAACTGTCCATCAGTAAGTTTGTCAATAGGCTACTGTTAGCATTGAAGTGATTAGAAGAAAATACAATAAACTTCAAACTGAACTTATATCACTGCAAGGCTCGTCAATAATAGTCCTTTCAGTGCTTTGATTTCTACATACGAGTATTGAATAAAAAATATTGAATTTTAATTAGAGTCAGTTGCAATTCAAGTACATATAACGCGAAATATCAGTGAATGTATATCTACAGATCAAGTATCATTCAGAAAATCATTCTTTGAACGGATGTTATCTGGTCGTGTCCGGAGATCTGTAATACCAATCTCTATCCAGAGTTGTCGTTCGTTATCCATCACATACATCTCTGTCAACGTCTGGAAAGTAGTTCAAAAACAAGTGTCCGGGTCTCCTTTACTGTCCATCTGATACACAGAATCACACTTTTGTTTCTCTAAATGTGCATTTGTTGTCATAATTTTACACGATTACCTTCGACTTCTGCGTTTCATTTCCATTTACGCGGCGTAACCTTGTGACCTAATTACCAAAAGTAAACAAATACTCTCGGTCGAGAAATAGTGCGCTAGATAATTGAAATAATTTCTCTGAGTTTCGAGTAAATTATAATATATTTTGTCTCGAATGTATTGTGCAACATAAATTGTGTCGCTCAGTTATAAATTTTGTACCGTTTGTTGCTTTATTTCTTGTTTTACAAGAATCTTGTAAAACGCTGAGACGTTGACGGAGATGTATGGGAGAGATAACGAACGACAACTCTGGATAGAGATTGCTGTAATACAATTCTCGGCTGAAAACGAGGCTACCTGTACACATTCGGATACATTTTCGTACAATCATAAATGTTGAATATTGTAGTGACCCAGATAAGAAGTGGAGTTTAAAACTTTTGTATAAATAGAGAGAATTTGAAATGATCGATTGAAAGAGTGTCTTTTCAACTTTTGATAAACTTACGACTCGCTACTTGGGTGGATAACGTATGAATGTGATCTAAATGGCCGGTTAATTTCGCAGAAAATATCACCTGTGTTAAGTCAGGAAGTAAGAAACACAAGAGTTGCCATTCTTTGTTTACGTATTTTTTTGATGAACTATTGAACATATTTCTTCTTTGGATTTAATATTTTATTTAAGGTTTATAAAAAATTGTACCGGTTTCAATAGTGACTGAGCCTGAAATCAGAATTCATTAACCATGGTTTTTATAAATCCAAGGGTTTTTGTGTTATGAACAAAGGAAATTTCACTGAATTTTCTTTCATGCATGACACGAAATATTCAATATTTTTACGTGGAATTTAAACGTCTATTGATTTGATTCTTGGTGAATTCTGCAGTTTTACTGAGAAGTTCATGAAAATTGTTAGATGTGATCATGTGAGAAATCATGCCTATGAAGGTTACAGTGTGTTTTGATAAAGTGAAAGTGTTAGTTCCATGTGGAGATGGAGAATTACTGGTTCGTGAATTGATTGAAAAAGCTATAACAAGATACAAGAAAGCTATTGGTAAAGTAAGTATCAGTTTGTGGAGATGTTACATTTTCTACTGTCAGTATTATTTTCATCAGAATTGAGCTGATTTTGGGCAGTTAGAAATGAGTTTGGACTTCGTAACAGATCTGAAATTGGAACCAAACTCAATAGGCAGGATAAACAAATTGATAGTATATGCTTGAAATAAAGTACATGTTTAGGCTATGCCGGCATATTGTTAACCTAACCACTAAACCAGAAATCTGGATTCTGAATTAGTGATTACCTTGTTCCTTTTAAGTATTAAGCAACTATTGATTTGTCCACATGTAACATACAAGTCTGTAACATAGAACAAATGCCTATAGAATTTAAAATATTCCAACAAAATCATCTCTGAGAGTATGTGACATGCCCACAGACTTGTGCCAAAAGTTCATAGACCTAATACTAACCTAATTGTAGCTTAATTAGGTTAGCATTAGGTCTGGCATTGAGGGCCTGGAAAACATTTGGAGCTTCAAAGTTATTCAATAAATTCTTACTGTCACAAGAGAAATTTTGCCTTCCAATAATTTGATATTTGTTCTTACCCTTAATCCATACAATTGAGTTCGGTTCTTACCCTTTAATATCCATACAGAGGTCAGTAATTACCCTTTCATCCATATAGTGAGACCAGTATTTACCCTTACATCCATGCAGTAAGATTAATACTTGACCTTATATCCATACAGTGAGATCAATACTTAACCTTATATCTATACAGTGAGATCAATACTTAACCTTATATCTATTCCATACAGTGAGATCAATACTTAACCTTATATCTATTCTATACAGTGAGATCAATACTTAACCTTATATCTATTCCATACAGTGAGATCAATACTTAACCTTATATCTATTCTATACAGTGAGATCAATACTTAACCTTATATCTATTCCATACAGTGAGATCAATACTTAACCTTATATCTATTCTATACAGTGAGATCAGTACTTAACCTTATATCTATTCCATACAGTGAGATCAGTACTTAACCTTATATCTATTCTATACAGTGAGATCAATACTTAACCTTATATCTATTCTATACAGTGAGATCAATACTTAACCTTATATCTATACAGTGAGATCAATACTTAACCTTATATCTATTCTATACAGTGAGATCAATACTTAACCTTATATCTATTCTATACAGTGAGATCAATACTTAACCTTATATCTATACAGTGAGATCAATACTTAACCTTATATCTATTCTATACAGTGAGATCAATACTTAACCTTATATCTATACAGTGAGATCAATACTTAACCTTATATATTCTATACAGTGAGATCAATACTTAACCTTATATCTATTCTATACAGTGAGATCAATACTTAACCTTATATCTATTCTATACAGTGAGATCAATACTTAACCTTATATCTATACAGTGAGATCAATACTTAACCTTATATCTATTCTATACAGTGAGATCAATACTTAACCTTATATCTATTCTATACAGTGAGATCAATACTTAACCTTATATCTATTCTATACAGTGAGATCAATACTTAACCTTATATCTATACAGTGAGATCAATACTTAACCTTATATCTATTCTATACAGTGAGATCAATACTTAACCTTATATCTATTCTATACAGTGAGATCAATACTTAACCTTATATCTATACAGTGAGATCAATACTTAACCTTATATCTATACAGTGAGATCAGTACTTAACCTTATATCCATCCAGTGAGATCGGTACTTGCCCTTACATCAGTGTTTCTGCTGCCATTCACCAGTTTCACAAATGGCCAAAAAAAATCTGCATAAGCATACTTTTTTGTATGCACGGACCCTCCCCTGGTCGAAAAAATATAATGTCCCCTGGAATATTGCCTAACATCCATACAGTGAGATCAGTTTCATTTATTCAGTGGTGTTGATCATTGCAGTCTCTGATTGCAGTTAAATGTTATGCCTGTCTTCTCACAAAATGTGCAAGGCTGTGAAATCTCTTTTTGTGTGGTGAACTGTTTAAGTTATACATCTTAGGCATCTTGTGTTAATGTTCAGAGCTTTCATTTGACCCTTAAAATGGCATTTTGACTCTTGAAATCAGTAAAATTAAGCTTTTAACTCGAGAATTTGTACCAAAGAGTTAAATTTACAATATAAGTAGAAGAAAATTTTGTTGACTCTTTGAATTATCATCAGCCAAGGGTCATTTTTGACCCTCAATATTTGACGTCTAATGAAAACCCTGATGTTTATTAATGTATCTCTGTTTATACTAGTTAATCTATATACAGTAAACTCCACATATGTTTTGCGATATTTTGCTTATTGCGTTATGAATTGCTCGGTCCCAACTTAAGCTCCTATATTTTCATTACACTTAAGGTAGCGTAAGTGCCTACAAACGTAAAAAAAGGCGAAAATGACATTTTAAGTTATTAACAATAATTAAATATCATACTATCATACCATGCAACAAAAAATCGATCCGAATATGCAAAAATAGTGTTATATCGTGATAAAAACTGCACCCCCATATCGACTCCGCTTTATCAGCGAGAACGATCTAGGAGGCGACATTGTAAGGGGCTCCTTAAGGGCAAATTTGTATCAATTGATATTAAATTTGGTATCGCTTGCCGTATGTTAACATAAATATTTAAAATTCGACAGATTATCAACATCAAGCAGATTAAAATGGGAAATAAGAAAAATATGACTAAGCAAGGTGTAAGAGTGTTCTCAAAAAGTGAAAAATGTAGTTTGTATGCTGAAGTTGGTTTACGAATGCTAAAGATACCGAACTGCATAAATCTATATCCAGTAAAACACTTGACCATAGTGACGTGACATATTGTGAAAATGGAAACTTTATGGTGGAAAATTAGGTAATAAATATGTAACTGCAACAATCATTTGATGTGCAAGAAACGTGTGAATTCATTAACACCTTGGTCAATTGGGCTACTAGCTTCTAATGTACTTTTAATATAAAATATATGATGAAATAACTGATCCGGAACGGTGGTCTTATTGAAGTGTGATATCGATATCATACTCTAACGCCTTGCTAATTATGCTATCAATATGGGTCAATTTAGACCTTAAATATGTTGCATCACACATTCCTTTATGTTTTGGTTGGAGATATAATAAACAGCAATATGGTATGCAGACACTCCACGCACCTTTCAATAAAACGCACACGATAAGAAAACGAGCTGCCAAAGATTGTTGCCCCGTTAATGTTATGACATACCATTTTTACAAGTTTAATTAAATTTACATGTTCCAGAGTCAGTTAGGTTTCAAATACAATTAAGCGCAAGTTATATAACTACAATATATTTAAATTGCCAGTAAATTAATATTATTATTATTATTAAATTATTATTTTCGCTATTTCATTGATGTAATCAATAAAATAAAGTTATTTCAACATGAACTTTAATTAAGCAACTCTGTACATTTTGGTAAAATATTGATAGCTATCAAACAAACAATAGGATGAAAAACAGTAATGTCTTATGGACATCAAAAGTGCATGTTTTTCAAGAATCCTATTTTATTCTGTTATATATCCAATTACCTTTATATATTAGTATGTTTTTAAATGATTACATTAACAGACATAAAACATAAACACTTTTCTACAAATCAATCACACCTTAAGTTCTTATTTTTACACTAAATGCTTGGCTACCTTTCATTTAACTTCTACAGCCATCTTCAACTCGGTTTCCCTATCAGCCGTTTTCCTTGTTGAGAGCCTCTCGGTTGACGAGAAACCTGATGTACTGTGTATTGCATCGGTACGATATGATACTATTTTGACAAATAATTCGTAATTAAGCTTTATAGAGTCATCTAAAATGGTGGGCTGTTCCACTAATTGATCCGCTAATGATGAACGAATTTGATTGGTTATCAAATTTTAATAGGCTGTCTTAAGTTATAGAATAATTGTTGATTACACGAAGTGATAATGATCTGACACTTTTATTGTTAATTTCTCACTTAGAAAAAAACGCAGTGGGTGCTATTTTTTGAACAAAGATTGTCGCCTTATTTGAAGATGGATTTCAAAGCGGTTTTCGGTATTTTGTAGCGGAAATGCTTATCTAGGGAACCGTGTCTCAGAATTTTGATAATTATTTTCGTTCTTTATCTATGACATATTATGTAATTGTCAGTGGGGTTCAGGCAATGGAATTTCTTCAAAGTCAAATATCTATTGAATGGAGGACATTATCAAAAATCTGAGACACGGTTCCCTGCATGATACCATGATTGTTATTTTAAGGCTAATTGTTGTAATATATCCTTATATACAGACTAGTGATCGTTATTCAAAAATATGAAAATTACGTGCGATATTGGTTAATAGAAGACAGAGCAAGTACAATATTTGTTTCAAATCATTTGCAATAGACTCTGTATGGTGTGTTTATTAATGTATACAATTATGGTTGACTTTTTAAAACTATAAATTAGTAAAACTTAATATCAACATATAGCCACTTACGCTACGTTAAATATTTCTTTAAACGATATTGAAATAATGATATTTTGGTAGTGATAATTATAGCAATATCATTTGGGCCCGCAGGCAATATCTCACCCTGATTACATGATATTGTAGTTGGCTATGGTGCGAAAAACAAAACAATGATGACTGCAATTGGGTGTACTTGATTACTTGATCGCAGTATACAGTAAGGACAGAAAAAAATAGCTGTTTTTACGGTTACCCGACCGACCCTAATTTTTATGGCCGACCCTAACGTTTCTAACCGCAAAAAACGTGGTGCGAAAAACCGGAAGTACGAAATTTTTGTGGACGAATGATATTGCGTACAAGCAACAATTTTTAACACCAAATACGAGCGATTACGCGCTGTCTGTAGACTCTGTACATCACCAACAAAGCCAAAGTTGTCAATCAAATTCACCAATAAACCAACGTCAGGTTCGAACGTAGGATGATTGAGGCTACTAAAATCGTGGCTCCAGCGTGAAAATAGGCTTCTCCGTGAATGACATTGTCCGAAAACGGTAATTTAATTTATCATATTTCATTGAAATTTGAAAATACATGTTTTATTTATACCGTTACAGTTTAATGATTATTTACTTTTACGATTTGGTGTCAAAAAAAGCGAATATAGCCACTTCCGGTTTAAGAATGACAGTTTACATTTTCTACTTTCGGTTTGGAATCTAGTCGCTGATAGAGTACAAACGTTATGCTGGATTTATTTTTATTAAGTTAATGAATGCTTAAAGTAATCAGACATTTATTAAGAGTGTATGCCTGCTGCATAGACATGGTTCAGGAAAACAAATACAGACAAATCATGGGAAATCTTTAGACTGCCCGATATTTGTATGTTTAGGCTGAAAATAGGAATACTCATAATTAACTAATCTAAACTATGATTGACAACAAAATGCAAATTAGAAACTTTTATTTAAAGGTAATGTTCATTTTTTGATCTGCATTTCAGGCCAAGGTATGATGTGTTCAACTTGTAGAAAATACCACAGGAGACAAGAGTATCCTGTTTGATGTTTTTGTGTTTCCTAAGCTAAATAAACATTTGAATTAAAACAGTTCTATCTTTTCACTTTAAGATGCACCAGATTCTACTAAGTTCAGGAGAGCTAAACCTCTTACACTCTCCCCTTTGCCACTGAAAGAAGCTCAAATTAATATTTGCAATATGCCTTCAAAAATTCCCAGTTGCGGCAGGCCATACCCTTCTATGAAAATTTGACAAATGTGTAGAAGTTGCTGGCTCCGTGTAGAAGGGTAAGTTAGTACTGGTTAGTATATAGTCCATGAAAAGAGTGAAGGTTAGATGAACCGGTCACTGTATATAACAGAAAAATTGTTGAAAACGGTGAAAACCCTGGTGATAATAAGTCACATAAAAACAAACAATAAAAAATTCCTGGCCAGAACACTGGAATCGTTCAAGAAAATCAAAATGGCATGTTCTCTAATTGCCATGAGGATTGGTGCTTGTGAATATGTCCAAGAGAGGAACTTATACAAGTTGATACAATCCAGCGACATGTTTGATGATCTCTAATCATCAGTTGCACCGAAAATGAAAAATTAATCTGGAGTAATTTCTCATAGATTATACGTGTTTGCTTTGTTTGATGTCTCCTGAACATGCCAATTGTTTTAAGGTGATTTTTAGATACTCAAATAGAAAAATACCTGACACATTAATATGCAGGGGCAGTCTAGAAAATATGATATCAGATGCATAAAATATTACATGCAATTAGAATCAGAGTATTAATAATTAATAAAAATTACTATCCCATAGAAAGGGTCATCACTGTATACATAGTTCATAATTACTGCCCAATATATATGAAAAAATACTTAATATAATACATGCCTTTATCATTTTCATTGTTAGAATAAATAATTACTATCTTAGTGTATCCAATACAATTACACAGTGTGAGTCGTTGCTGGTTAATGCCTTATTCATGCAAAAGAAAAGTTTAGAAAACAAAATAGAAATGAAAATTTTTTCGACCTACATACCCTAATTTTTTTGGTCAAGTAACCCTAAACACAACTATTTTTTTTCTAGCCTAATAAGGATATTCGATAAAGTTTGTGGTCAACACATTTCTGCCCTTGCTTGTATATTTAAAATGAATACATTATTAACCTTTTATTTTGAATTTTATTTTCCCTACATGTTTTATAGCAGATTGCTCATTTGAAATAGTGAAAATATGTCACTAAATATACTTTAAATGTATTTTCTTTATTTAAATGCACAATTCGAATTAAAGTGGACTAAAATAAATGTAAGAATGTGTTTTATATGTATTGTTGCTTATTCAGTTGTTATTAATAACCTGTATTTTGTATAAATATGTGGCAATGTACATTTACTATTAAGTGTAGTCAACTTCAGATGTAATGATATTTGGATATAGCGATATATTTTTCACATTCCCTTCAACATCGTTATATGCAGAGTTTACTGTATATATTATAACTATGAATTAACTTTTTTAGCTCACCAGAACCGAAGGTTCAGGGTGAGCTGTTAGGATGGGTAGGTGGCTATCCCGGCGTCTGGCATCAACAATGGTCTTCTCCTCAGAAACTACCAGTCGGATTTACTTCAAATTTGCTGTGCAGAAGCCTTTTGACGTTCTAACTGCAATTTGCTCTTATTGTACCGTAGTGATGAAACGATAATCGGATACTATCGATTAGCGGCATGAAAATGTCTGCTGATTCCGATAATCAATTGCAGTTTTTCATAATCGATTATCGGTCTATCTCATTTAGGCGGCGTATGCTGACTACTGGAGCTGCAAACTAAACACACATTCAAGGGAAATCACTCGCTTTATTTAAAAAAAGATGGCGGATCATCGATCAAGACGAAAAAACAAATATTTGACCATCCCTCAGGTTATTTGATGTTAATATAGCCCGGTTAGTTTATATGGATAACACACTCCATTCACCATGCTTATATGTTACAATGCTAACTAGCATAAAGCCGAGGATGGCTAGGAACCAAAGGGTGCATAAGTAGAATCAAACATTAGTGGTCTACTTATGTTACATTACTACACTAGAACCGATTATATAATCGGAAAATTGCATCTGATGTACCAACCGATTCCAAATGATAATGGATTATGATTTTGAACTGATGTTGCAACACTATTGTAACGGTTTTAGGGGTCACTGGAGCTAAAAATAGAAAAACCTTTAATCATCTTCTTCTCATGAACCAATGGATGGATGATCACCAAACTTGGTCTGTAGCATCCTTAGATGATCCTTTCTCAAGTTTGTTCAAATAAATATGGTCGGCCACTTTTAGGGGCTGCTAGAGCTAAAAATAGAAATACCCTAAAATGACTTTTTCTCATGTTTCTGTGGATGGATTATTAAACCAAACTTGGTTTTTAGCATCTTTAGATAGTGTTCTATCAGATTTGCTCAAATAAAAATGGTTGGCCCCAATTTGGGGCCACTAGAGCTAAACATAGAAATAACTTAAAATGACTTCTTTTCATGTACCAGTGGTTGGATCATTACCAAATTTGGTCTGTAGCATCCTTTTGTCATCACGAATATTCTTTTGTAGTATCCTTTGATGGTCCTTTATCACTTTTATTATTGTTCCCCATTATTTGCTCACAAGTGTACCTTTATTACCTTTTTAGTAACAATTAATATTTATTCTGGTGAGTGATGCAGGGCCATCTTGGCCCTCTTGTTTATGTGACTTATTGTCACTGGGGTTTCACGCCATTTTTCAACAATTTTTCCATTATATATATGGCAACCAGTTCTCCTAACCAGTTTTCCTGCACTGTACTCTTACCAGTTCTAACTTACCCTTCCATAAGGAGCCCGCAACTTCTCATTATATGGAGGAAAATTGACATTTTTTGTCAAATTTTCATCGAAGGATATGACCTGCTGCGACTTGGATTCGAACCTGGATCTCAGGGTTACAAGTCCAGCGCACTGACCACCGCCGCAGCCTTGACTTAACTTTTAAACATGCTATATGTTTTTATATATATAAGGCCTAAAAAAAGATTTGTTCCGGTCACCGGACAGACCCAATATTTTACCTGCTGGCTCACAAGTTTTTACAGCATCCAGATCTTAGTGTTATATTGTAATTTTCACAACTCATTAATATTACACATATTCCTATTCGGTGTTGCTGATATATGTAAACAAAAATATATAATAAAAAATCCTTACAAACGACCCCTATTTTTTTGGGCACGTAACCTTTTTTGTTTAGACCAAAGTTATAATACAACCATAATGGATGTTTAGTGCCCCCAATATAAACTTCAAGTATTCACTTTATATACTGATTGGTAACCTTTGTTGAAAATGTCACAGAAAATCCTTGATCTAAATTTTACATGTTAATAAAATGTCAGGTATGGTGTACCAGTATACATTCAGATATAAATGATATTTACCATCTTCTAGCCTCAGGCTGTTTGACGAATATTGAAAAGTGACAGACATATGTCAGTATTAAGATACACCATACAACGTATATTACAAATAGTTTATTTCATAATTTCATTATTAAATGCCTGAAATTATTTTCACCTCCAGGTTTGAATATATACAAATTGAATTTTAAAGCATAAAAAGTTGAATTTTTAGCTCACCTGAACATGTTGTGCTCGGTGAGCTATAGTGATCAGTCAGTCTACTCTGTCGTCCGTCGTCCACACCTGGGGGTTGTTAATGCTCTAGTGGTCATACTTTTGAGCGAATCTTCATCAGACCTGGTCAGAATGTTGGTCTCAATGATATCTTGGACAAGTTCGAACATGGGTCATCTGGGGTCAAAAACTAGGTCATCAGGTCAAATGGAATGGAAATTTTCTGAACACTAGAAATCACAGATTTGATTGGATCTTCATGGAACAGAATGTTTGTATTAATGATTTTGTAAACTTAGGCGAATATGGGTCATATCCGGTCAAAAACTAGGTCACTAGGTCAGTGCACCAGAAAACCTTGTTAATGCTCTAGAGGTTACATTTGATTGGATCTTCACCAAACCTTGTCAAAATGCTTGTCTTGATGATATCTTGGTTAAGGAAGAACATGGGTAATCTGGCATCAAAAACTAGGTCACCAAGACAAATCATAGAAAAACCTTGTTAATGCGCTAGGGGTTTGCAGTTTTGATTGGAGGTTCACCAAACCTTGTCAAAATGCTTGTTTTAATGATATTTTGTTAAGCTTGAACATGGGTCATCTGGAGTCAAAAACTAGGTCACCAGGTCAAATCATAGATAAACCTTGTTAGCACTCTAGGAGTCACAGTTCTGATTGTAGGTTCATAAATCCTGCTCAAAATGCTTGTCTTAATGATATCTTAGACAGGTTCGAATATGGTTCCTCTGGGGTCAAAAACTAGGTCACCAGGTCAAATCTTTGGAAAACCTTGTTAACCCTCTATAGGTCACAGTTTTGATCAGAGGTTCATCAAACCTTGTCAAAATGATTGTCTGAATGATATCTTGGTTGAGTTCGATCACCTTGGGTCACCTGGGATCAAGAGCTAGGTCACCAGTTCAAATCACTGGAAAACCATGTTAACCTTCTAGAGGTCACAGGTTTGATTGGATCATTGTTTAACTGTGTCAGAATGTTTGTATTAATGATATCATGAATAGGTTTGAACATGGGTCAATTCTGGTCAAAAACTTGGTCACCTGGTCAAATCACAGGAAAACCATTAAAGTTGCAATCTTTACTCAGGTGAGCAAAAAAGGGCCATCTTGGCCCTCTTGTTTGTTATATTGATGTGGCGGCAATTGAACTGACTAAGAAATGTTCAGGTAGTTGTTGCATTAATAAGCATTGTACTATCAACAGTGTTTTTAGGGAGCTTATTTTGGATTGAAATTTGGTCGAATTCCGCTTTCTGAAAAATATTTTTTCCCTGAAATCACAAAAAATTATAAATGTAGTACTGTACTACAGTTAATAGCTATATTGATACATAGATGAACATAGTTCAGTCATATAGATTCATTGGTAAACATAGTTCAGTCATGCAGTCACATTTATGAACATAGTTTAGTCATGCGGACAGATTGATGAACATAGTTTGGTCATGCAGTCACATAGATGAACATAGTTTGGTCATGTGGACACATTGATGAACATAGTTTAATCATGCAGTCACATTGATAAACATAGTTTAGTCATGTATATTCATTGATAAACATAGTTTAGTCATGCAGTCACATTGATAAACATAGTATAGTTATGTATATTCATTGATAAACATAGTTTTAGTCATGTATATTCATTGATAAATGTGATGATATACTATAATAGTTTGTGACCTGAAATGAAGCACTGAACTTGCGCTTAATTAAAAAGAGGTCATTTCTAACATAATAATTGTTGTACAAGATGGGAAATTCTCTTATATGTATTTTTCAAAGTTAAACATACACTTTGAAATCTGGTGTTTTACTTCATTTGCTTGTAGTAATATTATGCACTTATAAGGTCATTTAGCAAAAAAAATGTACAAAACAATTGCTTGTGAAGCAAAATTCACATATAAGGCCTAGACAAAAAAAGATTTGTTTCAAAACAAAACAATTGCTTGTGAAGCAAAATTCACATATAAGGCCTAAACACAAAAAAGATTTGTTTCCGGTTGTATGGCCAAAAAGATATGGATCAGTAGGTATAGATTTTTTATTTTATGTTTTTTTTACATATATCGGCAACACTGTTGTGAAAATTACAATATGGCTCTAAGATTTAGATGCTGTAAAAACTTTTGAGTTGGCAGGGTAAAGATAGGTCGGTTGGGTAACCGGAAACAAACCTATCTTTTCACATTTTATGTTTTTATTATTGGTCATCATTGCTTCTGCTATTTTGATTGTTCTGAATGTTCAATTGTTATCAAATTGTCATCATTGTTCAAGACTACTTTATCAGCAATTTTTTGCCATTTTGGGAAAGGTTCTAGTACTGGTCAGAAAGGGAAAAAAGTTGTAGTACTTTCCCTGAATTGGGAATTTTGAGATTCATATATTTATTGTTCAATGTTGTTCTGTATGAATATTTGTGTGTAGAAGTAAGTGTCTGTAATAATGGTCAGAATAAAATGGAAGGTCTTGACCCATAGTCTTGTTTTCAAATGAAGTTACCTGATGGGTTTTTGTTGTTTGTTTGGATAGATGAAATTAGAATGTTCACAGACAAGTTGTAACAAGTTCTATGCTGAATTAGTGTATCAAATTTTTATCAACCTTACTTCTACTGAATGCTTAAATAAACAATCTGTCAGCTCCTACATGTTCTTCAGCAATTCTTTTGTGAAAATACTGATTTATAATGGCTGACATGTTGTGGAAAACAATTGTTGCCATTATATAACTGAACATGGATACACAAAATTGTATTGTGTTAACACAAAAATACAATGGTGAAATGTACAGGTTTACAACTGTAGCTTTAAGAAAGTTTACAATGTGGGCAATTTACCATAATATGTAGGTGCTAAACAGGTCAAATTTTGCTTTGAAATTGCTTTAGTCAATCCCTGAACACCTACCATTCACTTCAAATTGTGGTCAGTGTTTCTAACATTTGCAATTCAATGTGGAGAAATTTATCCGATAAAATGAGTCATCACTAGGTCATCACAATAAGATGAACCAACTGTATTGAATTATCAATGTTTGATCAAAGCCCCTGGCCCATTTAATAGTTATATAAATTAAAGTCAATCTTTTAGATGTTAACTTTTCAAGTAAAGTTTTGTTACTTACAAGTGAATAAAATTAATGTTTACTAACATTGTAATTTGTATTTGATTAGTTGATGAATTAAATGAAGCAAATCTTTTATTACCGCAAAAAAATGGAATAGATGTTATAGATCATTTTATAAAATACTGACTGTAAAAAGATGACATTAAGAGAAATAGATGAGCTTTTTCATTTCATCCTGACATTTGCCAATCCTTATGTATCCGAACTGGAAGTTTACAAAAGATCATCTGAAACAAAACAAAATTTAGTCACGACTGACTCCTTCTGTTAATATGGAAGTACTGAAATGGCAGGTTTGATACAACCAAACTATGTGTGCTCATCAAAATAATATCAAACATGTAATTAGTGCCATGATATTGCACAGTAACAGCAAGGAGAAGATAGCCATACAATACAGCCTGTTTCGTACTGTAGTCATTGGACCTTTTATTTTTTTAACTCACCAGAACCAAAGGTTCAGGGTGAGCTATTAGGATGGGTTAGTGGATGCTCCAGCACTAGAGGCCATTAGAGCTGGAAATACCTGTAAACGTCTTCTTCTCATGAACCAATGGATGGATTACCACCAAACTTGGCTGTAGCATGCTAACATAGTCCTCTCTCAAGTTTGCTCATATAAATTTGGTCGGCCCCTTTTAGGGGCCACTCGAGCTAAAAATAGAAATACCTTAAAACAACTTTTTCGCATGATTCTATGGGTGGATTATTACCAAACTTGGTTTTTAGCATCTTTAGATAGTGTTATATCAGGTTTGCTGGAATAAAAATGGTTGGCCCCAATTAGGGGACGCTAGAGCTAAAACAGAAATACCTTAAAATGACTTCTTTTCATGAACCAGTTGTTAGATCATCACCAAATTTGGTCTGTGGCATCCTTCAGTCATTACGAATATTCCTTTGTAGTATCCTTTGATGGTCCTTTATCGAGTTTATTATTGTTCCCCATTATTTGCCCACAAGTGTACCTTTATTACCTTTTTAGTAACAAGTTAATGAAAATTTATTCTGGTGTGTGATGCAGGGCCATGGTGGCCCTCTTGTTTGAAGATTTAGGATGTTGAGACTTATGAATGATTTTTTTTTAATTGGGCATATTTATTGTTGTGTTAATGTCTCTAATGTGCCTTTGATATTTTTTATGTGCCAGATGCTCCCACTGTCAATTGTTCTGCTTCTATCCACATATTACTCTATACTCGAAAGAAAAAATGTTTATTGATTATTATTCTGAATAATGCTCATGTAATGCTTTCAGCAGAATATGTAAGTACTGTCACCATGTTGTAATGGTTCATTTGACAAATCCTTGATGTAAGTTTGAGTAAGGGACTGACCTCCTTTAACAGGATTAATACTTCACTGGCTGAGCTATAAATCTACATGTGTTACTTTGATTCAATGTTGTGTTTTTTTCTTTCAGCCCACAGACTACTGGGTCAGTGTTCATACATTACGCACTGTGAATGAAGATTCTATCTTAGATCCAGACGACACATTATGTGATGTCATAGATGATAGAGAACAGGTTGGGTTTAGCTTCATGTTATGTTATTTGACATACTGCTGACTTTTGATTTTTAAAAAATTTAAGCAAGTTCTGTCCAGAAACTGTGTCACTGTAGTATTTTATTAATTCAGAAATAATCATTCTTGAATTATAGCATTTAATAAAGCATGTTCTGAGAGAACTCAGTTAAGTGAAGCTTAGCAAAAGGCTTTCTTATAGGTATCAATTTGTTCAATACATTGTGTCTGCATTATCCTTCTGTTCACTTAAGCAGCTAATAGTTCTACCTTGGACATATAAGTGGGAACAGTAAGCACACACTCTTGGACACTTCTTATTGTTCCATTCACAACAGGCAGTACTTAACAGAGCATTACTACACAAGCACCCACCATTTTCTCACCAACTGGTACAGCCAATGCAGTTACCAGGACTGTGACTGTATTCATTTCTATTTTTTAGCTCACCAGAACCAAAGGTTCAGGGTGAGCTATTATGATGGGTAGGTGGATGCTCCGTCGTCAGACGTCAACAATGGTCTTCTCCTCAGAAACAACCAATCGGATTTACTTCAGATTTGCTGTGCAGAAGCCTTTTGACGTTGTGACCGCAATTTGCTCATTTTATTCCAGTTGGCCCCTTGTAGGGGTCTCTAGAGCTAAAAATAGAAAAAAACTTTAATCATCTTCTCCTCATGAACCAATGGATGGATCATCACCAAACTTGGTCTGTAGCATCCGTAGATGGACTTTTATAAGATTTACTCAAATAAAAATGGTTGGCCCATTTTAGGGGCTGCTAGAGCTAAAAATAGAAAAACCTTTAGTCATCTTCTTCTCATGAACCAATGGATGGATCGTCACCAAACTTGGTCTGTAGCATGCTTAGATAGTCCTTTCTCAAGTTTGCTCAAATAAATATGGTTGGCCCCTTTAAGTGGCCACTTGAGCTAATAATAGAAATACCTTAAAATGACTTTTTCTCATGTTTCTATGGATGGATTATCATCAAACTTGGTTTTTAGCATCTTTAGATAGTGTTCTATCAGATTAGCAAAAAATAAAATAGTTGGCCCCAATATGGGGCCGCTAGAGGTAAAAATAGAAATACCTTAAAATGACTTTTTCTCATGATTCTATTGATGGATTATTACCAAATTTGGTTTTTAGCATCTTTAGATAGTGTTATATCAGGTTTGCTGAAATAAAAATGGTTGGCCCCAATTAGGGGCCGCTAGAGCTAATAATAGAAATACATTAAAATGACTTCTTTTCATGAACCAGTGGTTGGATCATTACCAAATTTGGTCTGTGGCATCCTTAAGTCATCACAAATATTCCTTTGTAGTATCCTTTGATGGTCCTTTATCAAGTTTATTATTGTTCCCCATTACTTGCCCACAAGTGTACCTATATTACCTTTTTAGTAACAAGTTAATGAACATTTATTCTGGTGAGCGATGCAGGGCTATCATGGCCCTCTTGTTAGAATTGTCTCACCATTTCTATTTTAATCTTAACGAATAGATTTGAACAATTAAGATTTATTTACTTCAGTAAATAATGACATGAATTTTACATTTTATACATAAGTACAAGGAATTATTTCTGGCTGTTCCAAGTGAGATGTTACAATAGTGTAGATGAATTAAAAATATGTAAAATCAGGTGGTACATGTCCAGGAAGTGAGATTTCTTTCAGGCCTACAGGCCTTTGATTTATAAAACGTATTTACTATGTAGAAAACTTTTCAATGTAATATGTTTTATTTAACCTTACATTTTGTGCTTTGAATTTCAGCTTATTGCAGATTTTGAGGAACAGGGAGGACCTCGCTTACATCATAATGGTGGAGATGGACAAAGTGTTAGTTCGACTGGCACTGGGAGTCCTGACATATTTGATCATGTGATCAATCAGAAGTCTAGGAATCATCATCGTGGATTCTCATTTGATGCAAATGATGTCATAGTAACAGATATTGATATAACTGCCGGTAAAAAAATATTTTGTATAAGTAGTTAACACTGTGGAAAAACAGTATCATGGGAATAAAGTCAAGACAAGTTGTTCATCAACGCATGACATGCATTGTCAGACGGTGTACATGTCATTGACAATGATGATATTGGTGTCTCCAGTCAATATATCATGACTCTTGAAATAAACTGATATTATGGTGTTCATTGAGAAATAATTTAGTGCATCTAAAATTAAAGGACAGATTATCTTCATCTGGGGTCTGTCATTTTGATGCTCAGCCAATTGCTTAAACATTTGTGTCTGGTGCAAATAATCTATTTTTCATGGAGAAGTGCTCAGAGTGAGCTATATTGATGGGTCCATGTCCGGTGTTGTGCAGTGTGCGTTGTGTGGCATCAGCATTCACCTTCTAGAGGTCACATGTTTGGTCAAAGGGTTATGAAAGTTTATCAGTGGCTTTGTCTTAATGATATCTCAGACAAGTTCAAAAAAGGCTATGTGAGGTCAAAAATTTAGGTCACCAAGTCAAATCACTGGAAAACCTTGTGAACACTCTATTGGTCACAGTTTGGATCTTCACCAAACCTGGTCAGAATGTTTGTTTTAATGATTTCTTGGACGGACAAGTTTGAATATGGGTCATCCTGGTTCAAAAACTAGGTCACCAGGTCAAATAACTTGTTAACCCCGTACGGTGTTTATTGTTCTCAGTCAGTTTTCATGGCTTCTTGGAGGGATCCCTGGCAGGTGCTTGTAAACTATGATGGGTATGCCTGTCCTGTAGGTAAATATGCTGAAACTGGAGCAGATGGGTATACCCGTCCTGTAGGTAAATATGCTGAAACTGGGGCAGATGGGTATACCCGTCCTTATGGCAGCGAAAAGGTTAATGCCCATTACACTAAAAGTTTAGAGACAAATCACATGCCTTATGCTTTTGTGGAGATAGAAAATTCAGATTTAGAGAATAAATATGAAATTTAACATTATAGAAAATTTCCATTAAGAATTTCGCATGTTTTAAGTTATGAAAAAGCAAAGAAAAATAAACATTTTCTAAAGTCTGTATATTGACTTAAGAATCAAGAATGGATTGGTAAGATTTTTACATCTTTTTAATTGCATTTCAATTAGTCTTGCCACAAGTAAACAAAGCAAGAAAATTCTGGTGATATCAGTATAGTCAAGTAAATAGTTTTTATGTTTGTTTAGGTTCTGGACTTACAGTAAGACGCGGTAGTGAACCAGCTCTCAATGTGCTTGATGATGAGGAATCAAAGTCTATCAAAGCAAAACAGACTCATCTGAATATCAGTAAAACAGATTTTCGGGTAAGCTTCTTTTATAATTTGATCTTTATCAAGGTCTATTAATGATTATGATCCAACTGATTGTAAACTCTACAAAACATGCTTAGTTCTTATATCGACTGTTTGTTGGGTTTAAAATAAAACAAATTTAATGTTCTCGGTAGTAGTTAGTTTTAGAATTGTTTTCTCCCAAAAGAAACCATCAGTTATCACATCTATTGTATAATGTGAGTTACATATGCTGTCTGTGTGTCATAGACTAATGTATTAATCTTACATATTGGCGGTGAGTCCTATTACTATATTAAATGCAGAATTGTCTTAATTAACTAATAGAAAATATTCTTGTACACAGGCAAACTATTCCCCACTGATGTGTTATTAATGTTGTGTGGATGAACAGTAGAAAGTCTGATACATTAGAAGATTTTACACATTTTCCTATGATATATGTTTTTGTCTTCTGTATGACTTTTCATACATTGGTTTGAATTAGAAGATATTTCTGTAGATTCTTTGTAATGATATCTTGATTTTTTTATTATAAATCATAAAGTACCATATTTAGTTTGCACTTTCCTACGTAAAATAGTGAAACATCCTATTTTGCACAATGTGAAAGTTACTCTGATATTGATGCTCTTAATTATGCAGTTTTACTGCATTTGGTATTTGAATATTCAGTCAATCTTATTGGGACATCTCCGGAGGCGGAAAACTATTCACAGTTTGTTTTGTTCTCTTGTCCTGTATTATGTTTATTTTCCTATTACCATAAGTAAGATGGTGATAAGACTGAAGCATCATTTTCATTCAGACATTCAAAATATCATGGACATAATCTTTTTTTGCTGTGACTGAATTTAAAATGTGGTTCATTTCTTAGTAGAGGGTATGACATCATTGAACGCTGTCAGACAAAGAACTAAAAGTATTTAGTATTTACACCAGGAGGTTTTACTGTCGTTACCATGGTGACATACTACATTGGCAGCTGGAAATACTCAATGATCAATCCTATGATTTTAGCAACCATTTTTGCATGTATATCCTTAAGACATAAAGTGAAATTGTACAGCAAAGAAACAGTTGGAATCTTTTTGTTTTTTTATTTATCATTCATACTTGTTTCAAATATTGGAACTGCAAAATAGCATTTGAATACTGGTATTTTCAGCTACAAAGGGATATTGGAATTATTCTTGCCAACCCTAGTTTTTGTCCCATTAAGATAAAATGGTATGGAAACTACAAGCTCCATCTTATTTCCTTGTCCAAGTTATCATGTAGTTATACCCACAACTATTGTTGTGGTGATAGTATTTTGTTCATTATTCTGTTATTCTCTGGAGGATACTGTCACATTCCAGTATTGAATAATTGATATTACCAGGTCTATCAAGCTTTCCAGATGTTTTAATCATCCAATGTTTTATACTTCTCATTGTTTCATGCATGAAAATATTGTGCTCAGATCACTTCCTGTGTTAGGTAATACAGTACAGACATGTAGGTCTCATCAACCTCATGTTAGGTAATACAGTACAGACATGTAGGTCTCATCAACCTCATGTTAGGTAATACAGTACAGACATGTAGGTCTCATCAACCTCATGTTAGGTAATACAGTACAGACATGTAGGTCTCATCAACCTCATGTTAGGTAAGACTAGGTGGTCATCTTAGTCTCTCTATTTCCAACATTTTGATGTTTCTACTCTTGTTGACATAATACTAACCACATAGAATCTACCATTGTGGAATCTCTATTCTTGTATGTATGTGTCCATTGTCCGGTGTCAGCAATAGTCTTCTGCTCTGAAACTACTTGTAAGATTTAATTCAAATTTGCTGTGTAGAATTCTTTTGATGTTCTAGTTGCATTTCTCATTAGGGTCACCAGAGAGAAAAATAGAGAGTAGAAAAATCTTTAAACATCTTCTCATGAATCAATGGATGCATTATCACCAAACTTGGTCTTTACCATCTTTGGATAGTGTATTGTTAGCTTTGCTCGATAAAAATGATTTGCCCTGTAAAGGTGCCACGAGAGCTAAAAATAGAAATACCTTCAAGCATCTAAGTCTAATGAACGAATGGACGGATCACAACTAAAGTTGGTTTGTAGCATCCTTGGATGGTGCTCTGTCAAGTTTGCTTGAATAAATTTGGTTGACCATTTAAAGAGGCATCCTGGACTTAAAATAGAAATACATTACAATTGACTTCTTTTCATGAACCAGTGGTTGGATCATGACCAAATTTGGTCTGTAGCATCCTCCAGTCATCACAAATATTCCTTTGTAGTATCCTTTGATGGTCTTTTATAAAGTTTAATGATGTTCCTCTTTTTCTGCACACGTGTACCGTCATTACCTTTTTAGTTACACATTAACTTACATTTATTCTGGTGAGTGATGCAGGGCCATCACGACCCTCTTGTTTTTATTCACATACTATAGATATTTAACTGTTTGTGATGAATTGTTTTTATTTGTATTTCTATTCAGAATACAGACACATTTAAACTGGTACCCCATTCCATGTTGCAGTGCACCAATGGAACAGGTATGGACTAAATTATCAGGCGCTCTGATTGGTCAATGTGTTTGATTGGCTGTCCATTCATGAAACATCGGGGATTTCCGTACATCTGTTAAATATAAATGAAGATGTTACCGATGCCTCTGAATACTGTAGATACAAATTACACCTTTTAATCAAAATAAAACAATGAATGCTAAATTTAGTGACGCTACGTAACGACCCTGATGTTTTGATCTATTTTTAAATTACGCACGAAATATGCATTGAGTGAAAAAATGCGTAGCATTCCGAATGGGAAAAGTGTTGTGAGATCCCGCGGTGCAGAATTCTGCCCGGATTTCGACCGTAATTGACCAATTAGTGTCCAGGAAATTTTTGGCCATACCAGTTGTCTCTGTACATCAGAGTCAATGGGTACCAGTTTAAGACACAGTATGCATTGGCAATGTCTAATCAGTGCTTCATACTAAAATAGATTATTTGATACTGTGGACTTTCCAAATGATTTTCAGATCTAAGCATTTAAATAGTTGGGGGTAACTGTACATCTTACTGCCCTCAGTTTAATAAGTCCTTAAGGTGTCGTGAGTGGCTATATGGTGATATCAAGTTTTACTAATTTATAGTTTTAAAAAGTCAACCATAATTGTATACATTAATAAACCCACTATACAGAGTCTATTGCAAGTGATTTGAAACAAATATTTTACTTGGTCTGTCTTCTATAAACCAATATCGCACGTAATTTTCATATTTTTGAATAAAGATCACTACTCTGTATATAAGGATATATTACAACAATTAGACTTAAAATAACAATCATGGTACCATGCAGGGAACCGTGTCTCAGAATTTTGATAACGTCATCCATTCAATAGATATTTGACTTGAAGAAATTCCGTTGCCTGAACCCCGCTGACAATTATGTAATACATCATAGATAAAAAACGAAAAATGAATATCAAAATTCTGAGACACGGTTCCCTAGATAAGCATTTCCGCTACAAAATACTGAAAACCGCTTTAAATCCATCTTCAAATGAGGCGGCAATCTTTGTTCAAAAATAGCACCCACTGCGTTCTTTTCTAAGCGAGAAATTAACAATAAAAGTGTCAGATCATTATCACCTTGTGTAATCAACAATTATTCTATAAATTAATACAGCCTATTAAAATTTGATAACCAATCAAATTCGTTCATCGTTAGCGGATGACTCTAAACAGCTTAATTAGGGATTATTTGTTGAAATAGTATCATATCGTACCAATGCAATACACAGTACAACAGATTTCTCGTCAACCGAGAGGCTCTCAACGGGGAAAACGGCTGATAGGGAAATCGAGTTGAAGATGGCTGTGGAAGATAAATGAAAGGTAGCCATGCATTTACTGTAAAAATAAGAACTTAAAGATGTGATTGATTTGTAGAAAAGTGTTTATGTTTTATGACTGTTAATGTAATCATTAAAATCATAAAAACATACTAATATATAAAGGTAATTGGATATATAACGGAATAAAATGAGATTCTCGAAAAACATACAAGTCCGATGTCCATAAGACGTTACTGTTTTTCATCCTATTGATTGTTTGATAGCTTTCAATATTTTACCAAAATGTACAGAGTTGCTTAATAAAAGTTCACGTTGAAATAACTCTATTTTATTGATTACATCGATGAAATAGCGAAAATAATAATTTTCGTTGACCCAGTCTCCCTGTATTAATTTACTGGCACTTTAAATATATTGTAGTTTTATAACTCGTGTTTAATTGTATTTGAAACCTAACTGACTCTGGAATATATAAATTAAATCAAACTTGTAAAAATGGTTCTTCTTAACATTAACGGGGTAACATTCTTTGACAGCTCGTTTTCTTATCGTGTGTGTTTTATTGAAGGGTGCATGAAGAGTCTGCATACCATATTGCTGTTTATTATATCTCCAACCAAAACATTAAGGAATGCGTGATGCAACATAATAATTATTATATAAGGTCTAAATTGACCCATATTGATAGCATAGTTAGCAAGGCGTTAGAGTATGATATCGATATCACACTTCAATAAGACCACCGTTCCGGATTAGTTATTTCATCATATATTTTATATTAAAAGTACATTAGTTGCTAGTAGCCCAATCGACCAAGGTGTTAATGAATTCACACGTTTCTTGCACATCAAATGATTGTTGCAGTTATATATTTATTATGTAATTTTCCACCATAAAATTTCCATTTTCACAATATGTCACGTCACTATGGTCAAGTTTTTCTCTGGATATAGATTTATGGAGTTCGGTATCTTGAGCATTCCAACTTCCGTGAGAAAGAGATTTCTAACTACATTTTTCACTTTTTGAGAACACTCTAACACCTTGCTTAGCCTTATTTTTCTTATTTCCCATTTTAATCCGCTTGATATTGATAATCTGACGAATTTTAAATACTTATGTTAACATACAGCAAGCGATACCAAATTTAATATCGATTGATACAAATTTGCCCTTAAGGAGCCCCTTACAATGCCGCATCCTAGCTCGTTCTCGCTGATAAGGCGGAGTCGATATGGGGGTGCAGTTTTTAAAACACTATTTTTTCATATTTGGATCGATTTTTTTGTTGCGTGGTATGATATTTAATTATTGTTAGTAACTTAAAATGTCATTTTCGCATTTTTTACGTTTGTAGGCACTTATGCTACGTTAAAACAACAGGTAGAGGAATGATAATGCGTGCTAACTGTAAATATCTTTAAAATACACTGATTCGGCACAAAAGAATAATCCAGGAATGGTCTATTCATATAGAATTAACAAAATCGTCGACTCCATCATAGATTTCCACCTCGCTACGCCATTATGATTCTGCCAATGAAACATCCGCTTACAAACAAATTACTTGCAAAGGTCACTGCATCATAAGATTTGAAGTTTCAACCATATGATGATTTTTGTGAATTGAAGGTGAATAAAATGTTCCTGGATTACATTTTTGCGCTGAATCAGTGTATTTTAGTAATATTTATAGTAAGCATGCGTTTTCATTACTGTACCTGTTGTTTTAAGGTGTATTTAGTATGGAAATTCTGATTAATTGGCGTTGCAAGGTCGCGTTCAACTAAACGAAATGGACTATTTTTCGGATGAAAAAGATTAAATACCTGCTTCATCGTTTTGAATTGGGCAAATGTTTATTGGTTACGTGTAGTATAATGTATTAGCTATCTGTAGACACCAGTTATTAGAAATTTGAGCAATTTCTTGAAAAGTTACGTAGTGTTAAACAAACTTGGTACAGAAACTGTCATTTCGGAAGTTGTAACCCTTGTATATGTATATATGTAATATAGGTGTTTTTGGTCTGTGTGGCCATTTTAAGCCTAATACACCATTATACACCATCCATTCAATGTGCTAGCCCCCTGTGGTTTGTAGCTCTTTACAACAAGAACTATTTGTTTTGGTAGTTTTAGCTCTGAAGTATTACTAACTTACTTGTGTGCTTCATGTTGTGAAATATATTTGTTTGTTTTGAAGCTCACCTGAGCACGTATTGCTCGGAGAGCTATAGAGATCAGTCAGTCTACTCCGGCGTCCGGTGTCCACATCTGGGGGTTGTTAATGCTCTAGTGGTCACTTTTGAGTGAATCTTCATCAGACCTGGTCAGAATGTTCGTCTCAATGATATCTTGGACAAGTTCAAACATGGGTCATCTGGGGTCAAAATCTAGGTCACCAGGTCAAATAGAATAAAAATTTTGTGAACACTCTAGAAATCACAGATTTGATTGGATCTTCATGAAACTTTGTCAGAATGTTTGTATTAATGATCTTGTAAAATTAGGCAAATTGGGTCGTCGGGGGTCGAAAACTAGGTCACTTGGTCAGCGCTTCAAAAAACCTTGTTAATGCTCTAGAGGTTGCAATTTTAATTGAATCTTCATCAAATTTTGTCAAAAGGTTTGTTTTGATAATATCTTCATATAAAGTCGAACATGGGTCATCTTGGGTCAAAAACTAGGTCACCAGGTCAAATCATAGAAAAACCTTGTTAACAGTCTAGGGATCACAGTTCTGATTGGATCTTCACTAAACCTTGTGAAGATGCTTGTCCTAATGATATCTTGATTATGGTTGAACATGGGTCATCAGGGGTTAAAAAGTAGGTCACCAGGTCAAATGGTAGAAAAACCTTGTTAATACTCTAGGGGTCACAGTTTGTATTGGAAGTTCATCAAACTTTGTCTGAATGTTCGTATTTATAATATTGTAGATAGGTTTGAACATGGTATTGTGTAAGATAATACCTTGATGTTTTATCTGTTATGTTTGTATAGCATTACACTCATGAAGTACTGTACATTGTTTCCCACCTGAACCTCTTATTCTGACTTGTGCCAGGAAGTTGGATTCTGTTGGTTGGTTTTATTAAAATCTGCAAAAAGCCCAAGGCAACCCAGGTATGCTTCAAAAATGCTTGTCTTAACGATATCTAGGACAACTTTGAACATGGGTCATCTGGGGTAAAAAAACTAGGTCACCTGGTTAAATCATTGAAAAACCTTGTTAACACTCTAGTGGCCACAGTTTTGATTGGATCTTTGTTAAAATGTGTTAAAATGTTTGTTTCCATGATGTTTTGGACAGGTTCGAACATGGATCATCTGGGGTCTCAAACTAGGTCCATAGGTCAAATCTCCTAAAAACTTTGTGAATCTTCTAAAAGTCACAGTTTTGGATCTTTCTCAGAATATTTGTATTATTGATATCATGAACAGGTTTGAACATGGGTCAACTCAGGTTAAAAACTATGTCACCAGGTCAAATCACAGGAAAACCACAGATATTGCAATCTTTACTCTGGTGAGTGAAAAAGGGCCATCTTGGAACTCTTTTAAATTACTTGGTACTGATGTTTACCATCACTAGACAATGTGTCACACGCAAGATCCTGGCCCGTAGCACCAAGGTCAAGGTCATATTCAAAGTTAGAATTTTCATGTCTCAGCCATAACATTCCAATTTCTGAATGGATTTTGAAATTACTTACCATCAGAAGACAATATGTCTAGCCTAGGACCATAATCTGTAGCACCAGGGTCAAGGTTACATTTAAGATCATTAAATATGTATAGAATTTTCGTGTCTCTGCCATAACTTCCCAATTTTTGAATGGATTTTGAATTTATTTGGTACTGAATTTACTATCAGGAGACAGTTTGTCACATGCAAGACGACATTATGTATGGATTCTGATCCTGTAAATTTGCATCCTGGCTATAACATCTTACGTCTTTGATAGATTTTTAAACGTAAAAATAAGCGAAAATGACATTTTAAGTTATTAACAATAATTAAATATCATACTATCATGCAACAAAAAAATCGATCCGAATATGCAAAAATAGTGTTTTTTCGCGATAAAAACTGCACCCCCATATCGACTCCACTTTATCAGCGAGAACGATTTAGGAGGCGGCGTTGTTAGGGGCTCCTTAAGGGCAATTTTGTATCAATCGATATTCAATTTGGTATCGCTTGCCGTATGTTAACATAAGTATTTGAAATTCGACAGATTATCAACATCAAGCGGATTAAAATGGGAAATAAGAAAAATAAGGCTAAGCAAGGTGTTAGAGTGTTCTCAAAAAGTGAAAATGTAGTTAGAAATCTCTTTCTCGCATAAGTTGGTTTACGAATGCTAAAGGTATCGAACTGCATAAATCTATATCCCGTAAAAAACTTGACCATGGTGACGTGACATATTGTGAAAATGGAAACTTTATGGTGGAAAATTACGTAATAAATATATAACTGCAACAATCATTTGATGTGCAAGAAAGGTGTGAATTCAATAACACCTTGGTCGATTGGACTACTAGCATCTAATGTACTTTTAATATGAAATATATGATGAAATAACTAATCCGGAACGGTGGTCTTATTGAAGTGTGATATCGATATCATACTCTAATGCCTTGCTAATTATACTATCAATATGGGTCAATTTAGACCTTATATATGTCGCATCACATATTTCTTTATGTTTTGGCGGGAGATATAATTAACAGCAATATAGTATGCAGACACTTCATGCACCTTGCAATAAAACGCACATGATAAGAAAACGAGCTGTCAAAGATTGTTACCCTGTTAATGTTATGACGTACCATTTTTGCAAGTTTAATTAAATCTATATATTCCAGAGTCAGGTTTCAAACACAATTAAAGTTATAAAACTAAAATATATTTAAATCGCCAGTAAATTCGTTGGGTCAACGAAAATTATTATTTTCGCTATTTCATTGATGTAATCAATAAAATAAAGTTATTTCAACGTGCACTTTTATTAAGCAACTCTGTATACTTTTGTAATTTCGAGAATCTTGTATTATTCTGTTATGTATCCAATTACCTTTATATATTAGTATGTTTTTAAATGATTACATTAACAGACATAAAACATAGACACTTTTCTACAAATCAATCACATCTTAAGTTCTTAATTTTACACTAAATGCATGGCTACCTTTCATTTAATTTATATAGCGGTTTCCCCAGCCATATTCAACTCGATTTCCCAAACAGCCGTTTTCCCCGTTGAGAGCCTCTCGGTTGACGAGAAATTTGATGTACTGTGTATTGCATTGGTACGATATGATACTATTTTGACAAATAATTCGTAATTAAGCTCTTTAGAGTCATCTAAAATGGTGGGCGGTTTCACTAATTGATCCGCTAACGATGAACAAATTTGATTGGTTATCAAATTTTGGTAGGCTGTATTAATTTATAGAATAATTGTTGATTACACAAGGTGATAATGATCTGACACTTTTATTGTTAATTTTCGCTTAGAAAAAAACGCAGTGGGTGCTATTTTTGAACAAAGATTGCCGCCTTATTTGAAGATGGATTTCAAAGCGGTTTTCGGTATTTTGTAGCGGAAATGCTTATCTAGGGAACCGTGTCACAGAATTTTGATATTTATTTTCGTTTTTTATCTATGACGTATTACGTAATTTTCAGCGGGGTTCAGGCTACGGAATTTCTTTAAGTCAAATATCTATTGAATGGAGGGCGTTATCAAAAATCTGAGACACGGTTCCCTGCATGATACCATGATTGTTATTTTAAGTCTAATTGTTGTAATATATCCTTATGTACAGAGTAGTGATCTTTATTCAAAAATATGAAAATTACGTGCGATATTGGTTTATAGAAGACAGACCAAGTACAATATTTGTTTCAAATCACTTGCAATAGACTCTGTATAGTGGGTTTATTAATATATACAATTATGATTGACTTTTTAAAACTGTAAATTAGTAAAACTTGATATCACCATATAGCCACTTACGATACCTTAAAACACTAAGGTCAAGTACATATTAAGGCTTATTCATTATTTTTGGAATTTTTGTTGTATTTGGTGTAGACAGTCTGTTTCAATGTATTGTTCGCAGCCAATCTTGGTCGTATGAATACCTACTTAGTGGGTTATGAGAAAAGTGTCAAGGAAACTGATGCTAAAAGTGTATTGCCACTTTGGGGGCATATATCACATTCAGTGACAGTTCTTCTTTAGTGACCCTTTAGAAAAATTAACTAGTGGACATATTTATTGTTAGTGATCTACTTTCTAGCTTGGTCTGCATAATGAGTCATATGACCAAAATTTAGATAGTGTATGCTAATCATAGTGAATTACAACAGCACTTTTGAAATGGTTATAATCTTATTTTTAAGTTTGTTAAGTTCACAAGTTATGATAAAACAATAGCTGACATAGGTTTTTATAACTGACCCCTTTACTTTTGTACCATCATTTATATTTTATTTTTTATTAGCTCACCTGAACTGAAGGTTCAGGGTGAGCTGTTAGGATGAGTAGGTGGATGCTCAGACGTTCGTTGTCTGTTGTCTGGCGTCAACAATGGTCTTCTCCTCAGAAACTACCTGTCAGATTTACTTCAAATCTGCTGTGTAGAAGCCTTTTGATGTTCTAACTGCAATTTGCTCATATTATACCAGTTGGCCCCTTTTAGGGGTCACTAGAGCTAAAAATAGTAAAACCTTTAATCATCTTCTCATGAACCAATGGATGGATCATCACCAAACTAGGTCTGTAGCATCCTTAGATAGATTTTTATCAGATTTGCTGAAATAAAAATGGTTGGCCCCTTTTAGGGTCCGCTAGAGCTAAATAAAGCAAATCATCTTCTCAAGAACCAATGGATGGATCATCACCAAACTAGGTATGTAGCATCCTTAGATAGATTTTTATCAGATTTGCTGAAATAAAAATGGTTTGCCCCTTTTAGGGGCTGCTAGAGCTAAATAAAGAAAATCATCTTCTTCTCATGAACCAATGGATGGATCATCACCAAACCTGGTTTGTAGCATCCTTAGATGATCCTCTCAAGTTGGCTTAAATAAATTTGGTCGGCCCCTTTTAGAGCCACTAGAGCTAAAAATAGAAATACCTTAAAATGACTGTCTCATGATTCTATCGATTGATTATTACCTAACTTGGTTTTTCGCATTATTTGCCCACAAGTGTACCTTTTTTACCTTTTTAGTAACAAGTTAATTAATATTTATTCTGGTGAGCGATGCAGGGCCATCATGGCCCTCTTGTTGTTTTTTAAAGCCCCCTGATGTATCTCTGTGCTAAATAGAATAATGTACATTTGTTGAACTACTTTGAATATGTGTTAGGATTTATTTCATTGTATTAATTCTTGTCTTTGTATCTACTTTTTTTAAATACTACTGTATTGTTAGCATGTCTGATGTTATTTGTATGATTCTAACTATAGACTCATGAACTTGATGAACTTATAAGAGTCTATCTTACACATTATGTTGACTTTAAAAGTTTTCCAATGCATTTATCGTACATAAAAATATTTCTTTCTCAGTGCAGCTGGTTTTATTTCTGTAACCATAACAATGATAGAATACTGAAATCATGTAAGTTACCATCTAAGTAAAATCAAAGCTTATTTCCCTGCTCACACAAGTTGGTCACATCTAGAAAGCCTTAAGTCTTCTTTAAACTCAATTATTCTTTCATATTGTGAAAAAGTCTACATATTGTTCTAACAGTTAATATAAGCTACCATTGTCATAACCTTTCTTTGTACTACTTAAGATAATTGTTTAATGTTTTCTCTGTGTACATATTATTTTAACAATCAGAAAACTAGGGTAGATCATGTTCAATATATCAAAGATGATCATATTGTCTGTGGATAGTTCTATCCAGTCATTTCCCCTTATTGTGCATTTATGTGTAAATATTGAAAATAACTGTATACTTCCAAATTTAACCACATCAAAGTAAGACCGTATCACTGTAGGTGTAGACTTACTGAGATTTTATCAAACCACAGTTGGGTTTACATCCATTTTGTCTCACAAACTTCATGTATCAGTAGAATGTATTATCTTATTGCCAGAAGTGTGATGACTAATTTTGTCCAACCTTTAATTCTCACCAATTCAGTCACATATTTCTGTTGGAAAAATTGATGACCTTTTAACCTTTCAAATTATTAATTTTGAAATTATGATGATGATGATACATGTTAGCTATTATTTGTTGGGTCTACAAATCATGGTAGTGAGAACAAAGAATAATTAATTGATCTGATGTACTGTATAAGTACTTATTTTGGCAGGGGTTATATTTTGGGTATATTGGCAGTCAGGGTCAGTTGCGCCAATTCAAAACACAGCCAATTCAAAGCACCGTCATTTTATTTTTATTCATGACCCCATCTTATTGTCAATGAGAGTTTAAATTTGGCGGTCTGAGAGTGTTTGCGCCAATTTATGTCCCCGTCAATTCAAAACACGTTAAAAAACGCTAACATTTGACTCCGCAGATATATTGCACTATACAGTATTATAATTCTTATTCTAGATATGATTGTTATGGTTCTGGTGTACTATAGATATGATTATTATAGTTCTGATGTACTATTGATATTATTATTATAGTTCTGATGTACTAAAGATATGATTATTATAGTTCTGGTGTACTATAGATATGATTATTACAGTTCTGATGTACTATAGATATGATTATTATAGTTCTGATGTACTATTGATATTATTATTATAGTTCTGATGTACTAAAGATATGATTATTATGGTTCTGGTGTACTATAGATATGATTATTGTAGTTCTGGTGTACTAAAGATATGATTATTGTAGTTCTGGTGTACTATAGGTGTGATTATTATAGTTCTGATGTACTATAGATATGATTATTATAGTTCTGATGTACTATAGATATGATTATTGTAGTTCTGGTGTACTATATATATGATTATTGTAGTTCTGGTGTACTATAGGTGTGATTATTATAGTTCTGGTGTACTATAGATATGATTACTATCGTTCTGGTGTACTATAGGTATGATTATTATAGTTCCGGTGTAATATAGATATGATTATTATAGTTCTGGTGTACTAAAGATATGATTATTATAGTTCTGATGTACTATTGATATGATCATTATAGTTCTGGTGTACTAAAGATATGATTATTATAGTTCTGATGTACTATTGATATGATCATTATAGTTCTGGTGTACTAAAGATATGATTATTATAGTTCTGATGTACTATTGATATGATCATTATAGTTCTGGTGTACTATAGATATGATTATTATAGTTCTGGTGTACTATAGATATGATTATTATAGTTCTGGTGTACTATAGATATGATTATTATAGTTCTGGTGTACTATAGATATGACTATTATAGTTCTGGTGTAATATAGATATGATTATTATAGTTCTGATGTACTATTGATATGATCATTATAGTTCTGGTGTACTAAAGATATGATTATTATAGTTCTGATGTACTATTGATATGATCATTATAGTTCTGGTGTACTATAGATATTATTACTATAGTTCTAGTGTACTATAGGTGTGATTATTATAGTTCTGGTGTAATATAGATATGATTATTATAGTTCTGGTGTACTATAGATATGATTATTATAGTTCCGGTGTAATATAGATATGATTATTATCATTCTGGTGTACTATAGGTATGATTATTATAGTTCCGGTGCAATATAGATATGATTATTATAGTTCTGGTGTACTAAAGATATGATTATTATAGTTCTGATGTACTATTGATATGATCATTATAGTTCTGGTGTACTATAGATATTATTATTATAGTTCTGATGTACTATTGATATGATTATTATAGTTCTGGTGTACTATAGATATTATTACTGTAGTTCTAGTGTACTATAGGTGTGATTATTATGGTTCTAGTATATCATAGATATGATTACTGTAGTTTAAATGTATTGATTTAATACCAGTATTACAACAGTTTTGAATGTACAGTAAAATCCTACCATTACAACCACCTTTGATTCTTATGTGATCTAAATAGTGGGGTTTTTCTATTAGTGGAATAAGGTATCCAACTATTTTGTCAGTCATACATGACATACATGTGATGTAGTTCATGTATTCAGTACTACTCAAATTAGCATTCCTTGTATCAATGAATATTGGCAAATTACAGTGTATACAATACAAATTTGAAATAAACAAACTTCGAAAAAAAATAAACAGTTTAACTAAAACAAACATTTTCATTGCGAGTTTCCAATTGAATAGTCTGTCCACTATATGGAGAAATGTGGGGCAAACTCTTGATCAACCTTTTCGTTAATCCGATCAATTGACATCGACCTTAATGATAGTCATAAGCAATCAACAACACAGTTTTTGACTCTTTGTTTTTATATGACTGCAAATGGACTCTGTACATGTCGTAAAAGCAGGTAATTTCAAAGCAAAATTTTGGTGGTTGTTATAACAGATTATATTTTAGTGAGAAATGATTAATTGGTTCATAACAGGTGGTCGTATTGGTGGAATAGTGGGTTGGTCATTTTCAGACAAACGACCATTGATTTTTAGAATAAAATATTCCATTCTTTTAAAAATCGGTCATAATAGCAGGGGGTTGTAATTTGGGATGGTCATAAGTAGGGATTTTACTGTAAAATTAATGGAGATGTAAATAGTATATTATATCTGATGTATGATGGTTTCTTTAATTATTTATGATAAAACTACTCTTGAGAAAACCCATATTGAAATCAGTAATAATTTAAGATGTGAGCTTGTACATGGTGTGTAATCGGATGTGTTTTCTTAGCATGCACAATTTATAATACTAGATACTTATGCTTATTTTTATTGTGTGAAAATGAACAAAAATATGAAGATTGTATGAAGTTTCTCATGAAGTATTTTTTGTTAACCTTTTGTTAATACTGACTTGAACTAATGATATATTTGCCTACCTTCTGGGTGCATGTGTGTGTAAAAGGGTGTGTGTGTGTATGTGTACATATTATATACAGCTATTTATAAGCAATATGACACTTGTGAAATCTATCCTGTCATTTGATACTCATTTTGAACTTGTGTTTATTTGTGTATAAATTGACTTAATAAGTCATGCTAACCTCATTCTTATTGATAATGGCCACCCAAACTTGACCTAACTTTATATTTACCAAATTTTGTGATTGTATTTGTTGTAAATATTTTCTAGACATGCAATGTATTGTATGATAGATGACAAATTTAGCTGGAATGATTTCCTGTTCATTACTCTCAATTTTAATGGTTGTAATTTAATTGCAGTTAAATCCTAATTATTTCAGTGCTTGTAGTTTTCAGAATATAGAGATGTCATATTTTGAATTTTTGTTACCTTGTCAAAACTATGTGGACATTTTAATACTGCAACATCATATAATGATTATACACATTTAATGTAAAAGATACATGAACAGTGCAAGAAATGAATTGCTTAGATAGTAAATGATTGAAGTAATTTCTTCATTGAAGTTAACATATGAACATTATATAGGGTTTTTGCTGAGGTTTTTTGAGGCATATTGCAAATAATTATAATTTGAGCTGCATTTTGGCACCTGGGAGTGTGTGAGAGGTGTAGCCCCCTGAATTTTGTGCATCTTAAAGTGAAAAGATAGAACTATTTAAATGTTTAATCAGAACACTAAACATCATGGTTCATTCAGGAAACTCTCCTTTGGCCTCCTTTGGTTTTTTGTACTAATTGAACATAATCATGCCTTGGCTGAACTACAGATTATAAAGGACCATTACTTTGTTACTTTGATTTAAAGTTAATAATTTTCAACTTCTTATGTAAACATTCTGGAGTTGTGACCATAGTCCAATGGTTTGTGCACCCCTGGAGGAAAATTGACATTTTTGTCAAATTTTCATAGAAGGGTATGACTTCTTGCAACTGGGATTTGAACCCGGATCTCCAGGTTACAAGTCCAGTGCACTAACCACTGGACCACGGCCACAGCCGGTCATCTGGTATTAAAAATTTGTTCAACACGTCCAATCAAATGAAAATATTGTTAACACTCTATTGGTCACAGTTTCAGTTGGATCTTCATCAAACCTTGTCAGATTGTTTGTTTTAATGATATCTTGGACAAGACCAATCATCGGTCACAAACTAGGTCACCAGGTCAAATCTCTGGAAAATCTTGTTAACAATCTAGAGGTCACAGTTTTGATTGGATCTTCATCAAACTTTGTCTGAGTGTTCGTTTTAATGATATCTTGGGCAAGTTTAAACATGGGTCATTTGGGGTATCAAACTAGGTCACCTGGTCAAATCTCTGGAAAACCTTGTTAACACTCTAGATGTCACTGTATTGATTGGATCTTCATCAAACTTTGTCTGAATGTTTGTATTAATGATATTGTAGATAGGTTTGAACATGGTATTGTGTAAGATAATACCTTGATGTTTTATCTGTTATGTTTGTATAGCATTACACTCATGAAGTACTGTACATTGTTTCCCACCTGAACCTCTTATTCTGACTTGTGCCAGGAAGTTGGATTCTGTTGGTTGGTTTTATTAAAATCTGCAAAAAGCCCAAGGCAACCCAGGTATGCTTCAAAGAATATTGTAGAAAACAACAAACAAGCAAATAGAAATCCAACTTTCATTAATATCAGAATGGTTCTGTACTTTGACCTTTTTGCCATGGAAACAATAAAAAACTACTAGATCCCAACTGCAGTATGGTTTTGGACTATGGCCTGAATAAAACCTGGGATTTTTTTTGATTGAGTATGGCCAGACTCTCACCTTTGTATGGGAATGTGTAAGGCTGGCACTAGCACCATTATCAAGAAAAAGTAAACCAGGTTGGAAATCCAAAATACTGAATGCATGATTGCACTAATATTTACTCACAGACATTCTCACCTTGATCAATTGGAGTGGATTTACTACCTGAGGTGTTCCAGTTTAGATATTTTGTATACATATTGAACTTCTGAAGGTCTCCTTTCTCATTTGAAGTTCCTTTATTTGGTTTTGGTCTTAGTTTATTGATGATGTCAGAGGCACTGTGATTGACTAGTTAGTGATCAAATTAAGTTTTCTTTCATTATTATAATTGTGCTTGTTTTTCTTAATTAGAATGTTGCTAACATTAGATACAAGTGAAAACTATGTTATAGACACTCTGCCAATTGTTTGTAATTTGTGCTTACTTCCTGCCCGCACCTTCTGATATGGGATCATAATGGTTTTCCTTATGTTTCCTACTTGACATCTGCTGGACCCCCATCTCTGCATTCTAAAAAGGGAGTCAAGGACCAAGTAAGTTGTTTTCTGGCTTTTTCAAAAGCTAACATTGTCTTCATAGTCACTGTAGTTATTTCATCTTTATCTACTTTCTTGCTGTATGAAAGGTTGTGTATCAGTCTCATGTATCAGGTATATTGGTGGTTATTCTATCTGCCATGTTATACAGTCATTTTAAACACTCCTTGATGTTGCATGTGCTTGTTCTATTATGAAAATAAATACAGTTTAACCCAATTTATTTGATATATTCTCAGTTCTAACATTGCTTTGAACAACACATAGTTTCTATCTCATTAAAGATTAGAAAATAGCAATAATGGAAATTTATGCATTAATTGTTCTATAAGGTTTTAGAGTCATTCATAGTGTTAATTTTGTTGATATTTACTTATATGAAACTGATTTTATTCTAACATTATTAATTGCATCCTAATTCTGCTGCATGACTAACTCCATAGATATTTTTCTTCATTCTACCTTGACGGTAAGTCCTTGGTACATATTCACATCAAATATTTGGTACATTCTGATATTAAATCCTTGATACACCTGTACATTGAATCCTTTTTGCACTTTGGCATTTAATAAAATTGCTGTCAAATGACTCTGATTCCAAAATATAGATGTAGATCCTTTACCCATAATTAAATATATAAATAATTTGTCTGCATAATTGTATGAAGAAAGTTTACTATGAATTTAAATCAAATATGTGATACAGAATGTGATTCTGATTAAGGATAAAATTAATTGTCATGTTTTCATGTTGCACTTTAATTTTTTGTATATTTTATGTGGCAGTAGATATAAATAAATAAAGAACAGAATGAACCAATGATCTGTTAATAAACCTGTGTGTTATATATTATAAGAAAAGTCAGTTTTGTTGACTGGTTGCATGGCAACAATTTTACTAAATCCTGAACACATATTTCATCTTACTGCAATTTCAAAGTGGCCTCCCTTTAAGATTCACTATTGGATTGTTTCCCTTTAGCTCACCATAGAGCAGACGATCTATTAAACTGATTCCTGTTGATTCTCAGTACTTCGATGAGCTGAAATGGGAACAAGTTTAGTAAAATGTGCAGGAGGCGATCTGAGTGGCTTGTGAAGTTCTTCCCATCTAGCTTGTATGTTTATTGAATCCAAGTTCAAGAGCCTCACCTAATAACTTAATTGTTGTTTTGAAATGATTAAGTAACACATATACACCATAATTTTGATCAAATACAGGTTATGAGTTTTCCATAAAATTCAGCTTATGGTGGGTAGATGGAAAATATAAAATAAACTCCAGTTGCCATTTTTAGTTCATCTGAACCAAAGGTTCAGGGTAAACTGTTTGGATGGGTAGGGGATGCTCTGGCATTTAGTCTGTTGTCTTGCATCAACAATGGTCTTCTGCTCTGAAACTGCTGGTCAGATGTACTTCAGATTAGCTGTTTTAAATGCAATTCGGCCATATTATACCAATTGACCCCTTTTAGGGGGTCACCCGAGCTGAAAATAAAAAAAACTTTAAAGCATCTTCTTCTCATGAACCAATGGATAGATCATCCCTAAACTTGGTTTGTAGCATCCTTAGATGGTTATCTCTCAATTTTGCTCAAACAAATTTGGTTGGCCCCTTTTAGGGTCTGCCAGAGCTAAAAATAGAAATACCTTAAACTGACTTTCTCATGAATCAATGGATGGATTATTACCATGGTTTGTAGCATCCTTAGATGATCCTCTATCAGGTTTGCTCAAATAAAAATGGTTGGCTCCTTTTAGGGGCTGCATGAGCATAATTTTCGCAATTAGGTTATTTCATTACATAAATCCTTTAAACTTTTTGCGCATGTATAAGTCTATTTTAATTTACTAACTTAATGAGGCAAACGTACCAATCACAATTTAAATCAGCCATTTCCCCCATAGAGAACCTCTCTATTAGTGTGATGTCTGTGTGTTGTGTATGGTAATAGAGAAAAAGTCCATGAACTGTTCATGTCCATGATGTTCATGAACAGGTTATGAATTATGCATGAAACAGTTTGTCTTTGAATAGTTAATGAACTTAATGGACACTTTAAGAATATCTGTGAATGAAATATTTTTGATCACATTTCAAGGACAGTTCATATTTCATGAATAATTCCTAAACAGTTCTTGATCTTTTCTCCAGGGATGGTACGATATGATACCATTTTGATAATAATTTGTAATTGAAACTCTTATTAGGCATCGAAAATGGGAGTGATTTCAATAATTATCTGTAAACGATTAACGACTTTGATTTGCTATCAAAATTGAATGGGTTGCATTAATTAATTGAATAATCATTGATTATATGTGAAGATAATGTCCTGACACTTTAATTGTTTCAGGGTTTCTTTAAAGTCAAATATCTAATGAAAAAGTATGAAAATTAAATGCAATATTGGTTTATAGGAGACCGACCAAGTATAGTATGTGTTTCAAATCACTTGCAGTAGACTCTGTTTAATAGGTTTATTAATGTATACAATTATGGTTAACTTTTTAAAACCATAAATTGATGAAACTTGATATCACCAATTAGCCAGTCACGCTACCTTGAACTAGGTTTATAGCATCCTTAGATGGTTCTCTATCTGGTTTGCTCAAATAAAAATGGTTAGCCCTTTTTAGAGGTCACTAGTGCAAAAAATAGAAAAACCTTTAATCAGCTTCTTCTCATGAACCAATGGATGGATCATCACCAAACTTGGCCTGTAGCATCCTTAGATAGTCCTTTCTCAAGTTTGCTCAAATAAATTTGGTCGGCCCCTTTTAGTGGCCACTAGAGCTAAAATTAGAAATACATTAAAATGACTTTTTCTCATGATCCTATGGATGGATTATTACCAAACTTGGTTTTTAGCATCTTCAGATAGTGTTCTATCAGATTTGTGAGAAAAATGTTTGGCACCAATTAGGGGCCGCTAGAGCTAAAAATAGAAATACCCTTAAATGTCTTCTTCTCATGAACCAATGGATGGATCATCATCAAACTTGGTCCGTAGCATCCTTAGATGGTCCTCTCTCAAGTTTGCTCAAATAAATTTGGTCGGACCCTTTTAGGGGCCACTAGAGCTAAAAATAGATATACCCTAAAATGACTTGTTTTCATTAACCATTGGTCTGTGGCATCCTTCAGTCATCACGAATATTCCTTTGTAGTATCCTTTGATGGTCCTTTATCGAGTTTATTATTGTTCCCCATTATTTGCCCACAAATGTATCTTTATTACCTTTTTAGTAACAAGTTAATTAACATTTATTCTGGTGAGTGATGAATGGCCATCATGGCCCTCTTGTTATTGTTCCCCATTATTTGCCCACAAATGTAGCTTTATTACCTTTTTAGTAACAAGTTAATTAACATTTATTCTGGTGAGCGATGCGGGGCCATCGTGGCACTCTTGTTCTGGTGAGTGATGAAGAGCCATCATAGCCCTCTTGTTCTTGTTTGGTATCTTATGGTTAGGAACAATGCTTGTGGTTGGGAAGAATTTGGTATCTTATGGTTGAGAACAATGCTTGTGGTTGGGAACAATTTGGTATCTTACGGTTGAGAGCAATGCTAGTGGTTGGGAACAATGTGGTTGCTTATGGTTGAGAGCAATGTTATGTGGGGGATACTTGATAACCATGTACCAATTTCTTGTATATTTATGTAATGCATCAGAAATGAATGGGTATTGTTGGCACTGACATACTTATTGGATGGTTCTTCATCAAAATTTTGCAACTGATGCATCTGGGGTCAAAATTAGCCTTGCCAATTTGGGGTGACTTGTTAACCAGGTTTTCCAAAGGAAAAATCCTGGTTATTAAATTGCCAATTGTCAGCAGGTGTCTTCAATTTCTTCTGCCTGCAACTCCTCCTACATTTCTCCAGGGATTTCGACAAACGTTCACATAATTAACATCATCAAGTACCCCAGTGCATTTTGTCAGGGTTTTGTGATTCGATCATTTTTTATGGAATTATGGCCCATTGTTTAAATTGTGCACATGTAATATTCTGTGTGCAACTTCTCATGAAAACCTGGTTTTGTGACAGTTCCTGTCATCTTGTTTTATTACATAGACTTATATAGGGAAAACCTTCAAAAGATCAAGAACCAAGCTCTGTCCCTGAGAAATATCAATTCAGGTGTGTGTGATATAGGGCTATTTTGGTTCACATTGTTTTGTTATTCAGTCAATGACTTTAACAATACAGTCACAGAAGTATTTCTTCAGTGCTGTAAATAAATCATATCACATTTCAAGTTGTTAAATGAAATGAAATTATGTTATGTTAGTAATATAGACATATATGTGTACTGTGTGCCTAAAAACATCTGTTAAATGTTACTACCACTTGTCTATGTACTTCATACATTCTGATAACATATAACCATTAATTAAGTTAACCCAGCTATTTGTAAGTAATGCTTGATAAGAGTTAGGTGTATAAGGTGGTACAAATATAAAGTGTTGATAATAAGATATGAAATTTTGGTGTCATATTCTACTGTAAAGAAGTGTGAATAAAAAATGATATTATTTTTGATAAAGATATAATAAATGGTTTTAGTGGGCTTCCAATTCATTAGTGTTTAGTAGTGATCAGTAAATAAGGTGTATGATGGATCAATAATGTCATGGATTATCATGATTAGTTGTTTTGTTTTGTTGTATTTATGATAAAAATTTAATTGTATGATCATTGTGGTGTGTATTATGTGAAGTTGTTGAGTTTAAATTGTGCACTTAATATCTTGTAATTGAGAAGTTACTTTTGATTTACTCATATATAATGATATAAATGATCATGGATAATGAATTTATATTGACTATGTTAATGTTAATATCTTCATCAAGTTATGAATAATCACATGGAAGCTATAGTTAACAATGGATTCCAAATTAATGTAAGTTTAGCTTTAGGTATTGTAATCTTGCTATCTTTAAACATTTTGTATTCATTCTTCCTCATTGTTACTTTTTTATCATTTCACCTTTTATTGTGTAGACTACATTTATATAAGGAATTTGAAACAGTTATACCTGGAAATCATAACATAAATATTGGATATACACAAGCATTGAATTTTTACAAAAATTTTGGATTTGTACAAAAACATTTTGCACCAGCATGCAAACAAACCTTTGTTTAGTCCATCAAATTTTACCTCATTTTTAGATAAGTCACTTTTGTGAAAATAAAATTTGAAAAAAGTTTGTTTATTAAGATGTATTTTACAGTGTGATGACTAGCTCTGACATTCTTGTTAACATAATTTAAGAGATAAAGTTACAATACTTACACTCTGCTACCTATGTCACTTTTATCATCTCTTGCTATATATGCAACATTTTCTTACATGGATTCATAAACTTGTGTACTTCCAAATATTTTTATTACTCTAATTATTAGTTGTGGTTAATATATGTGGGCTATGTGTGGATTATGTTGACACAAATTGAGGTAACCTAGATATACCTGTAAATACAATCATAGCACAGAAATAAGGTATATGATATGACATAAATAACACTGTGTGTCAGTTTCTACATTTTGATCTCTGTTTTCATTTGAAAACAAGCACAGCAAGAATAACAAGAAGTTTGTACACATAATGAATGGAGTACACATAGATGCAGTTGATCTTAGCTGTGCAAATGATATTATTCATATAAATTTAAATGCTTAAAATGACAGCAATGTATTTATGAAAACATTGTATTGGTATGAAAGATTGCATTTCAACTACATGAACCTAAAGATGATCAAATATACTAATGTATACTAATGTATAGACCAAAATATTACCTGAGTGTATGAACCTCTGATAGAAACATGTATACCTGAGTGTGTGAACTTCTGATAGAAACATGTATACCTGAGTGTATGAACCTCTGATAGAAACATGTATACCTGAGTGTATGAACTTCTGATAGAAACATGTATACCTGAGTGTATGAACCTCTGATAGAAACATGTATACCTGAGTGTATGAACTTCTGATAGAAACATGTATACCTGATTGTATGAACCTCTGATAGAAACATGTATACCTGAGTGTATGAACTTCTGATAGAAACATGTATACCTGACCTAGTGTATGAACTTCTGATAGAAACATGTATACCTGATCTAGTGTATGAACTTCTGATAGAAACATGTATACCTGAGTGTATGAACTTCTGATAGAAACATGTATACCCGAGTGTATGAACCTCTGATAGAAACTCGCATAATGATATGGAAGGCTAATTTTATCAAATGACTCTAGTTTTTGCATTCGAAAGCAAGTCAAAACTTTAAAACTAAACTGCTGTTTGTTTGCCTATTTTTTACACTGTTTTGTGTGTAGGATATGACTGAAATAGTTATGAGGTGAATTAACAAGGAAGTTTGTACCACATGCTGGATCTGTAGAAGTGTAGATAATTGATACTAATACTGGATTGAAGAATGATTGATGTGTTAGGAAATGTAAATGGAATTAAATTGTATACATGAGGTAAGTGTGAATATCACCTCATGTTTTTATTGTCACTGAAAGATTTTATATTTCTTTCAACTTATTTGTATTTGTTGGGAGAGTACATCCAATGGCTGGTATGATATTTGAAATCCACCATTTTATCATTGTGTCACAAGAACAACTTTGAATATTTATCATGTTTTCTAAGAAATGAGATATTCCCATCTTATATCTGTTAATAAATTGTAATCAGGAGTTTGGATGCGCAATAATTAGATCACTGGTGCAAAGTTCAAGGGATCTAATCTGCAGCTGAACAACTGCTCATACTTTATCATCTGATAAGTCTGGGCACATATTTGTCAGTTAAATTCTAACCATTAAAATAGTTTGTATTCTCACAATTTTTTCTACCTGACAATGATGGGAACTACATTTTCAATCAGAAATTACTTTTCTGTGTGAAAACATGTAGTACATGCTGTCATTAGTCATTGTAATAGCCAAATTACCAGTTGGTAGGTGAATGAAACAGTCAAGTAAGGAATGCTCATGTATGTGATGCCACTGAGGCTCAGTGAAAATAATGTGATAACTTTAATTTCTCGATTTTATGCATCAAAGGGCCTGAATATTAAAAATATTTGACAGTTTCTTCTTTTTAACATACAAATTTTACATCATCAAACATGCATTCGGACTTTAATTGCACTACTTACTTTGATTGTTATTGATATAACTTTTAATTTTTTTCTCCTTGGTACCTTGAAAACAATTTTCAAAAGTTTACTGTTATCATTAATCTATTCAAATCAGAGTAAATACAAAAAAAAACAATGTAACAGATAATTGATGCTGATTAAAGACATATTTACTTGTCCTAATCCAAATGTGGCAGTACCAGTTACAAGAATTGAGAAATTCAATATGTGACAGTTACCAGAATAGACCAAATATGAATATATTACTAGAAATATCCTTTCCTTGTATTTGTTGGAGGATTTCAGTGATATATATAACATCACTTCAGAAAACTTTTATCAAATTTTACTGTATTGATGTTCATTTGCAAAAAAATCAATCAAACATTTAACATGATTTTGTATGCACTAATTTCAAGCATTCACTGTATGTTTTGATAACTTCCTCTTGGTAGCAGGCATTATTATTACAGTATATAGAATAAAATCTCAGGTTTATATCATAAAAAGTTTAAAAGTAACATGAAATAAACACATCACCCTGGTTGTACCACATACAATAATTACTCATGTTTAAGACTGATGTTTGTATATATCCAACATCGGGTCCAAAACTCAGGTGTGTCTTATTAGTAGGTGTAGTATTCAATCTTTTTTTTTTTTGTTTTTTTTTATGTGAGATATTGTCACTGGGGCTTAATGCCGTTTTTCAACAATTTTTCAGTTATATATGGCGACTGGTTCACCTAACCAGTTTTCCTGGACTGTATACTAACAAGTTCTAACTTACCCTTCCACAAGGAGCCGGCAACTTCTCCACATATGGAGGAAAATAGACATTTTTGTCAAATTTTCATGGAAGGGTATGACCTGCCGCGACTGGGATTCGAACCTGGATCTTCGTATTACAAGTCTAGTGCGTTAACCACTGGACCACAGCCGCAGCTAGTACTCAATCTGATTTGTTCCATGACAAATCTGAACAAACTGAATGTATCTGTGGCTGGAGATGATATGTATCTAATGACATATTGAAACGACTAAGGGAAATAAATCTTTCATAATGTTTATGTAAAAATCCTTACATTTTCATACTTTTCCAAATTTCATAGAGTCATCTTTGCAAGTTTAAAAATCAACAACAAATGTTTGCCAATTGTCCCTGTTCAAGGTGTTGCGAAGTTTTGTACATGTTGACTGGTTAAGAAATTATGTGGTGTTGTACTACAAAAGTTATTATCATATTTTTTCATAATACTTACACAAAAACAAACAATATGGCATGTGTTTTCTTTCCATTTTTTCACCTATTTTGGTCATTTTCTTTGCTAAAAAGTATTTGTTTTACATATAAATATATATTTTCCAGGATTTCTGCTTTGTTTTAATATGTAGTTATGTGTTTACACAAATATTACTCTATTTTAATATATAGTTTGTGTTTACACAAATATTACTCTATTTTAATATATACTTAGGTGCTTACACAAATAATACTCTTTTTTGATATACAGTTGGTGTTTGCACAGAGATCACCTTGGTTCAATATGTAGTTTAGTGTTTACACAAATGTTACTCTGTTTTAATATATAGTTAGGTGTTTATGTAATTATCACCCTGGTTGAATCTGTAGTGTGATATTTACATGTGCATATCTCTGGATGAATGTATAGGCCTTTTCAGAAAGTAGGTTATCTCCCTTGAAAAAATCTGTCTCATTCGGATTCCTTCGGACACTGGGTAGTATTTTTGATGTTGGCGTCTCGAAACTTACAAACCCGATATCGATATACTATGTGTTGAGATACCAAGGAGGGCATTAATTGAAAATAATTGATGAACACATAAATGAACTGTTTACAAAGATGTTAGATACTGATAATGATGGTTGTTTGAAGTCAAATTAATAATGCTACCTTGTTCAATGTGTTTTGGAAGAACATATAACAAGGACAAAAAGTCAATCATCATATCAGAGAGGTGTAAGACAGTTATGTTGAAATTTCCGTTAAGGCAGCATTGGTTTGCCTGATCGCTATTTACGAGAAAACTTTAATTACTTTATATGTCATTAAATATTTTGAATCTTAAATGTTTGATGCACTCAAAGACACAATCGAAAAATGACTGTGCAAAAATCATATTTTATCGGTAGGAAGTATTAGTAAATATCAAATACGTACTCTGCATCTTTATCAGATAATGCCTGAAAAGTTGAACGTATGTGTAAAAAATCCAAATAATTTGCTGTGAGTTTGTTGATTTTCACTCACATCTGCTCACAGGAACATACAGCCTGGGAGGACAGGGTTTCCCTTTGTGGGTCCAAAGTGTCAGACCAAATGTTCTCTACACAACATGGTTTGGTCACTGTTCCCAAACACAAAGTTGGACTGATTAATTTTACAATGCTTAATCCCGGCCTTACTTGCTCGTAAATCAGTTAGAAATCGAGGCATCAGCAGCTTTTTGCCAACTAGTTTCCATACAAAGTTCATTCATACCCAACAATATCATTGGTGAGATAGCATAGTTATTTTTGTCTTTTAAATCAGAATGATTTATCTTTTTGAATATCCTGTTCCCTCAGGAATATTCCCATGTGGCGAAATTCACTATTTTTGATAGTATAACTTATTACATAAAAAAATTGCCCATCTCAGCAATAAGCTATCTTAGTGAAGGTTTTTATGTGTGTCTATGATTTTACTCGTATATTAGATAACTAATGCATAACCTTTTGAGTATTTCTGTTCTAAATAGCTTTATAATAACACTTTCTTTGCTATTATAGCTTTTTAAATCTGTTTTAATTTGGGTTTTATTTCTTCTATTATGACATAACAAGGATTGGAAACTACTTGATAAATTCATATACAGTAATTTAGACATTAACAACCAGCTTGACATACGTTTAATTAGGATACGATACTTATGCAGTGTTAAAATTCATACATCTAAGAAATGCAGTACTACCCGAAAGTAGCAGGTGTGCGTTTTTTTATCTCCAAATGAAGAGCTATCAAGGGCAGATAAATCATGTTTCTGAAAGGCCCAAAGTGGGATATACATTGTCATATCTCTGAATGAATGTATAGTGGAATATTTACATTGTCATATCTCTGAATGAATGTATAGTGGGATATTTACATTGTCACATCTCATATCTCTGGAGGAGTGTATAGAGGAATATTTACATTGTCATATCTCATATCTCTGAATGAATGTTTAGTGGGATATTTACATTGTCATTTTTCATATCTCTGGAGGAATGTATTGTGGAATATTTACATTGTCATATCTCTGAATGAATGTATAGTGGGATATTTACATTGTCATATCTCTGAATGAATGTATAATAGGATGAATCTTTGACTATTTGTGTTTATGCTGTTGGGAGAATAAAGTCAAAGTTTTTCAGGTGCCTCTTGTTTGGTATTAGCTCAATATTTTAGGTCATAATTGTGCGCCAACTTAATGAAATGGGCTCTAAAATTGTTAGTCTTGTTTTTGTAAGCACATAACATAGCTTGTATGCATTATTTGCATATATCTATTCTGGCTATGATCTGAGTTCAGTTGTTTGGGCCCATCATTGCTGTGTTGTTTCTATTTATTTAAGTGTACTTTTCATCATAATTATGATTTGTTTTCTTCTCTATTTCAGGACGATACTGACTCCAGCAAGGATGACTCGCACAAACCTATCATTAAGGGGTCAATTTGTCCCAAGGAAAGAGAGAAGACCCCACCATTTAGTAAGTTTGCACGTGACTCATGGAGACAGTCTCTTGGAAATCAACCAAGTATGTTTAAGTGGCTTGAGGCACAGGAAAAACAAGAAGATAGAATAAAACAGGTAAATGATTTTATATAGACTGACTGGAGATGTTTTTCAGAGTTTTAACTGTGTCAGTGATTCTGTAGATTTAATATCGGCAAGTTGTCAAATTCATAGTTGTGATATGGTCCTTATTGATAGCAGTTAATTAAACTGGAAAACAACAGTAGGTGGTTATGGATATTTACATCACCTGTTGTTTTATGGATCTAAATTGTTTTGTACAGCTGTCGGGGGGGGGGGGGGGTCAAACATGTTCCATATTTAATCAGTCAAGCGGTATGACATCCATTAATTATCATTATCACAATGTTTATTAATTTTTTATTAATGTGTGTTGAGAAACTTGAGCATAAAAATAAAACAAAATGACAGGTCCAATATGCTAAACAAAATTTTAAAAAATCATTGGCCATCTTAAACTTCAATCCTTTGATAATTTATAGGACATTTCAACACCTCATTGATTTTTAGCTTACAAAAATGTGAGCTATAGTGATTAGTCAGTCTACTCTGTTGTCCGTTGTCCACGCCTGGGGGTTGTTAACACCCTAGAGATCACACTTTTGATTGGATCTTTATTAAACTTTGTCAGAATGTTTTTCTTAATGATGTCTTGTAAAAGTTTGAGCATGGGTCATTTCCAGTCAAAAACTAGGTCACCATGTCAATGCACCAGTAGGGTTTTTTTAGGGATGGGGAAGACACTAGATGCTGGTCAAAAGGGAAAAATCATGCAAAAGGGGAAATTTTGGGAAATTATCGAATCTCATTCATATCCAAAACCAATGTTTTCATGAATCAGTGATTAAGATAACAGCATTCAAAACAACAATCTACAGGTCTGTATCTCTGTCTTTTCTACATTTGGACAGGTCCACCACACTTTCATAGTCTTGATCAATTAGATTTTCTGGCCAAAGATTTATTCTCATGATTGAATTGAGAGTCAATCGGCCCACGGATGGCATACACCAAAAAAGGAGTTTATCCGTCCGGTATGCTATGTGTCAGATACCTTAATTTTTTGCTGTAATTATGTCAATTGTGCGTCATTTTCCCGGAAATGGAAACGTGTGTCTGCTTCCTGGCATCATATGCGTGGATATACACATGCGTTATGGGCCGGGATCTAATATTGGTTCCCGTCACTGTGTATATCGTTCTACTATCACAGGGAATAAGCTCATTAGGATTGTTTCGATGGACATCATCATAAAGTTGGGAATCCCGATATGTTTGCTTAATCATAACAAAACAAATAAACTCTACCTCAAGATGCCAATAAACCTTTGTCTGATAGATATTTTGGCAGAATTGATTCTACTAAAACCAAAATTGTAAACTTTTGCTATCTCTGATTAGCTTCAAAGAGGAATTATATATCTTAGTGAGGGGAAAAATGCTTTTTTGGGGAAAAGAATATTAAGGGGAAGACGCCAATTATCGGCGTCACTTTCTTAGTAAGAAAAAACCCTGAACAGAAAACCTTGTTAACACTCTAGAGGTCACAATTTGGATTGAATCTTCATCAAACATCTGGTCATAATTTTTTTTATTATGTCTTAATAATAACTTGGACTTGTTTGAACATGGGTCATCTAGGATCGCAAACTAGGTCTTTAGGTCAAATCTCCCGAAAACCTTGTTAACACTCTAGAAGTTACAGATTTGATTGCGTCCTCCCTTGTATTAATGATATCGTGTACAGTTTTGAACATAGGTCAACTTTGGTTAAAAACTAGGTCACCAAGTCAAATCACAAGAAAACCTTAGAAGTGGCAGTCTTTACTCAGGTGAGCCAAAGAGACCCATCATGGCCCTCTTGTTCAAAAATTTAATCGTGTTGTTAATTTTCTTTAATAAATGCTATGTATTGTTGACCAACACAGTCCAAACAGAATCACTAATTGGTCTGACACAGTCCAAACAAAATCACTAATTGGTCTGACACAGTCAAAACAGAATCACTAATTGGTCTGACACAGTCCAAACAGAATCACTAATTGGTCTGACTCTGCCCAGTGATTTGATTTTACAAAGTTTTATCATGTTCTGTAAAAATTTTTTTTAAAGTTAAGTGAAATGGAGTTTTATGATTTTTTATTTGATGTGTATAATAATGTATTACAGCAAACAGAAAGACAAGGTCCTGTTGGTGGAAGTACTCAATCCGAATGTGGTGAAGAGGGTATTGTAAAACCACCGCATCCCCCTGTAAAAAAGTGAGCTATTTTGAACCATAAAATTTCTGTTTATTTATTCTAGTAGTGTATTCTGTATTATGTTATGCACTTTTTAGGAAATATGTGAGTCTAGAATTGCCCAGTGCGTATTGAGAATTCCAATAGTCTATTAAAATGCAACAAACAATTCTGAAATTGGCTATGATAAGTTGGAATATTACATAAAATAAATATTAATTATATTTAGGGAATATTTGAGAAAGTTGTTAACACTGTCCATGGAATAAAATCATGTCGATTTTCAAAAAATAGCATTGATTCCATATTCTATTGGTATTCTGGCCTGTCTCAAAAGTGATGAATGTCCAATGGTCTAGGAAATGATTTCTGTGATAATTTTCTGTATAATTAGGACTGACAAAGACATTATCTTCACATGTATTATAATAAGAAGATGCTCTCATTGTTTTCTGGTGAAATTAAGGACAACTGAAGAAATCTTCTAAGTGTGCATGCCTTCATTAAATGTTATATTTGTTCAAACTGTGAAAATGTTGATCATTAGCAGACAGAAATAAACATATCAGCTAATTGATTCACCATTCCACACATCAATAATATGCAAACTATTTAAAAATGGTCCGTATTCATACACATGGATTTTTATTGTTTCAATAACCCTTGCATAGTTCTGAGTTGTTCCGCACACTTCTAAAATTGTCAGACTATTGGAATTCCTTACACATGCAGAGCAATTGTAAGTTGTGCATATTCTTACAGTTTGCAGATTATATATACTGTCCTCTATGTAGTTATCTATCCATGACTTTTATCTCTGTTTCTACAAGTTTATTCAGCATAGGTAGCTGTTTCTTCCATGAGATAATTTATTAACTGATTCACCCATATTTTAAAGGATACTTACTTACCTCTGTGGTCTGTTAAACTATAATGGCAAGTGAAGCATGTAATCAATTCTATTTTACCTCTATCTAATCACAGCTATAATTTAATTATTGTTATTTGCGATTTATTTTCAGGGAAGTGGGTATATTAATATGTTTGAGGAATGATGGAACGCCATTAGGTATACATGTTGTACCTGATTTTGATCAGAGTGGCCGGTAAGTCTAGCATTATTGAATGTACACTTTTTGTCCTTTGATTGAAGCTTGAGAAATAATTAAGGTTGAGGAAGTGCATACATTATTTAGTTTTGCTTCACTTAGTTTCCTTCTCTTCCACTCTTAGTATTCACTAGGTGCATACCAATTACTTGATCTTGAAGTTAAATGATAACAGTATTTTTGTGTTGTTTACATTATAATTTGGATCAAGACATAGTTTTGTAGAATTGAATGAAAAAAAGTAATTCAGCCGAGCATTTTATAAAGGTTCATCAAAACACTTGACTATTTATGATCACAGGCAGCAGTAACTGAAATGCAGTAGTGAAATTGTAATAAGAATGATTTAAAACAACTCAATGCCGGACCTGTGTTGTAGATTCAGTCATTTATTTGTTACTGCTGTGTGTAGGCTAAATGCTAACAATCAAAACCATTTTAGTTTAAAACATTTATTAGGAAACTAAAAGCTTTACACATAGAAACATTTTTTGTGTACATCAAAACTTTATGTAAGTAGACAAATAGTGTTCATGTAAACATTGTATAAATAGGCAAATAGTGTACATGTAAACATTATATAAATAGGCAAATAGTGTACATGTAAACATTATATAAATAGGCAAATAGTGTGCATGTAAACATTATATAAATAGACAAATAGTGTACATGTAAACATAATATAGATAGACAAATAGTGTACATGTAAACATTATATAGATAGACAAATAGTGTACATGTAAACATTATATAAATAGACAAATAGTGTACATGTAAACATTATATAGATAGACAAATAGTGTACATGTAGACATTATATAAATAGACAAATAGTGTACATGCAAACATTATATAGATAGGCAAATAATGTACATGTAAACATTATATAAATAGGAAAATAGTGTACATGTAAGCATTATATAGATAGACAAATTGTGTACATGTAAACATTATATAAATAGGCAAATTGTGTACATCAAAACTTAATATAAATAGAAAAATTGTATACATCAAAACTTAATATAAATAGACAAATTGTGTACATCAAAACTTAATATAAATAGAAAAATTGTATACATCAAAACTTAATATAAATAGACAAATTGTGTACATCAAAACTTAATATAAATAGACAAATTGTATACATCAAAACTTAATATAAATAGACAAATAGTGTACATGTAAACATTATATAAATAGGCAAATTGTGTACATCAAAACTTAATATAAATAGACAAATTGTGTACATCAAAACTTAATATAAATAGACAAATTGTATACATCAAAACTTAATATAAATAGACAAATTGTGTACATCAAAACTTAATATAAATAGACAAATTGTATACATCAAAACTTAATATAAATAGACAAATTGTATACATCAAAACTTAATATAAATAGACAAATTGTATACATCAAAACATCAAAACTTAATATAAATAGACAAATTGTACATGTAAACATTATATAAATAGACAAATTGTGTACATGTAAACATTATATAAATAGACAAATTGTGTACATGTAAACATTATATAAATAGACAAATTGTGTACATGTAAACATTATATAAATAGACAAATTGTGTACATGTAAACATTATATAGATAGACAAATTGTGTACATGTAAACATTATATAGATAGACAAATTGTGTACATCTAAACATTATATAGATAGGCAAATAGTGTACATGTAAATATTATATAGATAGACAAATTGTGTACATGTAAACATTATAAAGATAGAAAAATTGTGTACATCTAAACATTATATAGATAGACAAATAGTGTACATGTGAACTTGTAGACTAATGGTTATTATTAGTTTATCAGCTGTCAGCAGGATCTGAAAGTGAAACCTGGCATATGAAAACAGTTGCACATTTTTTTGAAGCATGTGTATTCATTGATAGAACTTTATCACGAACCCCCCTTTCCCTTGTTGCTGGGTTTGTCTCCAAATCCCCTAGCTAAGATAAATTAAATCATGTATGTCTTTTCAATATGGAATGATTCATAACACTTTAATGAACTCTGAATAATAAAGAGGACACTTTTAATGTTTTTTGCTCATTAAAGTCAAATTATGATATCATTAAGCTATTTATTAATCCTGTCGAATTTAAAGGTGAATCATTAACTGAAGTAGTATCATAATAGAATAATGTTTTCATCATTGCAAACAATAAACCAAACAATCATTACTTTGTTCAGCATGGTTTCATAATTTGTTGTTCATGCCTTTTGATGCAGTAACGAAATTCTTAAATGAAAAAGTCTGGTCAATCAGAAATAATTGTTGACTTTGGATCACAAGTGTGAAAATACACATTTGAATGATTTTTATCACTTCAGATAATCCATGGTATTCAGATTACACAATTCAGATAATCAAGGTTATTTTACATTGAAATATATCATGAAAAAATTTGACTTTTATAATTACACCAGGTTTTCATATGATCTGTTGTTGAAAAATTAGGTCTTACTGTAGTCAAATTGTGTACATCTTAACATTAAGGCCGTGACTGTGGTCTAGTTGTTAATGTGCTGGATTTGTAACCCAACAATCGGGGTCCAAATATCGGTCGCAGAAGGTCATACCCTTCTATTAAAATTTGACAAAAATGTCGATTTTACTCCATGTGTGGAGAAGTTGCTGGCTCCTTGTGGAAGGGTAAGTTAGTGCCTGTTAGTATACAGTCCAGGAGAACTGGTTAGATGAACCAGCTGCCATATATACGAAAATGTTCGATATGTGATGTGTATTGAACCACAGCAAAATAACTTTTTGCACAATTTCATGGATTTTGATACACCTGAATAGCTCTATTCAATGCCACTTAATGATATAAACTCGAGACTTCAGTGCTTCGCAGTTTTAAACTTATAGTCATTTCAATAGAGCCAGCCATTTTGACCACTGTTGTAAAAATGTTTGGGAAACGGGTTGAGAATATTCAAGAAATTAGAGCTTCTATAAAAGTTTGCACAGAACTCGGTCCTTCAGTAAAGCAGATTTTTCTGGATTCGGGGAAGTTTATGGGTGTGATAAGGTGTCTTATTTGACACTTCGTAGGTGGGGAAAGAAATTTCTTACTAGCACTGAGTCCGTCAAAGATGTAGCAAAATCTGGCCAACCTGTGACTGGGCAAGACAGGGAAATGATTGAAAGTGATGGCAGGTACACGATTTTTGATATTGCTAAAGCTTTTGGCATATCGCTACTGCAGGTGCATTTCATTTTGAAGCCTATTTTAAAAAGTGCAGAAGATTTCTGCCTGATGGATTCCCCATATATTGACAGATGACCAAAAAAGGATACGAGTACAAACCGCTAAGCAATTGCTCAAAATGTTTCCAAACTTCAATAATAGATCATTTGCAAACATTGTTACTGGTGACAAAACATGAGGTCACTATTTGGAACCAGTATGAAAAATTGGAAATAAAATATGGCTCACCAAACACAGTAGAAGGCCTGTAGTTGAGCAACAACAAGGTCCTTTATTGCATATTCTTCTCTTGTGATAGTATAGTCATACAAATTCTGGTGCCGAAGGGCAAAAGTGTTACAGGTCAGTATTACTGAGATGTTATACTAGAAAAGCTCAGTGTCAGGATTTATGCATGTTCGTCTACTACATGATAATGCTCCATCACATACATCTGAGCTTGGGAAGCAATTTTTGAAGTCGGAGAAGGTTACCGTCTTGCCATACCCACCATACTCTCCAGATCTAGTCCTATGCAACTTTTTCCTTTTTCCAAAACTTAAAAAAATCTTATTTGGTCATCGATACAAGTCCCTACAGGCACTTGACTTAGCCATCAATCAGTGTCTCAGAGGTATTCCTAAATCAGCGTACCATGACGCATTTCAGAAATGGATTCAAAGATTGAAATTATGTATTTCAAACTGTGAAGAATACTTTGAAGGGATGTAATGTTCATTTCACTATTTGAGTCGAATGCTTTTGAAATATCGTACATTACACATTACATATCGAACAACCCTCGCGGCTGAAAAATTCTTAAAAAACAGTGTTAAACCCAGTAAAAAAAACAGATTTGACATTATATACATAAACATGTTTTGCTTTATGTATGTTATACTTTGTGTTTACAAATGGCTGTAGTTTATAAATATGGACATACTTGTTTAATTAATGTTTAATTCATGTTTAATTAATGTTTATCTTATTAGGGAAAGTGGACTAATGGTACAAGGTATAGACCCTGGTGGAAGAATTGATCAAGATGGGCGCCTTAAAATGGAGGATCGAATAATTGAGATAAATGGACAAGACCTACATGATATCACTTTCCCAAAGTAAATTTCAAAAGCGTATATACAGTGTTTCAGTTCTGAAATCATATCAGCTCCAGCAATATAAGGAATTTAGAAGGCTAAATTGCCCCTTCTGACATTGCATTAGCTACATATTATGCTCCTGTATTAGAAAAAGAGCGTATGGGTTAGCAGTATGGTGCGTGGTATTATTTATTCCAGAGAAATAAATCTGGCAAAAATTATGCATATTTTTGTGAAAATTTCAAAAACAACCCATTCAAACATGTTTGTAACTGATAGTTTGAATCGACAATCAGTTTGTAATGAAAACCCTGTGTGTATACAATGACCATATGTATATGCTGACCATACGTATGTTCTGACCATATGCATAACTGATCACATGTACAAATGACCATGTGTTTATACTGGCTGACAGCAATTATTGAGTAGTATTATACATATTTCTCTTGCACCTCGCTGAATTTGTATGTTTTTTTCTATAATAGGGCTCAAGAGATATTCAGAAATGCAATGAAAACAGAAGAAGTTCGATTAAAAGTGGTCAAACATTCTTTACCAAAGAAGCCACCTCCTGCCATTCTACCAAAACCTAGAGGTCACTCCCCTAATAAACCTAGTCCATTAACCTTGCCTCCTCAGAAACTAGATTTCAATTCTCCAGAATGTAGTCCTACTGATACTAGTACACCATTAAATAAAAATCCATCAAAACATGACAATTTATCAGAACATTTGTCTACCAGTTCTAGAAATAGTCTCCCAGTCAGTGCTGATTCCCCAGTGAAATCACAGTCTACTGGAAAAAAAGCTCCTCCTCCAGCTCCCCCACAACGTCATCCCTCAACCACTTTGTCTTCAAATAGTCAACCAGAGATAGAAACAGAAACAAACAGAAAGGACAATGAAAACAGGTCTTCTTCTCCATCTCCAAGTGCTTCTGGAACTTTAACAAAGAAACGTGAAGTGATTATTGCCCCTACTAATACTAAGAAAATTGGAAGAAGATATGAAATAAAGTTAGTGAAGGGACCAGTTGGTTTAGGGTTCAGTATAACAACTAGGGATAATCCTACAGGAGGACCATCCCCGATTTACATTAAAAATATCTTGCCTAAAGGTGCTGCTGTTACAGATGGTAGATTAAAAGCTGGTGATAGATTGTTAGAGGTATGTGAACTTTATACAGATATAGGATATTAAATCGATTGGTACTTTATCAAGTGTTTATAACAATCAGCAAGTATTTTGCACTGCTGAATGTATTTTACTTTTTCAAATTTAAAATAAGAATTACAACTTACTATTGTTTACACTAATAACTGTGATTGATGTATACATGAAATATTTGAACTGATCATTTTACTACTGTCTTGTTCAGAATTTATTATTAAGGCAAACTCTGATAGATAAAATGTTTAAAAATCCTTAATGATATTCTCTTAGAACTATCTCTTTATGATATTTGGTTATCAGTTATTGACAAATCATCCAAATTTTCCATAAATCTTTGGCTAAATTCTTGTAAATTTCATTAGCTGAGAATTGTGCTGTTATACACAAAAAATGTCTTATGCATCTTCCCCAAAAATAAGTTCTGTAGCTTACGTGTGTAGTTTTTGCTGTGCCAATCTTTTGATGGTGACCTGTAACTTGTGTTGTATTTTATGAAACCTGCTTGAATGATTCAGAAACTTGCATGTGCAGGGATATAACAGATACTAATTTCATGTATTTACCCATTTACACATTTCATCCAGTGTCATTTTACTTGCTCACTAATAATCATTAATGAACATTTTTAGCTCACCATAACCAAAGGTTCAGGGTGAGCTGTTAAGATGGGTAGGTGGATGCTCCGGTGTCCGTTGTCTGGCGTCAACTATGGTCTTCTCCTCAGGAACTACCAGTTTGATTTATTTCAAATTTGCTGTGCAGAAACCTGTTGACGTTCTAACTGCAATTTGCTCATATCATACCTGTTGACCCCTTTTAGGGGTGACTAGAGCTAAAAATAGAAAAACCTTTAATCATCTTCTTCTCATGAACCAATGGATGGATCATCACCAAACTTGGTCTGTAGCATCCTTATATGGACTTTTATCAGATTTGCTCAAATAAAAATGGTTGGCCACTTTTAGCGGCTGCTAGAGCTAAAAATAGAAATACCTTTTAACGTCTTCTTCTCCTGAACCAATGAATGGATCATTACCAAACGTGGTTTGTAGCATCCTTAGATGGTCCTTTCTCAAGTTTGCTCAAATAAATTTGGCTGGCCCCTTTTAGGGGCTGCTAGACCTAAAGATAGAAATACCTTAAAATGACTTTTTCTCATGTTTCTATAGATGGATTATTACCAAACTTGGTTTTTAGCATCTTTAGATAGTGTTCTATCAGATTTGCTCAAATAAAAATGGTTGGCCCCAAATAGGGGCCGCTAGAGCTAAACATAGAAATACCTTAAAATGACTTCTTTTCATGAACCAGTGGTTGGATCATCACCAAATTTGGTCTGTGGCATCCTTCAGTCATCATGAATATTCCTTTGTAGTATCCTTTGATGGTCCTTTTTCAGGTTTATTATTGTTCCCCATTGTTTGCCCACATTATTTGTACCTTTATTACCTTTTTAGTAACAAGTTAATTAATATTTATTCTGGTGAGCGATGCAGGGCCATCATGGCCCTCTTGTTATGTTTGTTGCATGTATTCTTATTGAAATGATAGAATTTTGTCAGTCAGACTTAGATTTACGAAGTTATTTGCACTAATAATGCTGATTTTTTGTATTTTTTTTTCTAGATTTTATCTAGCACCATGATATCTAAAATGAATAATTTGTATAATTTGATTTGTGTTTTTTTTATTAGGTAAATGAAGTGGAGATGTTGGGTAAAACTCAGGGAGAGGCTGTGTCTATGTTGAGGAATATGCCTTTAGGAAGTACTGTGAATATTGTCGTGTCACGACAGGAAGTAGAAGATCCAGACAATGATAGATTCAAAGTTCCCAGAGAACTTGTAAGTGGCATTTAGTGATTTCATTCTATGATATATTTTAAATATCTCAAAGTGAAACAAGTCCTTTAATTTCTATTTTGAATATTTGCATAAGTTGATGTAATTAAAACAAATGTTTTTTACACATGGTTTACAATTGTGTGAATAGTTCTCCACTCCAGTCTGACCCAACATCTTAGATTGTTGTTAACTAGCGAATGAAGTCAAACACTGTTAGCTTGGAAATAGTATACAAACCATGTATGAACCGTTTATCTAGAATTATTGTAATATATCTTAATTTGTTGCTCAGAATTACATTGTTTAATGATTAATAAATTGTTAATCTAGTAAACTCTGTGAAAGTCTGAGAAATGACTCGCTAAGATAGTCACTATGATATTTAATTAATTATGTAGATTAACTTCTTGTTTCTTCAACAAGCTTATTACTAAGTCATTGGTAATTTATTTACACTTCATTTCTATATGCTTGGTCCCTCTCTTTGTGATATTGATTTTATTATGTTGAATTTTATAGTTTGTCTTATTTATACTTCTTATTGTGTGGTATTTATGTGTTATCCTTAATGCACGCTGTCTGTTTAATTATTTTGTATAACTGTTTGTTGTCTCTTTACAGAGTAGCTAGTTGTTAGTTACATGTATAATATTACCTGACTTACAGTGTATAACTGTGTCACTTGCTAAATGACTTGATATCATTTAGTTATTTAGGAATACATCTTTTGCTGTATTATAACAATGTAAGAGCTCTAAGGAGATGATGCTGAAAGTTTAACATATAAACTTTTCTAGTATATGGTCACTGAAATGTGTAGTTTATTAAACAGACCTTTTTATAATATGCATTTTAAGATTTTAGATTTGAACATTAGATCCCCTTTGTATAAAGTATTGCTATAAAAACTGTACTTATTATATTCTGACAATTATAAAGTATCCTGGTCAGGAATATTGTTTTGTAACTTACATCTATAATCAAATGAACATGAATAAAAATATGGTGCATGCTCAGAAAATTGGACGAATAAACTATCCTTTATTTTTGGGAATTCATGAAAATACCAGTGGTACTATCAGCAAGTTTAATGGATGTATTGCTGTAAAACAATTTATCCACTAGTTTGCTTGTTATTGTATACAAACTTATTAATAACCAGTCATTAATCAGGTCAAATATTTTGGTGTGAAGGTGTGTGTGCTGAAATACTGATGTATGAAAGCAGAAATTTGCTGAATTAATGAACATGACTTGTGCATGTTTTTGGCATTCTCTTGTCGAGGCTGTAATGAATGTGTAAAGATTTTATTATATTGTTTGTAAGGTGTGTCTGGAAGTTACTCTGTGTAATGAATGCTCTCACATTAACACGAACATCAATTGAAACATAATACGTTTGTTGATTTTTTCATTTCTCAGAACCTATTCTCACAACTGAGTATTATTATGACACCATTCAAAGATGATGGACTATGTGGTGGAATCTAATGTGTTGTTCAGATTATGTTAATTCTTTGTTGTCAAGTGCTATATTAAAATTTGTTTAAGGAAAAACTACTGAAACCATAAAAACGTTACTAGAAAACAATTTACAGGACACTGATTTGGGAAATTGTGAAAAATTAGTGTATTCAGCACTTCCACTTCCATCATAATTTATGTGTTTTAATTTAGCAACTTTTAATCTTGAGATTGTATTGGAACATGCCTTATTTATTCCAAACTTTAAATGGTTGATAACTGAAAAAGTAATTGATATTTTTAAAAAGTCTCATGGTGAATCATTTTCAATTCATGCAGCATCGGCATTCACCTTGTGAACACTCTGGAGGTCACATTTTTGGTCAGCGGCATAATCTAGATGATATCTCAAACAAGTTCAAAAAAGGGCTTGGTGGGGTCAAAAACTAGGTCACCAGGTCAGATCACTGGAAAAGCTTGTTAAAACTTTAGAGGTCACAGTTTTGATTGGATCTTCACCAAACATTGTCAGAATATTTTTTTAATGATATTTTAGACAAGTTTGAACATGCATTTTCTGGGGTCAAAAACTAGGTTTCCGGGTCAAATCACTTGAAAACCTTGTTAACACAATATAGGACACAGTTTTGATTGGATCTTCACCAATTTTGTCAGATTGTTTTTCTTAATGATATCTTTGGCAAGTTCAAACATGGATCATCTGAGGTCAAAAACTAACTTTATTGGAGAACTAACTTTATTCTAGTATTTGTAATTGTTTTTCTATAGAAACCTTGATGTTAATATAATACAGAAAAAGAAGTTAAATTGAAAATGTCACGTTTTGTTAGCATTCATACTCATCAAAAATAAGTGAGAGCTTTAACTAACTCACTTGAATTTAAACAATTCAGTTGGAAGGTGAAATTTACAGATTCTATCATATTAAAACAATGTGTATATTACCTGAATCACATGCCTGGATTTTTTGTGAAAAATTCTCTTTTAAATCCCATATACATTAGTTAATAACAAAGAATCCATACTGAATATGGAGCTGCGCTCTTTACTTTTCTTTGTTTGCCTCAAATTTAGATTCTTTGTGACCTCCTTGCCTTTTAGATCAATTTCATTTTAATATATATGTAATGTAGATATGCTCATTCATTACAGCCTTGCTTTTTGTTATATTTGCTGTTACTTACTATGTGTTGTGTGGTTGTTTTGTGTGTGCACGCTTTGTTTTGGGCTTCAGCATCTGAGTGACCTTGACCAGGCTGACATTGACCTTGAACCTGATCATCAAATTTTACAGCCACCTGAGAAAGCAGGAGACGATGGCACTTTGGCTGTGATGAAAAACAAGGAACTAATTGAGTTCAATATTCCCTTAAACAATACGGGGTCTGCAGGGCTTGGTGTAAGTGTGAAAGGGAAAACACTGACAACGGAGGAGGGTACACGGGATTTGGGCATCTTTGTGAAAGCTGTTATACATGGTGGTGCTGCATCAAAGGTAATCAAATATTATCATGCTGCAATGCTTACATCTTTTCCTTCAATTGCAAATGGTTAGCTGATTTCTTGTGGTGTTTCAAAACAATCCTGATGCATTTTTTTCAATCTCAGTGGTGTTCTATGGGATACTTTCCTTGTTTTTAGTTCAATTTGAATAGAAAATATATTGCCTGTTGTTAGTTTTTCTCTGAACTTCGCATAAATTGTCCTGAATGACTTTGTGTGATGACTGTATCTGAGTTTGTTACAACTTGTCCTTAAATACTTAAATGTTTACAGCTTCATTTCATTACTACTGCCTTTAGAATTGTGTCTCATATTAGTCCAAAACATTTTCATTGACTGAAACATTAGGAGGAAATAACAAAATATAACTGTCTGTAACTATAGATACATTAAAAGTGTATCTGTCTGTAACTATAGATACATTAAAAGTGTATCTGTCTGTAACTGTTGATACATTAAAAGTGTATCTGTCCATAACTATAGATACATGAAAAGTGTATCTGTCTGTAACTATAGCTACATTACAACTGTATCTGTCCATAACTTTAGATACATTATAAGTGTATCTGTCTGTAACTTTGGATACATTATAACTGTACCTGTCTGTAACTATGGATACATTATAACTGTACCTGTCTGTAACTATGGATACATTATAACTGTATCTGTCTGTAACTATAGATACATTATAACTGTACCTGTCTGTGACTTTGGATACATTATAACTGTACCTGTCCGTAACTATGGATACATTATACCTGACCTGTCTGTAACTTAGGATACATTATAACTGTATCTGTCTGTAACAATTGATTCACTATGGCTGTTACTACACAGTAATTAATGGGCATCTATATTGAAATAATGAAGGTAATGTAACTTAATAAAACATTTACAGACTGCACAGCATAATGAAGTAGTTAGAGCATTGATATTGTCTGACTTCTCTTTTATTTTGTGCTGTTAGGTATTCCAAAATATTATGAAAAATGGTACAAATATGTGTATGCATTGCTGATTTGTGGACGTTACCAGAGGCATTTTTTTATTTTCTTGTAGAAAATACTAAGTTATACAAATTAGTTGTACACCAAAGTTTGTAATGTCCTTATTGTTTCTAATTTACCAGGGATTTTGTTCAAAGGTATGCTTATTTTAGAAAACAATAAATACTAAAGAGCTTCGGTATTTTATCATTACAATAGTGAGGAGCTTATCAGTGACATTGTTTGCTTGAATTTGTATTTTTATTGCTTTTGAAATGGTTTGCATGGTAATCAAGATTTTGAAAAAAAAAATGGTTTTAGTGTTTCCTTTCCTATGTGTTATATTATTACAAGGCATGATAGTGTTATATTACTACAAGATACGATAGTGTTATATAACTACAAGATCTGATAGTGTTATATTATTACAAGGTATGATAGTGTTATATTAATGCAAGATCTGATAGTCTTATATTACTACAAGATCCGCTAGTGTTTTATTACTACAAGATATGATAGTGTTACATTAATTCAAGATCTAATAGTCTTATATTACTACAAGATCCACTAATGTTTTATTACTACAAGATCTGATAGTGTTATATTATTACAAGGTATGATAGTGTTATATTACTACAAGATATGATAGTGTTATATTAATACTAGATCTAATAGTCTTATATTACTACAAGATCCGCTAATGTTTTATTACTACAAGATCTGATAGTGTTATATTATTACAAGGTATGATAGTGTTATATTATTACAAGGTATGATAGTGTTATATTATTACAAGGTATGATAGTGTTATATTATTACAAGGTATGATAGTGTTATATTATTACAAGGTATGATAGTGTTATATTATTACAAGGTATGATAGTGTTATATTATTACAAGGCATGATAGTGTTATATTATGACAAGGCATGATAGTGTTATATTATTACAAGGCATGATAGTGTTACATTATTACAAGACATGATAGTGTTATATTATTACAAGGTGTAATAGTGTTATATTACTACAAGATATGATAGTGTTATATTACTACAGGATCCAATAGTGTTATATTTACCACAAGGTATTATAGTTTTTTATTGGTACAAGATCCGATATTGTTATATTACTTCAAGATATGATAGTGTTATATTACTACAAGACATGATAGTATTATGAGGCCATAATTATTTTCCATGTTCTTTTTAAGATATTTTTAGAAAGGTCCAAGCTGTGTCAAATTAAATATTAAGATGTTTGTTATACTACCATTCTGTGTGTTATAATGCTGCATTTTTAGCTATCTGAATTAAGATTCCCTCTTTCTTATTTGTGGTTAAAGGGAAATAGTTGATTCTTGGAGCATCTGCTTGCTTGCTGTTGTTTTGTGTTTAATGAAGAGATTAAATACAAAACAAATTTGTTGTATTTGTATTTTAGCTACTTTTTGTGTTTCAAAAATAATTTTGTACATCCAATACATATCTGGATGTGATAATCATTTTAGGTGAATGCAATTGTCTTGATTTTTACCCATAATATTGATTATATTAATGTAGTGTTAGAGGTGGACAGCTATGGAATATAGTGAAATCATACATTCATTATTCAAATGCAAGTTTTTTTCAGGATGGTCGTCTTCTTGTAAATGATCAGCTTCTAGAAGTGAACAATACATCACTGATCAATCATTCTAACACTGAAGCTATGGACTTACTACGTAATGCTATGCAAATGGAAGGCCCAGTGCTTGGATGTATAAATATTAAAGTGGCACGTAGAATTGGTGTAACTTCTCCATCTCCATTCAATTCACAAAGTTTTGAGGAAGCTGATTGGGGAATGGGTGAGAAAGAACTGAATAATAATGATTCCTTGGACCATACCGATCATATGATTAATGAAGGTCGTAAATCTCCAATGAAAGTACATAATGGTGATATTCCTAGCAATTTTAAATCACCAAACGTGTTCCTGGAGAGAGTCATGGCTGGTAATGGATTGAGAAATGAATCATACACGCGAGCAACACATGAAAGTTTCGCTGGAACTCCTGAACCAATTAGAAAAAGAGATAATCTTGTTGATCTGTCTAAACAGGTTAGTGCTACAGTAATTGAAACATTTTAATTTGCATTTTTAGCTCACCCGAAACTTTGTCAGAATGTTTGTATTAATGATTTTGTAAAATTGTATGAATAGGGGTCATCTCCAGTCAAAAACTAGGTCACCTAGGTCAAGGCACCAGAAAAACTTGCTAATGCTCTAGAGGTTGCAATTTGGATTGAATCTTCATCAAACTTTGTCAGAACGTTTGTTTTAACAACATCTTGGACAACGTGGAACATGGGTCATCTGGGGTCAAAAACTAGGTCACGAGGTCAAATCATAGAAAATCCTTGTTAATGCTCTAGGGGTCACAGTTTTGATTTGATCTTTACTAAATCTTGTCAAAATGCTTGTCTTAATGATATCTTAGTTACGCTCGAACATAGGTCATCTGGGGTCAAAAAGTAGGTCACCAGGTCAAATCATAGAAAAACCTTGTTCACACTCTAGGGTTCACAGTTTTGATTGGAGGTTCATCAAATCTTGTCAAAATGATTGTTACAATGATATCTGGGTTAAGTTCGAACGTGGGTCATCTTGGTAAAAAACTAGGTTACCAGGTCAAATTATAGAAAAACCTTGTTAACACTCCAGGGGTCACAGTTCTGATTGGACCTTCACTAAACCTTGTCAAGATGCTTGTCTTAATGATATCTGGGATGAGATTGAACATTGGTCATCAGGGGTCAAAAAACTGGGTCACCAGGTCAAATCACTGGAAAGCTTGTTAACCCTCTAGAGGTCGCAGTTTTGGTTGGATCTTCACCGAATCTTGTCAAACAAGTTGTCATAATGATATCTTGGTTAGGTTCGAGCATGGGTCTTCTGGGGTCAAAAACTAGGTCACCTGGTCAAATCCCTGGAATACCTTGTTAACCCTCTAGGGGCAACAGTTTTAATTGGATCTTCCTCAAACTTTGTCAGAATGTTTGTATTAATGATATCATGAACAGCTTTGAACATGGGTCAACTCAGGTTTAAAAACCATAGAAGTTGCAATCTTTACTCTGGTGAGCGAAAAAGGGTTGTTATTACTATTGTAATGGATCATAATTAATTTAACAAATTCTTTGTGTCCATTTAAAATGAAACATAAACCAGAATGTTAGATTTACTTGACATAACATGTTCATTATGTAACTTAATTTTTGATGAAAATTTTCATTTTGGCAGGTATAAGAAATGACTGGACAGTTATTTTATGATTCTAAATCGATGTAGCATCATATAAAGTTGTATAAAAGTGATGGAATAACTCCAGGTCAAATATTAAATTGATGATGCCACTCTTTACTTCCATTTTTCTTAATGTATGTATCAAGAAAAATTTGGCATGAGCTGAGCATGCTTGTCAGCAGGATAGACAGCTTCTATATAATCTGTCTGGGGATATGCTGAGAATTTATTTATACAAGAAAGTATGATGCTGGTAAAATATTACTCTTTGCTGAAATTGACCAAAAGTTTGCCTAGTTTTTCTCATGGTTCATTTTTGGATCGATTGTCTCTAATCTACAACAGATGACCTTATTGGAAACCAAATTTCAGTCAGAACGTGTACATAGGCCCTACACTTAGCAAGTAGTTCCATATATATATTCAGTCAAAAGTAAGTAAATCATATCGTCAGTCACTACAGAAGAATTGTTATACATTTGGTACTGTATTTTGTTTTAAAATTTATATATTCATTAATAATTTCACAACATTTCAGAAAAATATAATTCATTTGTTTCTGTTAATTCATAAGTTAGTCTTAAACACTGTTAATATCAAACGTATCACTTGACTGGTAGTAAGTGGCCACACCTTCGTCACACCTTCTGATGCAGTCACTTTATTTTGGACAACAGTTGGAGATCATCAACAAATATCGTCTAAAAAATCAGTTTTTTTTGATAGATTTCTAGTAAGATAACTTAGTATTTGCGATATTTTATGTTCATGTGTGACAATGGTGAAATGAAGTAGCTACAGAATGTGTGATTTCTACTTCAATATCATGAGAAAGTAGAAAACAGTGTGAAATTCGTCCCATTTCCTAAACCCTAGACGAACTGTGAAAATCTTCGAGTACGATGGATAAAATAATGCGAGTGGCCTCACAAGCCGCTTATTGCGGATACTGTGATAGAATCAAAGCGAATCAATACATATATGTACGAAGGTTTGTAATCTATCATGTTTATATGCCTTAGTGTCGTTCATTTTGCCCAAAATTATATCGAATCTTTGATTTACTGTTACTCAAGTGTGTGGGGTACCATTATGTTTTCCATAAGTTTAAGACTTGGACGTTAAGGCAAAATTTTTGTAGCTTATACAAACGGAATTACATGTTTTGTTCATCAGTCGTTGGACTAGTCATCTATAAATGAAATAATTGAGTCAGATCCGTTTATTTAGGGTAATGTTGAAAATCACATGCATAATAAAGTAATCTGCTCGTACTGGGTTTGTGGTAATGATTGTAGGACTATATGCCATTTTCAACAGTCTTGCTGTTGGTTTTACTCTATAGTGACGTGGTTGAGTGTCCACCTACAGTGGAGTCCTGGGTTCAATCCCTGTTTGGACTGAATTTTTCTGGCTGTGTGTGAATTTGTGTCCAAGCTTTTTTAGCTTTGAATGTTATTTAGGACTTGTTACATTATTTCTCTCTTCCCCTCTTTCTTCAATGTGTTACCTCGGATATAAAGAAATGCTAGGAGGACGACTAAAATCTATAAATGTGAATATGTTATTAACAGTCACTGTTATTGTGATTTTTTCATAAACAACAGAATAATGTGATAATAGAATGATTTTTTTACAGGATTTTGTCAACCGAAGTTGGTTAACACAGGAATTCCCAGTCTGGTTCAAGCAGATTCTTACAGTTATACACCAGAGCATAAGGCTGCAAGACATTTGAAGTACAAACCAAGACATTTGAAGGGAAATAAAATGATTGTTCAGAAGTATAATTGTAATTAAAAATTGTACAATTGAAACTAGTGCGAACAGTCAACCTTAGTCTAGAATATAACAAATATGATGTATACATATTTACACTATTACTAATTACATGTAATAAAAATTATCTCTATTAGTGTTTAAGAATGGCACACCAATTATTCCAGTATCTATTTCCAAAAAAATTGTATATCCATGAAATAAAAAAGTGTGATTGTTCCTTTAATATCTATAACATTCTGCCAGTATTATTTAGGTTATAAAGAGACTCTGTTGAAAATAATCAAGAATTAAAAGAAAATATACACTGTCTAAAATCAGATTTTTCATTATCTTACAGGATTTTGACTTCTCAGCATCAAAACATCACAGTGGAAGAGAAGGAAACAAGATCATCAGATGCTTCCAGCTTGACACATAATAAATGTAAGCAAATCAACTTATTTCAACAGATTTAAATCCTTCTTGGTGGTTCCTTGGTTGAAGCAGTACTCTGTGCCAGAGCCAAAGTCAGTCTTAACTTAATTAATTTAAATATTTCATGTAGAATGAAAATAAGTTGTTTAACTAGCTCCTCTTAGAAACATTTGTCAAAGTACACATTTTGAATGTGTATATCTTTATTTGTAATAAACAGTCAGCACTGGACACTAACAGCTGTGCCTGCTCTTGGTAGAAATAGTTGTTTTTTCATCAGTTTGATACCATCTGGCAGCTGTTTTAGACTAAAGTCTTTTGTCTAGCAATTCTCAACTATGGTAATATCTCTGACTGTGTAGGGACATTTAACTTCAGTAAGGCCACAAACACTATTGTCACAAACCTTATCTGGAGAAGTGCCTAAGTATGGGTACCCACAATGAGGCCAGACTTGTGTATGTGTGCAGTTCTTGCCTTTTCCTGTATAGATCCACTGACTTATTCTTATTTGTTTTTCCGTAAGAAGCCTGCACAGAAGTAAATGGCTTTGGATTTGTTAAGGAAGATACTGACTTCTTTGCTACTGCCTTCCTTTTCAAAACCAGTCTAAAATGTGATGCAGCAATCCATTTCTTCCTTTCCTCATACCACATTTGATTATCTGATCGCCCCTTGCGGATTCCTTGATAAGGACACACTTCTCCATGGCAATTAGGGGTGTACTCACACACTGAAAATCCACCTGGTGGTATTGACCAAAGGAGTAGGGAGGTGCTGAAACTTTGCCTGCCAAGAAAATTTACAAATAAACATATATCACTGTTTACTATCCACATGCAAGACAGAATTGTAACATTTATTATAGCTGAAACATGATGTTTAATAATAATAATAATAATTAAGATATGTACCCTTTTCAGGATTATAATTATAGATATGAGACAATACAACTGAAAACCTATTCAGGTTGATAGTTGCCTATTTGATCTGGTTTATGAACAGTGTTATGTGAAAAAACTTTGTTTAGCATAACATGTGATTTTATTGATTGCCTTTTATTTTGTTTGTTTTCTTTTCAATTACAGAGGTGGAACCTTTAGACTTACTGGTTCTATCATTATTGGAATCATCAGTGGAACCAGAAACTAACAAAGGCATCCTTATGTAATGAAAGAGAAAAGACTCCTTAAAATATATGCAACAGGAGGTCACAAAAGCTGCATTCAGCTTGGATGATATTCTCAGTGATGGAAAACTTATGAACTATTGCACTTGGTTTTCAATAGATACTTTTCTTGCAATATTTAATTATTCTTTTTTTTGTTCCCAATGAACCAGATTGTTCAAATCAAATACATGATAATGAAGGATTAATGTGATTTTAATTGTTGATCTCAAGTTGTGTTTTTGAATAAATCTTTTAAACTATAATATTTGACTAATTTAAACTCAGAACTCAGAAATCTAACACATCTGAATCCTACACTAGAATCCTAAATAACAATATTAAAATTAAAATAACGATCACAATTTAAAATAAAATCTACTTAGAACATGATTTGCAAACTATGGCTAATAATCTTGGAAGCTGTAGAATCCTATCAAGAAACTGTGAACTTGAATAAAATTGTGTGTGTGTGTGTGCTTGTTTTTTTTTTGCTGAATTCAAAACCTTGGCGCACAATACTTAACAAATTAATAAAACAGAATGGCCTTACTTAACACTTTGAACCTGTGGATAAATAAATTGTGACATTGTTTTGGTCATGTACAGTCAGCTTTGGTAGCACATGTGGCCAGGCTACTTGAAATTTGGTAATAAGTTCTGATCTAGATATCACTATGTCTGTTTAGCTGCTACTTGAGTATATTAACTGCAAGACAGAAATATCCAGAAAAAGGGTAGTATTTCATTTGGAGTCAATTGATAATTTTTAAAGCAAATCAAGGTTATACATACCTTGGTTTATGATTCTTGTCAACGTGATAGTAATTACTATTACTTGTTTAGAGACAATCGATCCTCCAGTGCTTTCAGTGCTTTGATTTGTTTTATGATTGGATGAAAAAATATTTGAAAAATTGATGAAACTACCTGCAAGTTGTTTCATGTCTGTGATTGTTCACTCATTCATTCGTTTATTAGATAATAACTGTGGTGCTATATATACTCTATGCACTGTTATAAATTCACCCTAAATCTATGTTGCTTACTTTCTTTACTGATTTATAGAGACCACGACCTCATTCTACATTGGGTATAGAACGAGGATCTCCACATGGTTCTAATAGTACCAGTTCTGAGGATTTAAATAAAGAACCGGCTTGGATACATGGACCTGATTGGACAAGACATGCTAGTCAAACCAGTGAAGAGAGTGAACTGTATGTGTTACATCTGCATCAAATTATACCAAAGTATTAATATCAAATGAATTGTTGTCATTGTTTGCTACTATCACCTATAGTTTGTGTTTCATGAATGAAAATAGATAACACTACAACAGATAATACTGTTATCAGCATCTTCTCTTTAGCTTTCCTGAGTTATAAATATTTGTTAAACTTCTGTGATCATTCAGGTATCTGACTGTTAATTGTATGTTCATGTTTTCTACATACATTGTCTCCTTTCATGTCTTTTTTGTGGATGCCAATAAAATATGTCAAAAATGTGATCATTAAAAAGGCCCAAAACTCAACCGGAGGCTACATTGAAAGTCTATGTTTAAAATCTACATTAACACTTTAAAAATGTTTTTTGTCATTCTTAAACTTGGTATAAACATCCTTTGATTGTCCTCTCTCAAGTTTGCTCAAATAAATGTGGTCGGCCCCTTTTAGGGGCCGCTAGAGCTAAAAATAGAAATACCTTAAAATTACTTTTTCTCATGATTCTATGGATGAATTATTGCCAAACTTGGTTTTTAGCATCCTTAGATAGTGTTCTATCTGATTTGCTCAAATAAAAATGGTTAGCCTCTATTTGGGGCCTCCATAGTTAAAAATAGAAATACGTTTTAAATGTCTTCTTCTCATGGACCAATGGATGGATTATTATCTTCGTAACATTCTTACATGGTCATCTATCAGGTATGCTCAAATAAAAATGGTTGGCCCCTTTTAAGGATCAATGAAACTGAAAACATCTTCTTCACATGAACCAACGGATGTATCATCACTATACTTGGTTTGTTGCATCCTTTCAGGTTTGCTTGAATAAGTTGGTTTGCCCCTTTTAGCCACTTGACTAAAAATAGATATACCTTAAAATGTCTTCATTTCATGAACCAATAGTTTGATCATCACCAAATTTGATCTGTAGCATCCTCTGATCATCATGAATATTCCTTTGTAGTATCCTTTGATTGTCCTTTATCAAGGTAACTTTTGTTCCCCATTATCTGCCCACAAGTGTACCTTTATTACCTTTTTAGTAGCAAGTTAATGTACTGTCATTCTGGTGAGCGATGCAGGGTCATCATGGCCCTGTTGTTATTTAACTTTACCAACACATTAGGCATTATGTCTCCTTGCATGTATTGTTAATGGTAACTGTATTTTCATTGTTTTATCAAATTTTGTTATGTGCTTCAGGGCTGGTGATGGTTTTAGTCGAGATGGGTTTGGTCGTCAGAGTATGTCAGAAAAACGTAAAGGTCACAGTGACCCTAGAGCCAGTGAAATTTACCAGAAAGTTCGAGGACTAAAAGAACTTAATAAAGGTATGTGTATCACTTTGGAACTAGTATTTACTTTGGTGCTTTTCCTAGGAATTTGGTCAATCAAGCAAAACCAATTACAATCAATTATGTTATTATCTTATTATCATCTGAAGTGAAAAAATCAATTTCTTTGATGTCTTTCAGTTTATATCAGTAAGTATTGTCAGCTCATGATAATGATACAATTCTTGACTGATTATCTCTGGATATATTCCTGGTCAATTCATGACTGACTTGTCTGATCATGTCATGATTGACATCTCCAGTCAAATGTAATGTTTTTCTGGTCAAAGAGCGTGCACATTATATCTTCAAATTTGTAAAAGAACATTTTTTATTTGTTTACCACAAAATTTGCCAATTCCACCTAATACTATATTTTTGTTATCTCTTCATTTTTACATGCTCTTGATGAACTCAATATAATACATTGCTGTATGGACTCACTTTCACTGGAGTTTTGCTGGGCCGTCATTTTATTAAATGCAGTAGTTTTCTTTTATGGTGCACCAGTCATATATTGATCAGTTTATGATATTGATATCACTATGAAGTTCATCTCCACTTAGAATAATTCATTAAACTTACAAAAATCATCTCCCCTAGGAATATTCTATTAAAACTTACACAGTGATCTCCCCTCGGAATATTCAATTAATCTTACAGACAATGAAATTAGCAAAAAAATCCACGAGGTGAGTTTTTGGCATTTAGTACAATTCATTCAGTCTCGGACTATTACTACAGTCCAACATGTATTAAGTGACCATCCTTTGGATGAGCAGAAAATATTCTCTTGATGAAATGTTCCCTTAAGATAAAGTCAGAATTAATTAATATGTGTGTCCAGAATCAGAGAAAATATATATTGTATAATAAAGTTGATGTATTCAGCAATGTAATTTCAATTCTCAATAAATGAATTAATTCAAATCATTAAATACAGTGATTTGTCTAAGATAAAATGTGTGTGACAGTGCAGATGCATATACTAGTATGCCTCTATGATGGAAATATATTATTATCTATCTATATCTTATTATCAATACTTAGAAAAATATCAAGTCATTATTTTAGTTCAGTAGTAGCGACACAGTTGTATATTTATATAAATCTCAACCTTAGCGAGAGTAGCTTTCAATCTTTGTTGATTGTTTGATTGTTTTTCAGGTAAGTTAATTTTGGACACAATGCCATTTCACTTTCAACATACTGTGGTATCATTTTTGTTCATGCAGGATGAATTTTCATGTATTTCATGCTATGTTTGTTGCGCGAATTTAAGTCTAATAAAAGACCATCTGGAAAGAAGTGACTATCTGAAAGTTTCATTGTCCAAATACTATGTCACTTTAGTTGTGTATCTACTTCCGGCTATGTTACTACCAATTCACGAGAAGTAAAGTTTTTTGAAAAAAAGGGAAACGAGACATACCTTTAATTATAAATTGTATGCTTTAAAACAATTCCTAGTGAAAGGGATTATTCTCACCTTAGACTTGTTTTTTTGGTAAATGCTTGGGCGCCATAACAAGATGTGGACCCCAAAATTGCCTAATTTACATGCTTATCCATGCTTTGATCTTGACACGCTTTATCTAAATAAAGTGACAATTAGCGAGCAATTATCGGTGACAGCTGTCATATTATTTATTGATCATGGTAACATAAGGCACTGCTATAATTAACATGTACGTGATCCAGTGATGATACACGCTGTAGTGAAAAACGGTGTGATTCACTTCAGCGTCTGGATTGTTTAATTTTTTTATTTCTTAATTCAAAATGTGCAAATTTATGACCGTGCGAAATTTCATACCAGCAAAATTAAATGATACCTCAGTAGATAATTCAGTCATGTGTAAATTAAATGAAGATCATATATATATTTATTTGTAAATCATAAAACTCATCATATAGTATAAAGCGTAAATACATCATTTCTTGACACCTTAATCACCAGTATCAGTTTATTTATAGTCAACAGTTGCAGCTTTTTCAAACAATAAATTTCATGTTTTAATTGATAACTTGTAGATAACTTATATATACGGGATGATTAATAAGATCAAAGTTCACAAATTACTCACTTTGCACAGTTACTTTGTTAGCGGTTTATTATCTTTAGCCACATCTGTGAAATACTGTTTTGTGATTGGCTTAATTCCTAATGTCTATTGATTTATTCATCATGAAAAGGATATTTTTTTTTCCCTCGTGTTTTTAATTGTATAATTGAATTTACAAACTGGCAATTAACAGATGTCACTAACTATGTAGTGGGTCCATATAATATGAAAGATCAATACTTATTTGGGACCATTTGTATTGAGCTGGTATATACAGTAAAACTTAGTTATTATGAGCATCAATATCACAAGCTGAAGACTTATATCAAGGAGATCTTAAAGTCCCATCCTTTTTTGTTCTTAGTTGTATTTATGCGTATGAAATCACCATGTTTTCTACATTTAATTTAAAGGTCATATAAACAGAAAAAGATATAATTAATTATTTGTCGCTAATTTAATTGTTTATAAGCATTAGTAAGCATGTATGCCATGATAAGGCTATAAAAATAAACTTAAAGGACTGAAAAACAAAGATTTGTAACACATAGCTAATTTCTGAGAAAAAAACAGGGAGAGTTACTTCCCTTGATTTGTGACGTCATAGTTGACACAGAGTATATACACATTTATAGGAGCTTAATGTAGTGTAAGTGCTTAAATAGGTAAAAAAGATGTTAAAAGCATTTTTTCAGTTTTTTTAACAATTACTTAATATTATACTTCGACATCCTGCACCAAAAATTCAAAACAAACATGCAAAAATAGCGTTTTATAACGATAAAAACTGTACCCCTTATTGATATCAACACGAACAATCTAGGGGTTCCAAGGAGCTCTGAAGTATAAATTAGCAATACCATGTATACATACAACTTGGCATCGTTTGTGTAACATCAAATTTATCTATTCCTGAGTCAGTTACGTTTCATTGACATTTTGAACTGATTTATAGAACTACAACATATCTCTGCATGCAATGTAGAGTCCCTGGGCATATCTAAATGGTCAGTACCGGTATATTAATACTGTAAAACATAGAAAGCGAATTTTATTGTTTCGATATTTCAATGACATAATCAATGCAACAATTTCATTCCAACTTGAACTTTTATCCCATTACCACTCAGATACGAATATTTATGGGACTATCGAAAGCCGCCCAGATACGAATAATAAAGACTCTGGCTAAAAACGCGTATTTAGATATTAAAATCAATTTTTATACCACTAAACTTACTTCTTTATAAATATTAGCATTTACGAAACTTAAAAGCAAAATAAATGTGTAGTTGCTATTTAAACTTAAGCAACCAATGACCTTTATGAAGCATTACTCCTGATAAAATACAAGCAAATTTCTAACACAGTAAACTATTAAAAAAATATTGTTCTCACTAGTGGTAATTAGGTCTAGATTTTACACAAACTGATTGCATCAGCTTTGTTTTTAACACTTCACTGCTCAAGGTCGTGATTTAAAGCACACAATCAATGAAAGTCGACAACTGTCTGATCATGCGAGAACTTTCCATATTACACATGCTATGGGTCTGTTTGTGCGTGTTTGAAGAACGCTATGATGCAGAATGTCAACTTCCTGTATATTATGGTGCCATAATAACTTGGTGACATTGAGTGACATGTTACATAAGATTATATAATTGTTAATTGAAACTGTAAAGATGTTGATTGGAGGTATGGAGACAGTTGAAACTTGGTTATTGTTTCAGGTCCGGCATGGAAAATAAAATTTTAATGGTTTTGTGTGAGAACACAAAAATATTGAATGATAGATATATATTTGTTAAATTCCGAAAACCACTTTGAAATCCGTCTTCAAATAAGGCGGCAATCTTTATTCAAAAACAACACCTACCATGTTTTTAAGCGAGTAATTAACAATAAAACTGTCAGATCATTATCGTCTCATGCAATCAACAATTATTCTAATGATTAACCCATCCCATTCATTTTTGATAGCTACCATTTTTTACCAAGTATAAGACACAGTTGTTCATAAGACTCACCCCCGTTTTTTGAAAAAAATCTTTTTTTGTCGAATTCACTTTATTTACCCTAATTATTATATATTTATTGTTTTGATTAAAATTAAATACACATTTCTGCAGTGTCAATGACACTTCGACAGACCGCAATGCCAAAAACAGCTACGGATCGAGAACGTTTTGAAACTGTACATACAACTATAATCAAACTTGCTAATCGTTTATGGTTCAATTATTGAAACCACTGCTAGTTTTTATGTCTAATACGAAATATTCTTCATATCATATCGTACCAACCTGGTGGTTTTCAAAAGAAATAATGCGCCACACTTTATTTGTTAAGATTACATCATTAAAAAATCAATACAATGATTATGTCTTGTTGACATTGATCTATAATGTCCGAAATTAATTGAAGCTTGTTTGTCACACCATCAATCGCATCTTTTTTTGTATAGACAATTTGAATAGTCACAAAACAGCATGTGACATTCTATGATCTGTACCGATCGGCGACTTTAAAGAGTTTTGAAAATACCGATGCTTATCATTTGCCATATGGATTCTTGTTGCATGATTGATGAATACCTGATTTTGATTGGTTGAAGACATTTTTAAAGCATGACCTACATTTTCTTGAAATATTGATGTGTGTACATTCTGTGTAAAACTAAAACAATGTGTTTGGAATTTAACTTACACATTGTAAAGGATTTCAGCGGATTATCAATGTATGGCTTGTCTAAGTGAGTAATGCATAAATATATTAGTTTGATTTTTTTCATGATATTTTTCTGGTAATTTGCTAAATGGTGTGTTTTACTACGGTAGTTTGAATAAATGCCAGTAAATAAATCATCTTTACATAGTACTGCATCATTTTAGAAGTCCCCGCTACACTCATCTTCCGAATCGCCTATGGGTCTAACTATGTCAAATTTCACTGTTGTTTTTATCCTTTGATGGTCCTTTATCAAGTTTATTATTGTTCCCCATTATTGTTATTATTATTATCATGGCCCTCTTGTTTTTTTTTGTTTTGGCTACAGACATACGTAACATATGCCGCTGTGACATTCCACTGCATGTCAGTACACGATTTCAGGACATGACATTGTACAAATGAAAACATGAAAACATTCATGGATAAAGAACTTTGAATAAACAATATATTTGTCAACAATCAATAAACATGTATATCCATCTTAGACATTGTAGAGTACAATTTATGTTAGCATTTCGTATTATCATGCCCATTTACATGCATGATGCTCAGTTTATTTTTCTGTAAACAAACCAAACCCTTATGAGCACTTGGTTTATGTTGAGCATTTTGTCTATTCAGATGACTCCTAAAGATAATGAAGTTTTACTGTATGGCAATTTTGTAATATGTTGGTGGTGGCTTAAATTGTCAATTAATGATGATTTTTGTCCCAGGCATACCATGTTGTGTTGAAGAAAGTCTGATTTATTAGAATTGATTCATAAAGCAAAAACAACTGGTAGGAAATTTTATGTATTGCTTAATAAAAAGTTATCTGATTACATGTGGTCGCTCGAGCAAGTTGGACTGTCTATATCCACATAAAAAGTCAAAGAATCCATGCAGATATAAGTTATTGCTGAAATTTCTGCCTGTTTCCCATCCCATTCAGTACTGTTTTTTATTTTTTCCACAGTGCCAGATTTAAATTTTCAGGTTTTCCCATATTTTCAATTTTCACCATGAATACAGTTGTTGTTGACAATATGCTGCTTTGGCTCCTTATTAGTCTCCTGTACTGAATGGTTTCAACTACACCATTTTTAATTAATCTTCTGAACATTCATGTTTTGTTTTGCTCTCTGACCAAATTTATTGCTTTAGAAGTATTCTGGTATCTACAAAGCACTTAGAAATAATGATAAAATTGACAGTTTTATTTATATAGAAAATGTATGCTTATGCAGCTTGTTCTATGTTAAAATGGAATGTTTTATTAAAATGAACAAGCGAAATTATTCTTGAAGTTGTTTTTTAACCTTAGAATTACTGTTTATTTCTAAAACTTGAGAATAACCTGACTTACTTCTGGAATAATTTTTACCCCTGCCAGAGAGAATGTATACATCTGTGCTGAGATCTGTATCCTTCCATTCAGGTAGACACAATGACTCATTGTTTTCAATTTTCAGTTCTGTGCATTTCTAACATGGTCATTATTATATCTGACTGTAGATTATGTTAAACCTTGTTAAATAGTGTTTTAATATTCTGTAGTCTGCTAAAATAACTCTACTGCCTAGTTTTTGTGTGTTTTGGTATTAATTAAACCATTTAATGTAGTGTATTGTAAAGGAATTTGAATTTGCATCTTGACAGGTTGTTCCTTTGTTCTTCACTGTGCCTTTACTTGCATAAATAATGTCTCTAAATCTTACTGTTTCTTATGACTTTGTGGTCCCTGACCCATTTGAAAACAAAATTCTAGGCAAGATATTTATTTTAGGTTGTGAGTTTATTGTAATAATATTTTTTTATTCCAGCTACTTATATAGTTTAACAAAAGTTTTCTGATAATATTTTCATATATTTATTGTTGTAGGAAATTAATTGTAAGAATGAAGTACAAAAGTATGACTCTATTATGATACCATTTTCCTGCTGATTACAATGCATATTAACCATTGTTCCCAGTTTTTTCCCCTTTGTTTCTCACTTGTCAAGTTTCAACCAACAAAACTGTGACATCAGGATTTATTTGTATATCATAATTATGAGGTTAATATTATTTTCTTTTTTTTTTGTCTTATTGACAAAAATAATATTGAGTTTCTATGTATAAAATTACTTCATCTCTAAAACAACTTTCTGCCTTTTATTAAATTATGCCATTAATGTTGTTTGCATTCATTCATTGCCATCACCAGGCCTTCAGAAGTCAAAAGAGATGTCTGGAAGTTATGGTCGACTTGTTAGAGCAGGTTCAGCTGACTCACTGCTCAGTCGTTCTAACAGCAATATCAATACACCTCGAAATCTCGTGCATGAGAAATATGGCTTATGTATGTATTTGGCTTGTGCTCATAACTAACTTAGTTCTGTAATAGGTGTTGGCAAATGCATGCAAATGTTGTTATACAGTTTTCTCTGTGTGCTTAACTCTCATTGCTCATGTGGATCTTATTGGGTCGTAGCATTAACTAGCTTATTATTTTGTTGACTTATGTTTGTAAATCATGCCATGTGTATTTAGCTTACTTAGTGCTCAGTGAGATGTAGTGATCAGTCAATCTACTCCAGCATGTGGCGTTCACACCTGGGGGTTGTTAACAATCTAGAAGTCACACTTTTGATTGAATCTTCTTCAAACACGGTCAGAATGTTTGTTTCATTTGCGGCCAAAACAGGGTCACCAGGTCAAATCTTTTAAAACTTTTTAAAACTCTAGAGGTCACAATTTTGTTTGAATCTCCATCAAACCTTGTCAGAAGGTTTCTCTTAATGATATCTTGGATGTGTTTGAACATGGGTCATCTGGGATCAAAAACTAGGTCACCAGGTCAAATCACCCGAAAACCTTAGACGTTGCAATCTTTACTCAGGTGAGTGAAAAAGGGCCTGCTTATTATTTCTGTTTGTAGAATATTGCTTCCTCGGGTGTTTTTATGTCTGTTTGTAGAATATTGTTTCCTCAGGTGTTGTTATTTCTGTTTGTAGAATATTGTTTCCTCAGGTTTCTTTATTTCTGTTTGTAGAATATTGTTTCCTCAGGTTTCTTTATTTCTGTTTGTAGAATATTGTTTCCTCAGGTTTCTTTATTTCTGTTTGTAGAATATTGTTTCCTCAGGTGTTGTTATTTCTGTTTGTAGAATATTGTTTCCTCAGGTGTCTGTATTTCTGTTTGTAGAATATTGTTTCCTCAGGTTTCTTTATTTCTGTTTGTAGAATATTGTTTCCTCAGGTGTTGTTATTTCTGTTTGTAGAATATTGTTTCCTCAGGTGTTGTTATTTCTGTTTGTAGAATATTGTTTCCACAGGTGTTGTTATTTCTGTTTGTAGAATATTGTTTCCTCAGGTTTCTTTATTTCTGTTTGTAGAATATTGTTTCCTCAGGTGTTGTTATTTCTGTTTGTAGAATATTGTTTCGTCAGGTTTCTTTATTTCTGTTTGTAGAATATTGTTTCCTCAGGTGTCTTTATTTCTGTTTGTAGAATATTGTTTCCTCAGGTGTTGTTATTTCTGTTTGTAGAATATTGTTTCCTCAGGTGTTGTTATTTCTGTTTGTAGAATATTGTTTCCTCAGGTGTCTGTATTTCTGTTTGTAGAATATTGTTTCCTCAGGTTTCTTTATTTCTGTTTGTAGAATATTGTTTCCTCAGGTGTCTGTATTTCTGTTTGTAGAATATTGTTTCCACAGGTGTTGTTATTTCTGTTTGTAGAATATTGTTTCCTCAGGTGTTGTTATTTCTGTTTGTAGAATATTGTTTCCACAGTTCTGCCTTTATTTTTGCATGTTATATTGTTGAATGTATGCATGTGATTTGTTTGATTTAGTGTGTATTGTGTTTATTGTTTGCCTAAGACTGATGTTTTAGAATAGTTGTAATGTTGTATTTGAATAGTTTTGAAGCAGTAACCCAACATTCATATAGATTAATCATCCTTGTGCCCTTTGGCATTTGAATTAACTTATGTCTCTTCTTTCTTCTCTTTGTCCCTTAAAATTTTTTTTTTGTTGAGTTTAATAAATCCATTTTTACAATGTTACAGTATAATGAAGGTATGCATTTTGGGGTTTATGTCACATTATTATATCTGTTATAGTAGAGATTAAGTATTGACTTAAATAAGTAAACATACAAATACAGTGTTCCATCGTTGAAAACTGTGGTATTTTTAGCCTAGATTTTCAATGTAGTTGTATAAATTGGATTTGTAGTAGTATTTAATGATTTTTATATGCAACTCTGCAATTGTTAACTTACCTAAATTGTAATCTAAACCAGTGGAACCTACAGGCTATGACAGAGTCTTAAAAGAGGACACCTTTGCCTTTTGAAAATGTTTCTGATTAAAGCTGAAGACATAATTTCTATAAAGATAGTATCTACAAAGGTCTCAATGATTGATAACTGTTTGTCTCCGCCTGCCTTATACTTTTCATTCCACTTACAGCTGTCATTGATTCCATTTTTTAAATAATAAACAGGTCTCTTGCCTTGTGGTTTTTAACTCACACTATTTAAGTATCTGCATTCTCATTTCAAAGCAGGAAAAAAACTTTTTTATGACTATTGCCTTGTTTCAAAGTTCTGGCAGTAAACATTCTAGTGTAGGACTATCTGGTATAAAACATTCTAGTTTAGGACAGTTTTGAGCTGTGATATTCAGATCTATAATGTTCTATTTGATTCTTACTGACATACTATCAAAGCAATTTGTCCTTTAACATGTATTGCTTTTTATACTTAAAATGTTGGTAAGAAAGATATTATCATTATAATGATAGCTTTAATAATACATCACAATAGCAAAAATAATATGCTCCAATTACATCCTTTCCTTACTTTCCTTGTTTATATATCAGAAATTAAGTTACATGACTTATATTTGATATAAATTGTTCATGTTTCAGCTAATATAAGAGGCCCTCAGAGTAATCTTAAAAGATTTAGTTCCTTAGAGAATCTTACAACTATGCAAGATCCTGATTTAGGGCAAGATTCTGATCTGAGTGGGAGTTTTGATGATGAAGAGTCAAGCCCACAGCCATGTATGGCAAGGCGTCGTGGTGGTAATGAAAGTTTCCGAGCTGCTGTTGATCGCTCCTATGATCCTGTCCCAAAGCTTGACATGGACACATGTAAGTGATTCCAATTTTACATGATTTGGAACATTATTAACATTTATTCATTCTGAGATATAGGAATAATCTTGCCTAAACTTGTTCACTTGTGCATTGAAACATAAAGGTTTGTTCTTGTAGCTACATCTCAGTGTGTCTTGTCTCCTCAATAATAATGTACATTGTGGTATATATTATGGGTCCTTCAACTCTAATGGGGTGCTACTTGTTCTAACTGCTGTTGTTTGAAGTGACCCTTACTTAATGCAGCCAGCCATTGTTAAATAGCTTTCTTTCTTAATTTATCTTTTTCATTTACCTATCTTATCATTTATGTTTATTTTGGGGATGGCAGCAAATAGTCAGTTGCAAATAAGGAAAACTCATACATTATCCAGCAGGACTTTTTTTATCATCATGCTTCTTTTGTTTAAACAGGCTGAAGATTAAAAAACTGTAAATTGGGCGTCATCATCATCAATGTAGTTTTTGATATTCTGAATAGTATCAGAGTAAAATAAAATTAGAGACTATAAATTCTATTAATCTGAAATAAGATGTTTTCATCATAATGTTAATTTCAAAGTAAAATACCTGAGATTAGCACATAATACTCTACTACAGTCTCATCGGTGATGATAGTTTATTCAGTGTTGACATCTTACATATATGATCTTGACTTGTGAAAATGTCTGTAGTTTCAAACTATTTCCAAAACTGTCGTCTTCAATATATGGAGGCCTGGAATTTATTGGCCAGAATTTTAGGACCAGCAGATATGATTAGGCTGGGACATAACATCACTCAACAATGGCTAGCGATAATTGCTCACTTCACATGTGTTGTCAAGTAATCAACTTCTACAAACTGCCAAACTGTACATAGTAAGAGTTGTTAAACATCTGATCCATATGAAAATTTTATATAGAATTTTATTGGTGTCAAATCAACAGTAATTTCATAATCAGAATGTTGATGGAGTTGATATGAGTGACCAGGTTACTAGGAAACACTACAGCATGTTTGTAATCAGATTGATGCCAGAATTTCACAACACTTATATTAATACTATTTGTTAGCTGAAGGAAAGGAGACATCAAATGCTTGTGGAATACAGCGGAGAGATTCTGGTAATATTGCCCGCTCTCTATCCTCTGATTATTTATGGCATGGTGTATGCAAGTCACTTGATCATATATTCCATCTTTCTAAAGGTACACCCCTCTTGGAATGACATTCTGTTCAGTTTCTGTTGAGTTCATATCAATCTGTTATGTTGCTCTGTTCTGTTCTGTTCTGTTCTATTATTTATAGCTGCAGTATTTTTTATATTTAGTCAGTAAATAGAATTAACACTAGTTACCCTGTAATGTCTGTATTGTATGCAAACAATGTCTGAGGAATGAACGGAAAAATGCCTTCATATTTAAAGAATTTCCTTTTAATTTACTTTAACTGTCATAGATTGAAGCTGTTATCTAACTAGCATTTGTTAAAATCTTAATCTGGAATTAATCTATTTTGCATGACATTGTGTTTATATACAGACCAGAAATTTATAAAATTTATATCAACAAATCAGTTGAAGGGAACTATGCTAACCAATGATAACTCTCACAATTTACCTACATGGTATTATGTACTGTATTCATTATTTTTATACCCCCCCCCCCCGTGCAACAAAGTTTCAGCTTGTCTGTCCGTCTGTCCGTCCGTCAGTCTGGTTGGATTTAATAAAACTTTACCAACACATTAGGCATTAGGTCTACTTGCGCATACCGTATAACGGGTTATTTCTGCGGAGGTAATATTTCTGCAATTCTGCGGTCTCTGATCAAAACTGCAGAAATAATTTCAAGCAGAATATTTTCCCAGCAAAAATTTAAAATCGCAAAATATCAGTATTTTTACAACATTTGTTTCGATATTTATGCCTTTGACCATATCTGAAGTAATCCAGTTGAAAGACAACTGTACAGACTAATTATCAGCAATTACCATCATTATTGATATATTGTATAATAATGTAGTTTGAAGATGATGTTTATTCAAACTCGTATAACTGTTAATTGATTGTGAGTTTGTAGCTCAAAATAAATAAACTGAGTAAATTTTAGTGACTTTAATATTCTTATTCATGCGTTCCTGTCACCTACATACGTGTATATCCAAAATGGGACAAACATAGTTGAACTAGAAACACAGAAATTTATCCCCTGTGAGTTCGGATCTGCAGAAATAAAATTAGCAGATATTAATCTCCCCATTTTTTTTTTGCCAAAATGCAGATTTTTTTACCACAGAAATAACCCACTATACGGTATTATAAAAAAATGTATTCGGATTTATTTTCATGGATTTAAGCCTCTTTTTAGCTCACCAGAACTGAAGGTTCAGGGTGAGCTGTTAGGATGGGTAGGTGGATGCTCCGGTGTCTGTCATCTGGCGTCAACAATGGTCTTCTCCTCAGAAACTACCAGTCGGATTTACTTCAAATTTGCTGTGCAGAAGCCTTTTGACAATCTAACTGCAATTTGCTCATACTATACCAGTTGACCCCTTTTAGGGGGTCACTAGAGCTATGGTCAGCCACTATAAGGGGCCCCTACAGCTAAAAATAGAAAAACTTTAATCGTCTTCTTCTCATGAACCAATGGATGGATCATCACCAAACTTGGTCTGTAGCATCCTTAGATGGTCCTTTCTCATGTTTGCTCAAATAAATTTGGTCGGCCCCTTTTAGAGGTTGCTAGAGCTGAAAATAGAAATACCATAAAATGACTTTTTCTCATGTTTCTATAGATGGATTATTACCAAACTTGGTTTTTAGCATCTTTAGATAGTGTTCTATCAGATTTGCGAAAAAAAATGGTTGGCCCCTATTAGGGGCCGCTAGAGCTAAAAATAGAAACATCTTTACCAATCGATGGATCATCACCAAACATGGTCTGTAGCATCCTTAGATTGTCCTTTCTCAAGTTTGCTCAAATAAATTTGGCCGGCCCCTTTTAGGGGCTACTAGAGCTAAAAATAGAAATACATTAAAATGACTTTTTCTCATGAACCAGTGGTTGGATCATCACCAAATTTGGTCTGTGGCATCCTTCAGTCATCACAAATATTCTTTTGTAGTATCCTTTGATGGTCCTTTATCAAGTTTATTATTGTTCCCCAATGTTTGCCCACAAGTGTACCTTTATTACCTTTTTAGTAACAAGTTAATTAATATTTATTCTGGTGAGCGATGCAGGGCCATCATGGCCCTCTTGTTTATTTGTGTAAAGACAAAATCTTATCTGCGCTTCTTCTCTTAAATGCCTTGTTGGATGTTTATAGAACTTTACCAGTACATTAGGCATTTGGTCTACTTGTGCATATTCTAAAAAAAAAAATATTTGATGTATTCTCATGGAGTTATGCTCCTTTTTTATTTGTCTGCCAACAAAGTCTTGTGTGCACTTCTCCTAAATGGCTCGTTCTAAGTTATGAAGCCTTTAGAAAAAGGGGTTTGTGGGGGGTATTTAATCACCCTCAGTGATAGTTCTAGTTTTACTTATTTTTTTGCTCCAGTGTTTTGAAAGTATCGCATTGAAACAGTTGACAGTCTGTCTTCATACTGGGCTGGCAAACCAGTTTGTAATTTGGTTGGTAATGATTCAACATTATCCTATATCCCTATCTAAATATTCTGAAATCTCAAAATGGAACCAATTCTCCATTAATCATTTTATCATGGCCTGGTTCTGTCAAGTCTTCATGAATCATTTTATCATGGCCTGGTTTTGTCATGAGTAATAATTCTACAGCTCTAATTTTGAAACAATATTTTTTCTTTGAAATTTCTATTTTATATAAAAATTTGATGATAGGTCTTCTGAAGTCAGCAAAATATGGGCTTAAAGTAACTCTGATGTTGGCTTTATCTTCTGAATTAACAAAGTTTTGTATACCATGTGGCCAGAGCATCTAAAATATGATAACAATGTTCTATATCTGTGCTTCTATCTTTGAGATTCAGATATTTGAAGGTGTATTCAGTTAAGATGTATGTGCTGGCAGATCAAATGGCATTTTTTCTTTAAAACATAACTTTATTTGCCTTTAATGTTTATCTATTTAAATGAACTTTTAAACCATATTTACTTCACTCACTTAAGATTGTGCACAATTTGATTAATAAGTATGATTACATGCGTACAGTATTTAGATCACATCTCACTGATTTATATGCATACAGTATTGAAATTGCATCTCACTTATTTACATGCATACAGTATTGAAATTGCATTTCACTGACTGTATGCACACATACATATATAAAAAGGCAAGGATATAACATCTATATAAAGAATCTGTTGTTATAGTTTGCTGTATTTTACATCAAATATTGTTAATATGTTGGGCTTCAAAATGGAGGGTATCAATGCTTGTTGTCAAGATATTTGTTCATCATGTGCCTTAATTTTCCTGAACATGAATTTTGTTTAACTTTTATATGAGTTTTGTTCAAATTGGAATTGGTACTTGGATAAACTAATGGAATCCTAAATATTAAAGTTTTACTCCACCCAGTGTCTCAGTTCATTGGTCAAAATAGGGATTATTGAAGTTCACTTCTTCACTTGGACATCATTTCTTATTACAGTTGCAAGATACAAATGGAATATTTCTTGCATAATAAAACATCATTTTTTTTGTCAAATGTTGAAGGTTTAAAGTCATCTGTGGTGCCTGCTAGGGTAAATCATTTGAAGACTCATATGTATGAGAAACAAGTACTGTGGACTCTTGTTGGCTGGAGATACAATTTCAATACTGTATGCATATAAATCAGTGAGATGTGATCTAAATACTGCATGCATATAAGTTGATGAGATGTGATATCAATACTACATGCTTATAAATCAGTGAGATGTGATATCAATACTACATGCGTATAAATCAGTGAGATGTGATATCAATACTATATGCATATAAATCAGTGAGATGTGATATCAATACTACATGCATATAAATCAGTAAGGTGTGATCTAAATACTGTATGCATATAAATCAGTGAGATGTGATGCCAATACTGCATGTTTATAAATCAGTGAGATGTGACAGTACTTTGTCAGTGAGATATGGTTTGGTTAGCAATTATATAACACATACGTACATCATTTGTCATCATTTACTCCAGTTTGATTTACAACAGTTGTAAACTTAAATATTATTTGTGCAGACATATAATATGCTAATCATATATATTTATGTTATATTTATATATATATAACATTCATACACTCATTATATACTTCAGTTATGTACCACTGGTATACATTATTTCATTTGCACTCTTAAATAATCTTTGTTACCAATGCTGTGTTGTCCCATTATACGCTCTGTTAAAAATTTAGTATGTAGTTTATTTATTTATCAACGAGTTCATGTTGTCCTCTTTTACTATCCATAATTGGTTAACATTTGTTATCTTGTATAATTTATAGTGGAAGAAGAAGGAAGTGAAGGTGGATCAACAGGTCGTGATCTTGGAAACTCAGCAAGATCTTCTTCTAGTGAAGTGTTCTCTGATGACAAAAAGAAAGGAGCCAAGAAAAACAAGGAAGCCAGAAGATCAGGTGGCATCTTGAAAGGATTTTTCAAGTTAGTATAGTGAAACTGTTGTCATTTGTTACAAAACTGTTATGTCTCTATATTTTGATGACTTAATTGCATATCATATAGAAGAATATACATATATACAAACTCAAGTAATGTCATAAATTCCAGCAATGCCTTCAAACTGCAAATGCAAAAAAAATGAAAATAAAACAATTGTGTCATAGATTTAAAAGTATTGACAAACACTTATAAATATTGTTTGCTTTTTTGTACAATAAGTATAGATACTTTTTTATGGAATTCTGAAAAGATAAATTAAACATTTTGAATGTACTTTGATCCAGATATTGTTCCAAATTTAGGAGATATAACCCTTATATAGAATTATCAGTCTCTGCTGACTAGTGTCACAGGTACAACTGATATGTTAATTTCTTGTATCAATATTCAGCGTTAGATTCAATGAGATGTCTTATTTCAATCTAGGATTGGTTATAATTACAATAATCACAAGTTTACAAGTAATCAATGGATGGATCATCCCTAAACTTGGATTGTAGCATCCTTAGATGGTTTTCTCTCAAGTTTGCTCATATACATTTGGTTGGCCCCTTTTAGAGGCCTCTAGAGTTAAAAATAGAAATACCTTAAAATGATGTTTTCCCATGATTCTATGGATGAATTATTACTAAACTTGGGTTTTAGCATCCTTAGATAATGTTCTGACAGATTTGCTGAAATGAAATTGGTTGGCCCCTATTAGGGGCTGCTACAGCTAAAAATAGAAATACTTTTAAATGTCTTATTCTCATGAACCAATGGATGGATCATCTCTTAACTTTGTTTGTATCATCCTTAGATGGTCTTCTGTTAAGTTTTCAAAAAAAATTTGGTCAGCCCTTTTTAGGGGCTGCTAGAGCTAAAAATAGAAATAACTTAAAATGTCTTTTTCTCATGATTCTATTGACGGATTATTACCAAACTTGGGTTTTAGTATCTTTAGATATCGTTCTATCAGATTTGATGAAATAAAAATTGTTGGCCCCAATTAGGGCCCGCTAGAGCTAAAAATAGAAATACCTTTAGATGTTTTCTGCCAATGAACGATGGGTGGATCATTCCTAAACTTTGTTTGTAGCATCCTTAGACAGTCCTCTGTCAAGTTTTCTAAAATAATTTGTATACATGCCAAGTTTCTCAGACCCCTTTCCAGTAGATTGGTAATGGAATTCCAGGAGATTTCACACAATTTCGGGAGATTTCAAGCATTCACATTTAGGACTATAAATAATAGTTTATGGGATGTTTTTCCCACAGATACTAGATAGACCTACTGCATCACAACTTGAACCATTTCTATGACAACAGAATTTTATTTTCGTCTTTGTTCATCAACTTTTACAGTGAATTTTTATTTCCATTATCATTTTGTCTGATGTACAGGTCAGTGAAATTGTTCCTATGATCTGACCTACTGAACTACTGTCTGAACAGGCTACAGCTTTATCATGATCTTTATTCCTCTGGAAAACAGATGTAACACCTAATTCACTTCATTGTTACTCAAACTATGAATCAGTATTGTAAATAGCCCATAAATACTCTCATGTCTGACCGCAATCAATTAGTGCTTATCTGCGATCATTTAGTGCTAATCTGAAAATTGCCCAAGGTATTCCAAAGCAGCAGAAATCAACAGCATGTGACCTCGGTTGACCTTTTATCGATAACCTGCTTATATCAGCTGTTGTGTATGTCTATGAAAGTAATAGGCTGGCAGCCAGCCAATAGTTAGTCCAGATATTTTATGATTTCCGGGAGGAAACGGTCAGTTTCTGTACGTCCAGGTAATGATACCAAAATCCGTGAGACTCCTGGAGCTTCCGGTAAACTTGGCATGTATGAATTTGGTAGGCCCCTTTTAGGGGCTGCTAAGGCTAAAAATAGAAATACCTTAAAATGATTTTTTCTCATGAAACAATGGGTGGATTATTATCAAACTTGGTTTGTAACATTCTTACATGGTCATCTATTAGGTATGCTCAAATAAAAATGATATGCCTTTTTAGGGGCCACTAGAGCTAAAAATAGGAATAAATAAAATGACTTCTTTTCATGAACCAGTGGTTGGATCTTCAACAAATTTGGACTGTGGCATCCTTCAGTCATCACGAATATTCCTTTGTAGTATCCTTTGATGGTCCTTTATCGAGTTTATTATTGTTCCCCATTACCTGCCCATAAGTGTATCTTTATTACCTTTTTAGTAACAAGTTAACTTACATTTATTCTGGTGAGCGATGCAGGGCCTTCGTGGCCCTCTTGTCGTTAATTTCTTGCTTAGAAAAAAATGCAGTATGTGTCATTTTTTAATAAAGATTGCTGCCTTATTTGAAGATGAATTTCAAAGCAATTTTCGATATTTTGCAGCGGAAATGCTAATCCAGGTTGCCGTGTCTCAGAATTTTGATATTTGTTTTCTTTAAAGTCAAATATCTAATGAACAGAAGATGTTATCAAAAATCTGGGGCTGTGTTACCTGCATGACACCATGATTGTTGTTTCAAAGCTAATTGTTGTAATATATCCTTATATACAGAGTAGTTATCATCATTAAAAAATACGTAAATGACGTGTGATATTGGTTTATAGAAGACCAGCCAAGGATAATATTTATTTCAAATCACTTGCAATGGACTCTGTATAATGGGTTTATTAATGTATACATTTATGGTTAACATTTTAAAACAATAAATTGGTGAAACTTGATATCACTGAATAGCCACTTATGCTACATTAAGTTCACTAGAAATGTCACCTCCATTAGACCCATAATCAGAACAGACTGCTGGGATACCAGTTCAAAGGTTGTAATAGTAGACAGTACGAGGTGTAGCACATATGCTGCTTGGCTGAACTATGGCCATTTTAACAAAGGATGATCTTCAGGGATCAGAACACCACTAAGGTCAGACTAAGTTTTAACAAAAATACATTATTAATCAAGGTTAGACTAGGCTTAACAAAAATACAAAAAAAATACATTATTAATCAAGGTCAGACTAGGTTTTAACAAAAATACATAAATACATTATTAATCAAGGTCAGACTAAGTTTTAACAAAAATACAGAAATTCATCATTAATCAAGGTCAGACTAGGTCTAACAAAAATATGTTATTAATCAAGGTCAGAATAAGTTTTAACAAAAATACATCATTAATCAAGGTCAACCTAGGCTTTAACAAAAATACATTATTAATCAAGGTCAGTCTAGGCTTTAACAAAAATACATTATTAATCAAGGTCAGACTAAGTTTTAACAAAAATACATTATTAATCAAGGTTAGACTTGGCTTTAACAAAAATACAAAAAATACATTATTAATCAAGGTCAGAATAAGTTTTAACAAAAATACATAAATACATCATTAATCAAGGTCAGACTAGGTCTAACAAAAATATGTTATTAATCAAGGTCAGAGTAAGTTTTAACAAAAATACATCATTAATCAAGGTCAACCTAGGCTTTAACAAAAATACATTATAAATCAAGGTCAGTCTAGGCTTTAACAAAAATACATTATTAATCAAGGTCAGACTAAGTTTTATCAAAAATTCATAGTTCATATGTTATATTTTTATATTTATATTTATGTATATATATATACGAGGTTCATCCAATAAGTTCTGATAATGGTCGTGTGGTAAAAAAACTACATCAAATTGTGTCATATATGTACTATATTCCTTCAAAATATTGACCCTTGCTTTGGATTACTGCATTCCATCTCTTCGGAAGATCCGCAATTCCTGTTGCTAGGCAACCTTTGGAGATGCTTCACAGTACATTGGCCAGGGCAACTTTTAAGTTTTCCAGGTGACCGAAGCGAACTCCCCAGAACAACATTTTTAATTTGGGGGATAGGTTATAGTCACTTGGACTTAAGTCTGGAGAATAAGGCGGATGTGATAATATTTCCTATTTGTATTCCCTTATTAGTGACGTCACCATGTCCAATTTATGGGACGTCATGAATCAACACTACTCCTGCATTTTAGAGCGTGGGTTGCTTTTTGCGTATAGCTGGCCTCAATTTCTCATGCAAAAACTTTGCATTATACATTCCGTTAACTGTCTGTCAATGGGGAGCATAATCCATCACCAATACACCACCATTATCATATGCTATATTTGCCAGCTGTTTCAGATTTCCCTGTTTTAGTTGGAATTTTGCAGGTCTTGGTGACCCGGTTGTGTGTCATTCGTAAAATTAATATTTTAATTCAGGTTCATAGCTTCGTAAACACGTCTCATCTGTTGCAACAATACGATTTAGGAACCCAGCACCTTTATCTTGATACTACTTAAAATGTTTTTCTGCAACTACTACTCTGTCCGTCATTTGGTCCCAATTCAAGTGATTTGGGACCCATCTCGCGGAAACGCACCGCATTTTCAAATGCCTTGTTAATATTGTATGAACTGATCCATGAGCAATGCCAACACCTTCAGCTTACTCCTTGCATGAATAATGTCTATCTTCATCCTAATGTTTCTTTACTTTTTCAACATGAAACTTGTCCGTAGCCTCGATCAGCTGTCCGCTTTGGGGGTCATCAGAAATGTCAAAATTTCCTTCAGCAAAATGTCTTATCCACCTACAGACTTTATGAAAAGAAGCTGCAGATCCACCACAAGCTTATGATAAAGATTCATGGATTTTATTTCCTGTTTTTCCTCTCAAAAACTCAATTTTTATGTGAGCATGATGTTCCATTTAACTAACTGCAGCCATGACGCTGGAGCGACGTGTAATTGACGTTACATTATCATGACATCATATGACGCACACGTACGTATTCAGAGTCAATTGCTAAAGGAATAATTTATGGCCATGCATGCCATGTTTTATTACTCTGTGATATAAGATGAAAAAGATATGGGACCATTATCAGAACTTATCGGATGACCCTCGTATTCAATCATAATGAGCGATTTTTATCATTTTGTTTCTTTTTTATTAAGACGTGCAAAAACCAATCCACCCAAAATGTTATACATAGGGCCAATTTGGTAGAGCCCTAATGAATATTTAAACAGATAAAATACTTGTTGTTTCTGAATGTTATATTTTTATTGGCAGTTTTATTTTCACCATTTTGTGTTGTTTGTGTTTGGTTTATCATTACCATATTGTTCTGTTAGCACATGTTTATATATACAGTAAAACTTTGTTATCTCGAGGAGTCATCGGAACTGATGAAATGCTCGATTGCTCGTAATAACGAGGTTTTTGTTTGTTGACTGAAAATAAACTGTGCATCATGCACATAAATGGGCGTGTTTACGATAATAATACGAAATGCTTACGTAAATTGTTCTCTATGATGTCTAAGGTGAATAAACATGATAGTTGATTGCTGAAATACATTTTGATCATTTTTTCTAACTACTTTAACCACGATTTTTTCGTGTTTTCAATTGTACAATGTCATGTCCGAATATCATGTCACTGACATGCGGTGAAACATCATAGTGACACATCGTGAAAGATACATGTGTTATGTACGTCTGTAGCAAAAAAGAAGAGCAATCAATGACACACACACTTTATTATTTGCATGATAGCATACATGATAACAGCAATTAACAGCATTTAAATTCTCAGTAATAATTAACTTTTATAACATTAGTCTTTGATCTTTTACTTTTACAGAACTTTTACTGCAAATTTACAACAAACAAATACATGTACATGTTTCATTGTCATTTTATGGCACAACATGTGAAATACAAAGCACCCGATAAAGATTCGTTCTTTTATTGTGTAGCTTTAACGACGTGTGAAAAACAAAGTACTCGATTAATATTTGCTCTTTTGTTGCGTTACTTTAACGATGTGTAGAAAACACGGCGATCGCCGGCACGCATGTGCGAACGATATCCAAAATGACACCCCTCGAGGTAATCGAGGTAATTAACGCTTAAAAATAAGTCAAGGGGCCATGATTTGTGCTCGAGATAACGAGATAACGATGCTCGTAATAAACATGGAAATTTATATACAACTAAGAACAAAAAATGACGGGACTTCAAGATCTCCTCGAGATAAGCCTAGAGTTTGTGCTATCGATGCTCGTAATAACGAAGTTTTACTGTATTTGTTTTGTAGATTTGGAAAAGGAAGGAAAACACCTGTTGATGAGATTGGGAAGGGAATGAAGTCTGGTGAACACAAGGATAACATTGATGATGAGGGAAATATTCATAAAGAGCATATTGAACAGGAAGAGCAAAAGTGGTGTCAGGCTCAGGCTGAACAGGAAAGGTGAGGCAGTGTACAGATAGGTAACCAAGTGTTCAGATAGTTGACCAAGTGTACAGATAGGTGACCAAGTGTTCAGATAGGTGACCAAGTGTACAGATAGGTAACCAAGTGTACAGATAGGTGACCAAGTGTTCAGATAGGTAACCAAGTGTTCAGATAGGTGACCAAGTGTTCAGATAGGTGACCAAGTGTTCAGATAGGTGACCAAGTGTACAGATAGGTAACCAAGTGTACAGATAGGTAACCAAGTGTACAGATAGGTGAGTGTTCAGATAGGTAACCAAGTGTTCAGATAGGTGACCAAGTGTTCAGATAGGTGACCAAGTGTTCAGATAGGTGACCAAGTGTTCAGATAGGTGACCAAGTGTTCAGATAGGTGACCAAGTGTACAGATAGGTGACCAAGTGTACAGATAGGTAACCAAGTGTACAGATAGGTGACTAAGTGTTCAGATAGGTAACCAAGTGTTCAGATAGGTGACCAAAGATGTGACCAAGTGTTCAGATAGGTGACCAAGTGTTCAGATAGGTGACCAAGTGTTCAGATAGGTGACCAAGTGTTCAGATAGGTGACCAAGTGTACAGATAGGTAACCAAGTGTTCAGATAGGTAACCAAGTGTACAGATAGGTGACTAAGTGTTCAGATAGGTGACCAAGTGTACAGATAGGTGACCAAGTGTACAGATAGGTAACCAAGTGTACAGATAGGTAACCAAGTGCATGGATTTCCCTGATGCAGGTTTCTTGCATCCCTGGCGCAATATTCAGCCGAGGGACTCGCATTGAGAGTGACCACCGCATCCTCAGGACTCCTTCCGAATCGGAAATGATATCTTCTGTGTGGAACCCCCCAAAAATCAAAAAATGTAGGTGACCAAGTATACAAATAGGTAACCAAGTATACAGATAGGTGACCAAGTATACAGATAAGTGACCAAGTATACAGATAGGTGACCAAATATACAGATAGGTAACCAAGTATACAGATAGGTGATCAAGTATACAGATAGGTAACCAAGGAGGAATGATTGTAAAACAGTCCTCTGTATTTAACTAAAATGTGGTTAATAGTGTACAATCAAATACAAATGAAGGACATTGTATAGTTTAGTGTAAATTTTAGTCCTAATTATCCATTAGGAGTCAGAAGGTTGGCCTGGGTTCAAGAGTCAGTGTGTTTACAGTATTGTAGATGATGTCTTCATTAATTCAAGACAAGGAGAGAATGGTTTGTTTTTTGTTTCATGTATATCCAGATAAGTTGATAAGACAATTTATATCATGCAATCAGATGATGTATACTGTGACAAATTCAACAACATTTTTTTAACATCTATATGCAATAACTTGTATGTTTTATTTTCAGGACTCAACATGAATATCGCCGTGTACAAGAACAGCATTTTCTTGAACAACAGGTTGATGTTCATGGCCAGCAGACACAAAGCAATGGTCAGTTTGCTATCAAGCCTCCAGTTCCTCACAGTATGGGACACTCTACTCCAGTGATGAGCAATACGGATTTGCTACGAGGTGTGTATAGCACATTGTTTTCACTCACATAAGAGAATTATAAATAAGAGATGTGGACTTTACGTTGTGCCTCTATTGTTAGTCAACTGTCGTTTTCAATGTATTTGTTAAGAATTTCAGTGATATACATCAGACTTGATGTTCAAGAATTCTCATGTAGTTACCACTATGATGAGCTTGGCTTAGTGGCCACAATGGTAGTTGGTTTGGTAAATGTACATGTTGCATGCAAGACCTGTGTCTGTAGCTCAAAGGATGTCAAGTTTCTTATAGATTCCTATAATATAATGGGGTCATTCCTGTAAATTCCTTTATTTCAGGGTAAGGCCAGAGTTTGTAAAAAGTTGTTTAAAAAGATTTGTTTTAAAAAAATAGGCCAGGAGGAGGAAATAAAACGAAAATTAAAATCTGCAAAATGTATCATAGGGGAAAAAATATTTTTACCTTTTTTTTTATTCATAACAATTCAGAAATTAAAAAAACTATAACACATGGCTGATTTCTTTAGGTAGTCCTTAGTCTGTACCAGGTGAGGGAGTGTCCCTGTATCATATATGTTGCATAATATTTGGCACACCTGGGCATGTATAGTACTCAGTGAGCTATAGCGATCACTCAGTCTCCAGCGTCCGTCATCTGTCGTCTGGCATCTACACTTGGGATTGTTAACACTCTAAAGATCACACTTTTGATTGAATCTTCATCATTGTGGTCAGAATGTTTGTCTTAATGATATCTTGGACGAGTTTGAACAAGGGACTTTTGGGGTAAAAAATTTGATCAATTGGTAAAATTAAATGAAAACCTTGAGGTCACGGTTGTATTGGATCTTCATCAAATTTTGTCAGAATGTTTCTCTTAATGATATCTTGAACAAGATCAAACATGGGTCACCTGGGGTCTTAAACTAGGTCACCTGGTCAAATCACTGAGAAACCTTGTTTACACTCTCGAGGTCACAGTTCTGATAGGATCTTCCCCAAACCTTGTCAGAATGTTTGTGTTTATAATATTTTGAAAATTTGAACATGGGTCAACTTGGGTCAAAAACTAGGTCACCATGTCAAATGACAGGGAAATCTTAGAAGTTGCAGTCTTTGCTCAGGTGAGTAAAAAAGGGGCCATCATGGTCCTCTTGTTATAAATCGTGAGATCATGTTAAAAGTACCATTGAGTTTTATTGTTTCCAAGATGTAATAGCCTGTTAAGTTTTTCTTTTTTGAAGCTTTTTGCCCATACTTGGAATTATTTTTTGCAGCCAATCTGTGTCTCCACCACATTTTATGCGTGCGCCATTTTGTTGATTGGTTAGTATTAAGTTTCTTTGATGGCATTCCACCATTCTATAAATAGTGGTTGCATCATCAAGCTAGCACTAACACTGATGTAGGTAGAATATCAAATTGCATTCTACTTGTAAATATTTATGAAAACTGGTCAAATGATACACAAAATTTAACAAAAATTGAGGGAAAAATTCAGTCTTACTACACCTACTTTATACTTAGATGAGGGCCTTCATTGATAGTGGCATCATAAATGAAGTAAAATATTTTGTTCACCTTTATTTTTATTTGACTTTTTAGAAAATCAGATAGAGTGCTGCCATTAAAACAACTTATAAAAAAACTGTGCCCTAAGGAAGAAATGTAAGATTCTAAGGCAAAAACAAATTATGTATGTGTCAAACATTATTGGCCACATGTTTATTCATATGCATTATTTACTTCAAAGTCCACATTTCTTTTCATCATTATCAAGCAAGAGAAAACACAATGAGCCTCAATCATCTGATTCTAAGAAGCTGATGAAGCATCTATTACTGTCTGAATAATAACTATCCTATAATTAATAAATAGTAAATTATCATTTCGACATCTTATTCACTTAATTTGATTCTTTCAATTTTTAGCTCACCTGAGCACATAGTCCACCCCTGGGGGTTGTTAATGCTCAAGTGGTCACACTTTTGCACAAATCTTCATCAGACCTGGTCAGAATGTTCGTCTTAATGATATTTTGGACAAGTTTGAACATGGGTCATCTTGGGTCAAAAACTAGGTCACCAGTTCAAATAGAATGGAAATTTTGTGAACACTCTAAAAATCACAGATTTGATTGGATCTTCATGAAACTTTGTTAGAATGTTTTGTCAGAATGTTTGTATCAATGGTCTTGTAAAATTGTGCGAATATGGGTCATCTCCGGTCAAAAACTAGGTCACTAGATCACTGCACCAGAAAACCTTGTTAATGCTCTAGAGGTTGCATTTTGATTGAATCTTCATCAAACTTTGTCAGAACGTTTGTTTTAATAATATCTTGGACAAGTTTGAAAATGGGTCATCTAGGGTCAAAAACTAGGTCACCAGGTCAGATCATTGGAAAACCTTGTTAACGCTCTAGGGGTCACAGTTTTGATTGGATCTTCACCAAACCTTGTCAAAATGATTGTTTCAATGATATCTTGGTTAAGATTAAACATGGGTCATCTGCAGTCAAAAAGTAGGTCACCATGTCAAATCCTAGAAAAAACTTGTTAACCCTCTATAGGTCGAAGTTTTGATTGGATCTTCACAAAACCTTGTCAAAAAGGTTTTAATGGTATCTTGATTAGGTTCGACATGGGTCTTCTAGGGTCAAAAAATTAGGTCACCAGGTCAAATCACTGGAATGCTTTGTTAACCCTCTAGTGGCAACACGTTTGATTGGATCTTCCTCAAACTTTGTCAGAATGTTTGTAATAATGATATTATGAACAGCTTTGAACATGGGTCAACTCAGGTTTAAAGCTAGGTCACTAGGTCAAATCATAGGAAAACCATAGAAGTTGCAATCTTTACTCAGGTGAGCAAAAAAGGGCCATCTTGTTTACATATGTACATGCTTATTATATTGTCTCTTTTATATTTGTAGTTGTATTTTCTTGTAAGTCATGTCTTCATGAACTGTGTTTTGCTAATAAACTTGTAAACTTGATACCACATTCATATTTGGAAGTCAATTAGTTTGATCACTAACCATCAGCACATTGTCTTTTGTCATGATAAATGAGAGAGTTACTGTGTATAACTGTATTCAGAGGCTTGTTCTATATGTTGTATTTTTGTACCAAACTTTCAACTATGATTAGTCTATTAGGTATGTATTACATGTAGGTACTTATCATTGTTCCCTAGTTTTTGTTTCCTACTAAAATATTGACAATGAATGTTACACCAGTCTGTTTCCTAGTGAACAATTTGTGTAGTGTACTTTCTTTTCTAAAAATGATTTAGTTACATTTGGGTTTTGCCTAAAAAATTATGTAGCTACTGTGATAACTGTCTGTATTTGGCATATGAATGGCTACACAGAACAGTACTAAGTGACCTAGTCATGTTGTGTATGTATTGCCAACTGTGTATTCCAATCAGACTTATTTTTGTTGATTTGTTTAAGTAATGAATTTTATAATTCCAGTTAAATTGCTAATACAAGAGAAGTATGTTGTAAGTGGAGGAGGGAACTAAAAGGATAATAGATTTTGTTTTTATTTGTCCTATATTTCCATATATTTCTATGAAAAAAAAAACCAATCCTATATTTCAGAGGTTTGTTCTATATTTTTCGGACGAAGGTTCACTTGACATCCTGCACAGGTTAAGGACCTGATTAGCATTTCTGGACTATAGTTGTGTGCTCTAAGAACAGTTTCACTAAGAATGTGTCACATTAACCTTGTAGCCAAAGAAATGGATCTTATACGGAATGCATGTTGTAGCATTATAACACAATTTCTTCATCTCAATAGCAAGCTGGACATGTTGTCCTTGAGCATCTAATATTAGAAATAATGAGAAAGTATGATGAGTCAGCACTCACAAATATGTTTGTACAATTATATTATTTGTACTTATGATATATGTTGTACAACTATATTTCTTGTACTTATGATATATGTTTGTACAACTATATTATTAATACTCATGATATATGTTAGTACAACTATATTATTTGTACTTATGATATATGTTTGTACATCTATATTATTTGTACTTATGATATATGTTTGTACAACTATATTATTTGTACTTATGATATATGTTTGTACAACTATGTTATTTGTACTTGTGATATATGTTTGTACAACTATATTATTTGTACTTATGATATGAAATATGTTATAACAATTATATTATTTGTACTTATGAAATAATTTGTTACAACTATATTACAACTATATTTTAAAATATGTTGGTTACTTTATAACATGTTCAGTTATTAAAGATGGTGTTGATTGACATAATAAGGAAAATATCTGATTTATAGACAATCCTGTTAGTCGTGCTGAACGTATACAACAGTTACGAGCTGATCACCAACGACGACATCTGGAGAGACATGGACATTATCCCTCTGAAGACAAAGAGGAAGAATATGAACGACAGATACAGGAAGAAGAACGGAGAGTAAGTTCATTGTGCTTGTCTGTATTTGCAACAGATGTAGTTTACATAAGTGAGAGTGGACGAATGTATGTATGGGGCAATTATATAAATGGTAATGGACCGTATTACTGTAAAACTCTATTATCTACTTTTGGGAGCTATCAGGACAGACAAAATGCTCTATATAAACTGAGTGCTTGTAAAAACAATGTATTTATTTCTTTGTGGAAAATGGAAGTTACATTAATGGTAAATCTGTATAATTGGAACATTTTGTAAAACTAAACATATTTACAGCAAATTTGAATTATTTCCCTTCTAGCCCTGTCAAAACCTTTTGACTGTTGAATGATTTTAATTGTCTATTGTAGGCTATTTACTCACAGGAGAATAAAAGTGTTCTCTTCAAGATATTAATTACTGAATGTCTGTCATTAATGTCAAGTTTACTTTGAATTATAAGCCTCTGGCCTAAAATACATTATATTCATAAATCACATAGTTACAACCAATGTTCATGTCCAAATATCTTGCACGATTCAAACAATTTTGAATATACTACGCACATTTTATGCTCAATGATTATTTTTTTACTAATGAATTTTACCCTTTTTTTGCTTTATGGCTTCGAATAACTTGTATGTATATATAAAGTCATTCATTAATTTTTTTTTTGTAAAACTTAAAATACTGAAAGTTTTTAGAGACCTTGGCTGGGGTTGTATTTTGGGGCTCTTATAAGAGGTTTCACTGTTTCGTAAAATTGGAAAATAAACATTAACTGTTGATAACCTTGTTTGATGGCATTTCTTGTTTATTGTTGATGGTTGTCTTTGCATGTGTCTAATGAATATATTAGACCAAATTGTCAAGTTTCATTCTTCATACTATAACTGGTTTAACAGAGAATCTTACTGAATTACTTTTTACTTGTATGTTCTTCAAAGCCTATGTTTTGTCAAAAGAAGACGACATTAGCTGATCTATCTGCTTGATCCTGCTTATATAGTTTCCTTTTTGCTTGCTTTGCATGTACATGTATTCATATTTCACTAGTGATAGCTGTCACCCTGTATAAAATACCTATATGTCTGTTGTAGTCAGTCCTTAATTGATGTGTTCCTTAGAAGTTCTTCATTTAAAAGAAGTCAATGTGCAGAGCTTGATTTGAATTCATGAAATACATATTACTTGTGTGTTTTACATATTACTTATGTATAATATTTTACTTATATTACATGTATATTACTTGTGTTATATATATTACTTATATTACATACATATATTACTTGTGGTACATATAATATTACTTGTGTTACGTATATTACTTGTGTTACATATAACATTACTTATGTTACATATAATATTACTTGTGTTACATATAATGTTACTTGTGTTACGTATATTACTTGTTTTTCATATAATATTACTTATGTTACATATAATCTTACTTGTGTTACATATAATATTACTTGTTACATATATTACTTGTGTTATACATATTACTTGTGTTACATATAATATTACTTGTCTTTTAATATAAAGGCAATATATTTAGGTTTCAGTGGGTGGCTCTATAAGATCTATTGTGGATAGAATATCATGATTTCACTGATTTCTAGCTTGATTTTGGTCAGGAATATCTGTGGTAATATAAAGTCTTTATTGATATAGTATATGTCTAGTAATGCTATTTTAGTTGTGTGTTATGTAGATCTTTGTCATTGTTTATTATTGTATACGAATTTGCATGATGAATTAAGTATATATCATAACTTCCTTTGCAGTCTTCAATTTTTCATGTTGTTAATACAATTTGTTTTGCATACAAACTGTGAGACTCTGCTAAATAAACTTTGTTTTTAGATGAATGACTTTGGTAATGTTGTTCTGTTTTGATTTATTGTATGTATAAAGAGGCAAACATCAGCTTAAAATTTGAGAATGCTTCTAAACATTGTCCAATCATGATTTTATTTCATTGCCATAAAATGATTGGATGATTCCTCCACAAAAATGAAATTATTGAAGACAGTAATGATATGAGTGTATAGATTCTATTATTCTAATATTAACCTAAATATCTCCTCTGTCTAACCACACATATACATATACTCTGTGCTTTTTCTAACCCGTACAGGCAAGGAGATATACTAGTGATCAAGAATATTTCTTTTATCAGAAATACGGGCAGAGTGCAATTCCAAGTCAGCTTGATTCACAGAACCACAGGTCAAGACCTTCAAGTCGAAATCAAATTGATAGGTAATTCAGTGATAGTGTTCTCAACATATTTAAATACATTCACATTTTTACAGTGATGCTTTATTTGTCTTTTCTCAGGCTGTGCAAATTATCCAGAGTAACTACACTACTAGTACTAGTACCAGTATCTGGTTCTTTAACCAGTATCTAGTAATATTACTTGTGTTACATATAATATTACTTATGTAATATACTTAATGCTTTTTATTTCATCAGACATACAGTCTGCTGGTATTGCTTCTTACACTAAATGTACCTCTTTTTTGTCTTTGATATTAATTCCTTAGCCACCATACGTAAATTTATGTCATCTAGGAACACCCATGTATCAACATAGTTCTAGTATGTCCTGTCATCTAGGAATACACATGTATCTACATAATTCTAGTATGTCCTGTCATCTAGGATTACACATGTATCTACATAATTCTAGTATGTCCTGTCATCTAGGATTACACATGTATCTACATAATTCTAGTATGTCCTGTCATCTAGGAATACACTCAACATAATTCTAGTATGTCCTGTCATCTAGGATTACACATGTATCTACATAATTCTAGTACGTCCTGTCATCTATCTACATAATTCTAGTATGTCCTGTCATCTAGGAATACACATGTATCAACATAATTCTAGTATGTCCTGTCATCTAGGATTACACATGTATCTACATAATTCTAGTATGTCCTGTCATCTAGGATTACACATGTATCAACATAATTCTAGTATGTCCTGTCATCTAGGATTACACATGTATCTACATAGTTCTAGTATGTCCTGTCATCTAGGATTACACATGTATCTACATAATTCTAGTATGTCCTGTCATCTAGGAATACACATGTATCAACATAGTTCTAGTGTGTCCTGTCATCTAGGAATACACATGTATCTACATAATTCTAGTATGTCCTGTCATCTAGGATTACACATGTATCTACATAATTCTAGTATGTCCTGTCATCTAGGAATACACATGTATCTACATAATTCTAGTATGTCCTGTCATCTAGTGTTTTACTTTAGATTTTTGCCTTGCCTGAGCACATAGTGGTCAGTGAGCTATAGTTATCAGTGTCCGACATCCTTCATCCTTTGTCTACACTTGGGCATTGTTAACACTCTGCAGGTCACAGTTTTGATTGAATTATAATCACATCATAATTTCAAGTTTGTAATTAAAAGGAATGTTGCTGGGCAGGTTCCCTTTCAGAGTTGAACTTAACAGGCCTACCAGACCTGATAACAGAAATGTATTGTTATGACATAAACAACTAAATCAATAAAGAGAGTTCATAATTAACTACACTTATTTTCCCTTGTATGATCTGTAATGTATTAACTTTGTACTTTTTTGTTCATAGGCCGAATAGTCGTCTAGGTCCTGGAGAAAACCTACATGGACCCAGTAATTATCAAGACTATGGAGACATACTACAACCAGGCCCAAGGCTCTATAGTGATTCAAATGTTTCAAAATTTAGCAACTTTTACCGCCCTCCTTCTAGAGGACAGTTGATTGTGACAGATAAAAATCATCCAAATATTAATCAACATCCTTCAAAATTTCCTGGTGATGTAACTCAAGGCTCTATACCTGCGCATGAAAAGCATGTGCAGCATTCATTAGAGACTCAACGTGGACTTTCTCAATCTCAAGAACAAGAGCACCTTATCAGAAACAACACTGGAAACTATCAAGTAATTCACAAGACACAAAATATGAATTTTGGTGAGAAATGGAATTATTCTGATGAAAGTGGCCTTGGGAAACACAATGTTAATATAAATAGAACTAATGTGAATTCAAGACAAGAAATGCCACTAAGTGGTGGTAACTATGGAAATTCATCATATGCATACAGGGATCCAGTATTTTCAGCTATGGCAGGAAAGCGACCTGTGAAATCTTTATCTCAACAGCCAAATTCTGCAAAAGTGTGACAACAATTTTTCCTTGTTAATTTTTTACCCAGAAAAGTATTTAATGGTTTGATTCTGTCCAAATCTATTCACATTTTATTATGCATCTTAAAATAGATTTGCATTATGGGTAATTTCTGTCTGCATAGTATATTTAATGTTAAGAAATTCTGGACCAATCATTTATGCTCGATCAACAAATCTCTCATTTTGTAAATGAACTTGTAACATTGTCTCCATGTTAAAATATTTAACTGAAGTTACTGTATATTTAACTACTGTACTGGGTAGTATTTAACAGTGTATGTATTAGTTATTTATAGCCAGATATTGATTACAGTTCTCTGGAATATTTAAAGAATGACATTAGAATAAATAGATACTAGATTCATTTGTGATTTTAGCTTTTTTTCAAATGTTTGCCTTTTGCACTTGTGTTAATCATGGTAATTGAACCTTTTATTTTTGGTTCCATAACTTGTATTTTATACATATGTGTTCCTCTCTTCTTACACATACACTGTACTTGAATATTTTGTCTTTAAAACTTCAGTTTTATGATTGAAGACTTTCTTATGATTGAGCCTACTATCAATTTGAAATCTTTCGTTTCATGACTGTCTTACTCTGTTGAGTTTATAATTTGCAGAGCATTCACTATTTATGATCATATGTATACAACATGTTTATACCATATAAGACCTGTATTATTGTGTATCACAAGTGCTGTTAGATGGTATAGTTTCTAATATCATTGCTAATCCTCACTAAATATTTATCAAAGGTGTTTTCATGTAGCTGTCATTTATATTTCTTATTTTGGGGTTAAAACTATGAGGCAGGTACAGGAATTATTGATTACTGTATTCACACCCTTTATGTAGCTTATGGGCACTTTTTCTCTTTCAGAATTGAAGTTGAATCGTGATTAAGGATTGTATTTATGATACAGTCCATTATTTAGGTGAAGGGGAAAATCTTTGCTTTTGTTTGATAGAGTACCATGTTCATGATGTAACAAATATTTCATCACATGTCCATTTTTACTTTTGTTCTTTATCCATATTGATAAAAATGATTTCCAACAACTGTCTATTTGATCCTTTTTTGTTAGAGAGTTGCTGGGGTCAACTAAATACAACTTTGAAACTCAAGTGAGCAGGATTAGGCTATGGTGGTCCTCCTCCAGTGATAGGGTTGGGTATAAATATATATTATTATGGTGTTTTTCATATGGTTACACCATTATGTATTCTTTTATTGTGAAAACTTATCATTTCTTTGATACAACTTCAAAAGGAAGGAACATAATAATACAGGAATACATTTTTCTCTATGGATGCATTACTTACCATTAATTAAGTTGATTCACCAGTTTGAAGACATATCTCTGCATGTTGAAGCGATTGATAAAAAAATTCTTATATTACAGTTTTAGAATAGTTTGTATTGATTATTCTTCTCTATTCCATTCATCATACATGCATACATATAATGATGGTATTATGCAAAGATGATACCACTCTTTCTTCTTTAAATGCTTAAACATTTCTGAATGAAAATTGTTTGCTTATTCCTTAATGTATCTTAATAAGATAAGCTGGAGGAGGGAGCCAGGTTAAAGTTTTTTATAAAATATAGGACTGTTTGTATCCAATTCTTATTTCAAATAACATCTTCATATTATACAATGACATATTATTCCAACAGTCACATCCTGGAGTTGATGGCAGTCATGAAGATGACATTTGTTCATGGAGTGAGTATTGCCTCTCTCTCGTATGTTTGATTTCCCAGGAGTCGTTTCAGTGGAAAATAATCAGACACATGTCTGTTTGATAACAACTCTAATGAAGCATTAGTTGTGTTATTATATTCATATAAACTTATCATTTCTTGGATACAACTTCAAAAGGAAGGAACATAATAATACAGGAATACATTTTTTCTCTATGGATGCATTACTTACCTTTAATTAAGTTGATTCACCAGTTTGAAGACATATCTCTGCATGTTGAAGCGATTGATAAAAAAATTCTTATATTACAGTTTTAGAATAGTTTGTATTGATTAAAGATAGATTAGTATATGTGATGTTTCATGAACTAGTTTCAGTAAATGATGTTCACTAAATCATGATGGTAATATATCTGTTCAAATTTATGGTACCATCCTTCTTACAGCCATTCAGATATTATTTCAGGTTAAGCAACTTATCCATCAACAAATAATGAAACAAATTGCGAAGTATAATAATTATTTTAAAATGTGATGATACAAGTTTCATACCACTACTGGTATTCACTAACTTACTTAATGGAAAATATAGAGGCTTATTTTCAAAGTTAAATCCAATTCAATAATTCTATACATCTAACAATTTCAGAGTACAGTCAACTCTCGTTATTTTGATTTATTCGGGCCTGAAAAAATACTTCGTCTTAATGAAAATTCAACATAAACGTCAGACGAATACATGTATTGTATTAGCCATTTTGGCCGTTGTTAGAATCACCGGTTCATGATAATTGGTGTATGTGTCGTAAGAATTTCTTATTTGTGATATTTTATTATTATTTACAAGTAAATAAATAAATAAATGATATTTACTCCATGTATGATGATTTATATAGAAATATACTGAACTACAAATATCTTTCATTATGACATGTTTTAAAAATCCATTGTTTTGTCCGCTATTAAGTTACATATGATGATATGTTTGCATTTTAGAGTAAACAATTATAATCTCCCTATTGTTATTGACTAAAAATTAAATCAAACTCATTGTACGCTCAGCAAGGTATGAAAAACATTGGGGGCAAATGAATAATAGTGTCTGACTTCGTAATAAACAACGCGAATTAGGTGCGAAATTGTTCATTCGGACTTCAAAATTAGTTTTACATAACGAAAAATTTCGAGAGTGAAATTCGCCTTAAGCGACAGAATTTTATATGCGTTTAGAAGGAAAAAATCGGGACTTAAAAAAAATACTTCGGAAAATTCATGTTAGCCGACTTCGCCATAACGAGAGTCGACTGTATATCAATGCATGTTAGTGTCCAAGTGATTGTGCAATTATCTAATGTTTAAAGGTTGTGCTTTTGTTTATGTATGTTTTATCTTTTTTTACCTTTGTATAAATCATGGACAAATCTTTCCTATGATAGCATATTTCAAACCTTTCAATTTGAATAATTACATTGGTATGTATCACAGTCATTCACCTGCAACACATGTGCAACAAGACAAATTAATATTTTATAGTATTAAGTATTCTGAATTTTACTTTAATCTCAAGGTTGTCCTGATTCTAAATGGTTCTATATTGTTTTAGCAAGGAATCTTTTAGGCTCAGTTTCAATTGAAATATTGTGTGCACTGTTTGCTTCAAATTACACAGTACTAATGATATGCATTTTTTTGCTATGTAAAAATGATATACCCATGAAGTCTTTGAGGATTAATTTATTTTATTTATATAAAACTATTCCATGTAATTTTCAAAATAATAGAAATATCTGTATTTAAGATGCTCGTAATGTTTTCCAATGCTTATGAGCTTCGGTGTTCAGGGGAGTTAGATCTAATTTCACAGCAGAATACTATGCCATATTGCATACATCAAAAGCCAGAGCAACATTGGTGATATAGATGATGGTATTGTATGGAATTTTGGTTCATGTCATTAGACCTTGACAGTACATGGCATGCAAGTTAACACTGAAAATTTAGTTGAAGAACAATTACATAGTTGATTTTTTAATGAATTGGTGTTGCTTGGATGTAATCCAACTGATTTTTGATAGAATACATACAAACAAATATCATTCTGGAGAATTTCAATGAAAATAACTGGTGTGGAAGTTTGGTCTGGTTTGTTTCCATAGGTGTCGTTGCAATGAAATAAAACAAGATTAAATTTAATGTGAAATTAGATGCAAGCAGTATAATATGAATTTATATAATATAAAATTTGTACAGACATCAATATTTCATCACAATTGGAATCAAAGAGTTGTTAATGTAGGAAACCAGATAATGTAACTTATTATTGGAAGAGCCATTTTCTGACTATGTTTTCATTGGCTAATTACAAGCCTTCTCCTAAGTTGACCTGCATGAAGGGGCTTATAGGGCCATTATGGCCAACTAAATATATATAAATGTACTCTAGCTATTATAATAGTTTTGTCAAATAGTACCATATCAGTGTCGAAATGCTTTAGAATGAAAACTTACGGATGCAATTGACATTAATTAAATAAACTTGTGATCACTTCATACTATTTGTACTATTTGTATTCTATTGAAATATCGACTTTTGAGTCTTATTTTATGGTGATACACTCATTATTTCCATAAACAATCTACTAAGTTTCTCTGAAGTGACTACTATGTGACAAGTATGTAAACTATTGAGTCTTATGGTCACTTGAAAATGCTGGACATTAAAGCTAGTTACAGGCATGAAATAAATATTTTATATTTTTGTATAGTCATTCAAAATATTTTAAAGATAAAAATATAATTCAGATACAACATTGTCTTTGTTTTTAAATATGATAAATGATGATATGATGATAAATATTCACAACATGATAATAAAACATGATGATAGAATATTCACAATATGATAAAAAGAACATGGACAATATGATTATAAAACATTCACAACATGATGATACAATATTCACAACATGATAGTAAGACATGGACAACATGATATTAATACATTCACAACATGATAGTAAGACATGGACAACATGATAATAATACATTTACTACATGATGATAAAACATTCACAGCATGATAATAAATATTCACAACATGATGATAAAACATTTGCAACATGATAATAAAACATGGACAACATGATAATAAAACATGATGATAAAATACTCACAATATTATGATTAAACATTCACAACATGATAATAAAACATGATGATTAAACATTCACAACTTGATGATAAAACATGGACAATATTATAATACAACATTCACAACATGATAATAAGACATGATGATAAAACATTCACAGCATGATAATAAGACATTGACAATATGATAATAAAACATGATAATAAGACATGATGATAAAACATTTACAGCGTGATAATAGGACATGGACAATATGATAATAAAACATGATAATAAGACATTCACAATATGATAATAAAACATGATAATAAAACATGATGATAAAACATTCACAGCATGATAATAAGACATGGACAATATGATAATAAAACATGATAATAAGACATGATGATAAAACATTCATAACATGATAATAAGACATGATGATAAAACATTCATAACATGATAATAAGACATTCACAATATGATAAAACATTCACAGCCTATGTACAGACATAGGATATATAGATAAAGAATAAGCAGATAGAGGATATATAGATATAGGATATATAGATATAGGATATATAGATAAAGCATAGATATAATATATAGCTATAGGATATACAGATATAGGATATATAGATAAAGAATAAGCAGATAGAGGATATATAGATATAGAATATATAGATATAGGATATATAGATAAAGCATAGATATAATATATAGATATAGGATATATAGATAAAGCATAGATATAATATATAGATATAGGATATATAGGTATAGGATGTATAGATATCGGATGTATAGATATAGGATATACAGATATAGGATATATAGATATAGGATATATAGATATATAGGTATAGGATATATAGATATAGGATATACAGATATAGGATATATAGATATAGGATATATAGATATATAGATATAGGATGTATAGATATCGGATATATAGATATAGGATATACAGATATAGGATATATAGATATAATATATCGATATAGGATATATAGATATATGACAGCCAGACAGTTAGAACCAGCGAAGAGTGTTTAAAATATCATGCTATAAAATAGCATGACTGCAGACCCTCTGAAGAGGTCTAGATTATTTGTAATTTGCTGCATAATGGTGTTTCAATAATTGACAAACTACGGACAGTACAGTAAACATCTGCACGCCAGTTGACATCTTGATTCAAGCATATCACCTAAGATTGCACTTAACACTGACATTATTTACGCCCATGAATTACATGTCTAAAAGTGGTTCAGGATTTTAAATATCATCGTGATAACTCGTGTGGTTCTTTGAATGCTTCAGTCCTGATGTTATAATAAACAGACAATGTCAAACATAATACGATCAGTATAAACACGTCTGGGATTTATTTTCCATAAACAAAATTGATTATTTTTTGTTAGCTAAACTAATAGACAGGATACTGTCAGTACAGAACCTCACAATCAAATTAACATAAAAGTGGAACTAACAAGTCTTGTCAGGCTACCAAGAGTTTCCAACAGAATGATTAGGAATATCATGCTACTGATCAGTTCTCACGTAGCTTTTTATTGTACAGTTTGTAAAATCAGGATTATCACTTTGTACATGATATTACAAGGGAAGGAATCATTTTTAAACTTCTTTTGTAAAGCGTACGTTGATGTCTAGAAAAAATGCATCAAACCTTAAAATTCAATGGAGTTTTTATTAGGATAGGTCAATATCCGGCATCTTTCGTCCTCACTTTGGGGTTGTTAACACTCTAAAGGTCATAGATTGGATCTTCATCGAACTTTGTCGGAATGTTTGCCTTAATGATATCTTGAACAAATTCGGATATCTGTTATTGTTTTAATGTGTATTTAGTATGGTAAGTGTTGCGAGGTCGTGTTCGACAAAACGAAATTGACAATTTTTCGGAAATATCGGCTTCATTGTTTTTGAATTGGACTAAATGCTTAGTATAATGTATTTGCTATCTGAAGACACCAGTAATTAGAAATTTTAGTGATTTCTGAGAAAGTTACGTAGTGTTAAACAAACTTGGTACAGAAACTGTCATTTCGGAAGTTACACTTAGTAACACGTGTATATGTACATGTTTGATATAGGTGTTTTTGGTCCGTATGACCATTTTAGGCCTAATACACCATTATACATCATCCTTTCAACGTGCTAGTCCCCTATTGTAACCATATAATGTTTCTTGAATCACTCTGGTAAAATTCCACTGCGTCACGCTCTGCTACATTGGTCAGTCTCTATATACATCTGTTGACTTCCCACCAGTGTGGTATACATGGAAAAACTTTAACAAATTTTAAAGCTTTAAGAACTTGTGATATGTGGGAGTCCGGCCATATTAATGGATACATGTTTCATACTATGCCAAAAGTGGTAGATTTTTGTGCAGTGAAGTGTATCTCAAACCCATTTTTTGACACAACTGTAACACAGTACAATACTGTAGTGATTTTTAAGGAATCGGATGAGCCTGTTGGAGTGACTTGTTTATGTGTTGCTGGCCTTGGTGAGGCTTGCACTCATCTGGTTGATCTGATGTTTGGTCTTGATGACTGCATTACTCGTGGCTACAAATACTTGACAGATGGCTAAAGTTGCACGGAAAAGTTGTGTCGGTTGACTGTGCCATGAGGAACCAAAGTTGAACCAAAACCTATGAAAAATGTAACACTATAATGTCGCAAACAGCAGAAAAATTTCAGAGTAAATGAGCTCAGTGCAGTCCATGAAAAACTTCGGGATGTAACTCTTGATGACCTTGAGACACTCCATGCCGCATTTTGCCCATCTTTTCCAAATGTGCCGTGGATGACTATAACGTCAGCCATTCTTCATTCTCATCATGACCAAATAGAGGAAGCCAAGTCACCAGCGCAAAACATGGGACAATCCACTCCTTGTTCCATTAAAGGACCAGGAAATGCAAAAAGGTAACAAGCCACTGCTGTTGAAGGAACGCATACAGTTTGTACCTACAAATTGAACATCAGATGGCAATTGTTTTAAAGTTGAAATTGATGATGTACGGTATATAGAGGAACTCACAAGAGGTCAGTCAGCCACAATTGATTAGATAAATATTAATCAAATTGAAACGAATGACAAACTAAGTGCATCAACTGAGAAACTCGTGAAAATCAATTCTAAAATATATGAAGACAGTTTTAGAAAGCAGCACACAAGTGATAGCTTAAGAGAATGTGGTCTGTTTGTGTGCACGGACAGCTGTTGTATTGGAGCGTGCCCAAACTTCAGTTCATCATCTACTGGTAATGATTATTTTAGGGAAACTTAAGTTTTTTTGTTATGATTGTGTCACATTGCATCTGTTATTTCAGAGGTTTTTTACCTTGTTAAAGAGACACTGCTTAACGGCATCTTCCCCTCCAGAGATTGACTATTTTTCCCCTTTTATAAAACAATTCCCCTCCCGAGCTCTGTCTTTCGAATGAACTTCTTTAACTCAAATGACTCACAAATAACTCTTACCACAAATGATATCACACAAAGGGAGTGAAGAACTCATAAAACAACCATTCAATGTTTCATGATAACTGAATGGTAAATGTGGTCTCTTGAGTGTTTACAATTTTAATGTGAGCAAATATAGGACAACAGACACCCAGAAATTGCAATAGCTAATTACTAGCACTTCATGGTGTATGTCTTGATAAGATAAACATCTGACTAACCTCTCATAAGTATTCCTAAAGCGGTTCAAGATAGATCAGACAACAGAATAGTTTGTATATTTCCTTTATGCGATTCAAGAGATACAATGTGGAAATGCCAGACATATGACCAAGGTCCTAGTATAGCTATAAAAGATTAACAAGACTGAAGAGGACACCACTAACAGAAGCAAAGGTTCACATAAGAGCTGAAAATGAATGAACAAGTCTTCTGTTATTGTATCAGCATTGTTTGGTCTTTATGCAGGACATGTGCAAAGTAATATACCCTAGCATTTTCAGACTAGGCATAGTGATTACTATCACGTTGATAAGAATCATAAACCAAGGTATGTATGGCCTTGATTTGCTGTAAAAATTATCCATTGACTCCAAATGAAATACTACCCTCTTTCTGGATATTTCTGTCTCGTAGTTAATATACTTAAGTAGCAGCTCATCAGACATTATGCGCCGTCAGCAAAAAAAAAAAAAAAAAAATTTATTCAAGTTCACAGTTTCTTGATAGGATTCTACAGCTTCCAAGATTATTAGCCATAGTTAGCAAATCATGTTTTAGTAGATTTTATTTTAAATTGGGATCATTTTTTAAATTTTAATATTGTTGTTTAGGATTCTAGTGTAGGATACAGTGACTAGCAAAATCAGAATCAGAAGTGTTAGATTTCTGAGTTTAAATTAGTCAGCTGACTGTTGTTCTTTCTAATATGTTTAACATGATGTTTCTGTTAAACTCAAGAATTTTTGTTTTCAAAATGTGTTTGTGTTTTTTAATAGGCAGCTAGCTAGGTTTTGCAAAATGAGGTTGAAGCTTAACAAAATAAACAAGACGGCCATGTTGGCCTTTTCTCCACTCACCTGAATAAAAAATGCAACATCCAAGGTTTTCATGTGATTTGGCTGGGTGTCTTATTTTTTTACCTGAGTAGACCCATGTTCAATCTTGTTCAAGACATCCCTTAGGAAAAGGAAAGGCATTTAACTTGCAGTTATTTAGCTTTGTTTTTCTGGCCAGTTTTTTACCATTTATTCAGCAGATTTTCTTGAAAAATGTGATTCTGTAGAAAGCATTTCAAAAGCAGTTAAAATGCATTTAAAATGCAGTTATTTAGCAGTTAAAAAGCATTGAAATAGGCCGAAATATGTAAATGAGATGACATCATAAAACTGCCTCCAAATATGGAAAAAGCATTTCCAACCATTTATATGATCTCATAAATAACTGCCAAAAACTTGTGTGAGCATTTCCAACCATTTATATGACATCATTAAATACTTTCAAAAAACTGTTGCAGCATTTATATGATTTCATAAATAACTGCCAAAAACTTGTGTGAGCATTTCCAACCATTTATATGACATCATAAAAACTTTCAAAAAGATAGAGTTCTGTGTGGACTTCAATTTTTGGAACAATTTTGAATGGGAACCCAAGGATCATTCCTGCGAAGTAAGGTGTAAATCTTCCCTGTAGTTTTGAAGAAGATTTTATTTAATATATTAGAAATTGTTGACAGACAAATGACAGACATTGAGAGGTCACAAAAGCTCACCATAAGCCTCCTGCTCAGATAAGCTTAAAATCCATGTTTGGAGTTACCCTACCTTTAGAGCTACATGCAATAAAAGATAAATATGGCAATTTTGACTATGTCAGGGGCAATTACTGTGTGAATCCAAGAGCAAAACCACAGGTACACTTGGTGATCAGCAATCCTGTAAAGTTTCATGACTCAAGCTCAAATACTTTTAGAGCTAAACAAGAAACAAATTGAAACATGCTAATTTTTACTAAGTCAAGGGTAATAACTCTGCAACTATTGAGCCATGCGCGATAAAACATTTCAGGATGGACGGACCTAGTTTTTGACCCGACATAACCCATATTCAAACTTGACCTAGATATCATCAAGATACAACTTCTGACCAAATTGTTTTTCAAAAAAATCAAAAATACGAGTTCTGCACGCGCAGTGACGAAATGTAGATATTTTCTGGCCGGTGCGATCCTGTAGCTACAGTATGGTGGTGTAACAAGTTTTCGTGTATTAACAAAACATTGCCGTATTTTATGCAAAGTTTTCGTTATTTCAGGACATTCTGCCACTGATCATCATAGAAATTCATTATTACAAAAATCTCATCTGTTTTTTTAAAACAAAATTCCCTCGAATACATTCATTTGAGCGTTTTAAGTTAACTAGGTCAATGGTGTAGACGTAAAAAGTTTGGACTGGTGTTTTCGTGGGTCGCCTCAAACTACCCCAAGTTTACTGCTATTACTCAATGATTTTTTGGTTTCATTACGTGTTTATCTTGATATGCTTGAAACAGTCCCCATAGGCAAGGAATCAGTCGATAGCTCCGACTATCTACTGAATATTCAGAACACAATGAAAAGCGTTGCCTAAGAATAAGAATTCATTGAACATTTTAAAATGTCTGAACTACGCTCTCACAAAAATAACAAGATTAGTTTATAATAACCTGTTCATTGCGTATTATTGGCAAAAATCGGCAAACTAACAAACTATCAGACAATCTTGGGACAAATTTTCTGGAAAAATGCGCATGCGCACACGGGAACGAGGCATACTTAAAATACCACGAAAACTCGTTACACCACGAAAACCTGTTACTCGACCATACTTACAAAGTCACATTCACACGTTATATATAAAATACTGGCATAGCCAACACACTGTTCTTTAGTTATATTAAGTGAATGTATAAACTTACAGCAGTTTTTACGAGATTTCAATCATTCAGCAAGAAACTTGAGCTCGATAATTCGTCGTCCAGTACCCCACCCACTAATAGCCGTCTCTGCTGGGTGGTTTTCAGTAGAAATATCGGCTTCAGTGGTCTCTTCAAATTTACTGAGATTTCTTCCGGTTGAAGAATTAAATAAAACATGGATACAACATATGAAAAATACTATTATAACTACAAAAGCTCTTCAAAACACTACTACATTATCCCTGCACAAATCAGCACCCGTGATAATTAAAATTGAGTTTGGTCTCTGCGTTCAAATCTCGTATCTTGTCTTAATGTTTAACACTTTTAACTGATTCATACAATAATTCTTAGTGTGAATTTTATGTCAAAGAATACATTTCTCGTTGGAATTTTTTGGTTGCCTTAAGTAATATATCTAATATAGACAAAACTGTCTTCAAGGCAAGAATTTGTATTTAGAATCAAGAAGTACAGGACTAAACTACCAATGCTTTTGCACATATCATCCTGGTAAAAATTCCATTGAATAAAACAAACATATTAATGTTGCTATGCACAATTGTTGATATTATATAAACATGCAGACTTTATATTCTAATCATCTAACAATATTTACTCTTCACAAACAGTACCGTGTGTTATAGCGTTAAAGCAAGTTTGTGTTGAAAATCTAAGTGTACTTTGCAATGTCAAATATGTGTGTCAAATCATAACGGTTTTGAAACAGACGCATAAACTATTCTTCACCAATCCATAAGTTTGACAAGCTTCATGCTGAGGGGCTGTATGCTCAACCATCTAAACTAAAAAAGGAGAAATACCAATAAATGTATAAATGGGGAGGAGAATAGAAGTTCGTTTTAGGCACTTCTAGAGGGTGTCAGTGGTGTTGTAAACATCATTACATACTGCTGATGGACAACTTCAATAAAACAAAAGCTGCTATTTTCAATTAAAATATATTGGATACCTTGCAAGGATCATCTATATGTCTTACATGATTATATTGGGTAAATAATTGTGGTATAAATGCAGGACACTGGCTGGAATTTCAAGCTGTTGCCTGTCAAAGTGGTGAAACCAGGAAATGGATATGAGCAAAACTTTTGTCTTGAAAGTTTTTAACACAATATCAATATCAAATGATTTGGTAACACAGTATCTTCTCATTCTGTTGGGGACAGGTGGTCTGAGCACCTTTCCTCTACATCTTCATTCTTAATAGGTGTAGCCTGAAAAATAAATCATTCGATAAATCAACATTTTGAGTAACTTGTCTTTATACATCTGTAAGCTTGCATTAACCTCATTTTAACTATGTTATTTGACGCAGTAATGAATTGAATTCATTATACTTTGACATCCATCTTTGCCAAAAGAATAGTCTTCATAGCTGAATATGTGGAGAAAAGAAGTAAAATAAACAATATTTCTATTCAATCAAATGAAAACATTTATGAGTAACCTTTAAGTTTACAAAGCATTATTACTAAAAGCTAAAAACAATTTGCATACAATTTCCTTTCGTTTTTTAACTGTATGTGATGTGTTTGCTCCGTTTGTCGACTTCGATGTTGTCCTTGGCTTGTTTGCTGTAGTTGTTATTAGGCCAGGAAAAATTGAGAGTAAAATATTCTTTCAGTCAGGTTTTCGACATTTTGAATGGAGCATTGTTGCCTTTTTTCCACTGTGATATGACAACTGTGATTGTCTTTATATTCGTGCCTGCCATTGTTCATGTAAAGCTTTTGGTGCCAGGGTATGTAAAAAGTTATACATGTGTAGCGACCCCCTCGTAGCACAAGTGTAATATGTGATGTGAGCGTGAGTGTTAGACTTTGTAACTACAAGGGCGTGCTATAGGGTTCGCCTGGTCCCGGCTTTTGGTATATTATTTGTGATAGAAACAAACTTCAAATACAACAGAGACACACTGATAACTTTCAAACATAAACTTTAATGAGCACAATAAAACATAGATCTATGAAATTGTCAAATATATTCTATTTCGCTATGCACCGGAAAATCTACTGAGTTGACAACGTCACTACATGAATGTAGAACGCACGGACTTAAAAAAAACTTAAAAAAACACATACTCAAAGTAGCTACCAATACTGGTAGGTCTAGATCGTAAACTTCGCACCTCTGGGGAATCACAATGTTGTTAAAATGTTATTGTTTCCAGCATCTACCTTCATTAACTCACTTATTTGCCAAGTTTCAGCAAAATTTACCGTTAATTAAGAAATTTAAACACACTTCAAGTTTATACCCCATTATTGCCAAAATGGCCGAGAATGTCCGAGCACCATGTTAGATAAAACCAGTATATGTTATGTAAATATCAAGAAAACAAAACAATTTTGGTATCAATGTGTTTATTTTTTATTGTGGTTTGCAAAAATATCAAAAAAGCACATTCATTATCTGTATTACAAAGTAGGAATCAAATTTGTATAAATGTTTGACCCCCAAAATTGAAAACTTTCAGCCAAGTCAAAATTGTATATCAAAGTTCTTAAGTTTTTTTCCAAGAAAGAGACTGGGGCAATGTATTATTAGCATATCAAAATTATCTAGGATACATAAGGAACAAATAATAAAGTTTCAAAAACTTTCACGGTAGTAATAACGAGAAACTTGACTTTTTTAGGGTGAACTGTTAGGATGGGTAGGTGGATGCTCCGGCGTCCGTCGTCCGTCGCCAACAATGGTCTTCCCCTCAGAAACTACCAGTCGGATTTACTTCAAATTGCTGTGCAGAAGCCTTTTGACGTTCTAACGTCAATTTGCTCATATTATACCAGTTGACCTCTTTTAGGGGTCACTAGAGCTAAAAATAGAAAAACCTTTAATCATCTTCTTCTCACGAACCAATAGATGGATCATGACCAAACTTAGTCTGTAGCATCCTTATATGGACTTCTATCAGATTTGCTCAAATGATAATGGTTGGCCCCTATTAGGGGCCGCTAGAGCTGAAAATAGAAAAATCTTTAATCATCTTCTTCTCATGAACCAATGGATGGATCATCACCAAACTTGGTTTGTAGCATCCTTGGTCCTTTCTCAAGTTTGCCTATTAGGGGCCGCTAGAGCTAAAAATAGAAATACCTTAAAATGACTTTTCTCATGATTCTATCGATGGATTGTTACCAAACTTGGTTTTAAGCATCTTTATATTATGTTCTATCAGATTTGCTGAAATAAATTTGGTTGGCCTTAATTAGGGGCCGCTAGAGCTAAACATAGAAATACATTAAAATGACTTCTTTTCATGAACCAGTGGTTGGATCATCACCAAATTTGGTCTGTGGCATCCTTCAGTCATCACAAATATTCTTCTGTAGTATCCTTTGATGGTCCTTTATCGAGTTCATTATTGTTCCCCATTATTTGCCCATAAGTGTACCTTTATTACCTTTTTAGTAACAAGTTAATTAATATTTATTCTGGTGAGCGATGCAGGGCCATCATGGCCGTCTTGTATAATACAACCCATGTATAGAATGTTCCTCTAACATCATCAGATCCAAATAACAAACAACTAACCGTATTAGTTAATAAAGTGTATTTGTAAGTAGCACTTGGGCAATGCTTACGACGATCAACCGTTTACATAAAACACATACATAATACACTTCTAATATATATCCATACATATTACTTTCTAAACTCTGCATAGTTCAGTTCAATTAAGAATTCCTTAAACGTGTTTAAATATAAATTTATGTCTGGTAAGCATAGGTGTCCAAAGCTGAATGAATTCGTATGCACGAGAAATCGAACATTTCGTTAACAACTGGTCTCAATTCATTGGTCATAACAACTTTTATTAGCCAATTAAGTTACTTGTTTATCAAGTAACGTAGCTACCAACTTACTGTGGATTAAACAACATATACTATGGATCTTGTCCAATACGAGGAAATTATTTTCTGACTAATTCTTAAAATCAAACGTAAGAAAATATATATTTTTTTGGCATATAAAAACACAAAAGATTGAAAAATAACATGAAATATTCATTTTATGACTGAATATGTTAATAGTGTTTCATTTACAGTGTCTTATTAATGTTTATTACTTGAAATCTTGTTATTTTGTTGAAAGACATATGCACTTTGAATATTTTCAGCCAGAAAATCTCAGATAATGGTACACGTTTTAGTACAACATGCTATAAAAATATATTACTTTTGTAAATTCTGTGCTACTAGACACGAAATCATTACAATGTTTAAAAAGCACATATTTAAAAACAGCAGTGAAATTAAAGATAATGGAAATCTTGCAATTCTGTGTTTACATTTTGTCCATCAGGCATTGGTTTGATGCCTTGACCAGACATAATCATTTTCACAACACAAAGTGTTGGTCAAATTCAAGGCAGCTTTCTGTTATCATACTAATCTACTAAAATCTTTTTCATTCAACACTAAATATTATTCATACATATACATATATAATTATGTGTCTATATAAAACATATGCAAACATATTGCAGATATTTCTGAGAAGTTCTATAAGGTCACCCATGGATTGCTTGGCCTGATCACTCTCCATACTTCAAACCAAAAATACACAAGATATAAAAGCTTTTACCAGTTACATGTTTATAGTAACATCACAAACATATATTTATCGTCTTCATTACCTAAAACAAACATTTCCTCATAAAAATTATTTTAATATGAATGCATAGCTATTTTAATCAGTTTAATTTCATGCTTTTAAATAAATCAATAAATTAAACATACTCCATTTCCTGTTTGAATATGTCATTTGCAGCCTTGGACGAATAATTTACTGAAACCTTCATAATAGTCTCTCCAGCTCCGGTTCTTTTTCAGATTAGTGTTGCGGATGGTTGGCATGTTCAATGTTGACAGGAAATTATTAACACGATTTTGCCCTCCAATGCCGTCAATCATAGCTTAAAATAAAAAATAAAAAGTTCAATGAGTATTCAAACCATTTGAATCATTTCCAAAATTGTTTCATCAACAGTTACAGATATGGTTATGCAGGAATTATCTGCAACTGGAACAAATCGTAACGTTGACAACGATCAGCTTTGATGTCTCTCCTGTGCTGTGGCATTTACTCAAATTACTGATTTTGCAGGGTTATAATGTAGATATCCTGGACTCTGAGGAACCAAGGGATCAGGGCAGTCGTTACAAATGACTGGTGCTGTACAAATCAATGGAATGTCTCACTAGCGCATAACAGCTTAAATATATACATAATTACTTTTGTTTATATATAATAAATCTGCAGTCATTGTATACAGTGTCCAGGCAAATTATTAGGCTAGACTCACGCAAGAATTGTGATAATTTGTATCATAATAGAGGGTTATCAACTTATAATAACGACGAACATATTTATCATGAAAATTACACTCACCTGTTCAAGTGTTGCGCTGGCTGCGAAACGGGCGCCCCTCGTTTTTTAACATGGTGGGTTTTCACATTGTCACACCGAACGCATAAATATCCTCCAAGTCCTTTCTTTTGATCAACCACTGTGTTGTAGACAGTTCGCGGCACCGGTCCAAGCCCACACACTTGACAAACTTTAGATTCTGTAGTAAAACACCAAACTCGACAAATCGTCTACAATCCTTCCAATTCTCATTGAAGTTTTTTTGTCTATTTCAACATCGGTTAGATTATTTAAACATCACTGACTGTTTTGTATTGTTATATAATCATGATCGATGACAATTCGAGATTTTTTAAACTTTTATCGACTGATTTGGTTTACTATATCTACCAAGTTCGTCTCTGATGGGCACAGCCATTTTTTGTTTACAAAATACAGTGACGGGGTTAACATTTGCGGTTTTCCGATAATACTCGGTATTCCGCAGAATGACGTAAAACTACGTAATTTGTCGCAATGTGCCGAAGTTCATTGGAGTTAACTAAATGGTATAAACTGCCATCATTTGTTTAAACTACCAACGTATGATATAGAACTTAATTTATAAGAACCACTTGGTATAACTAGAACTATAAGTTTGAGCTACCAACACAACGGACGTGAAAATATTGCCATCTTTGTTTTGCTTGTGATTGAGTCGATGGTATCAAATACCAATATTGGTGGTAGTTCTATACTGAGCACACATAAAGGGGAACTAACACAATAAAGTTGATAACTTATATTATCAGGTATAATGGTATTACCTCTTCTGGTTTCATGTTGGTATTTGATACCAAATTGGTATTTAGACACTAAAGATTAACACAATAAAGTTGATAACTTATATTATCAGGTATAATGATATTACCTCTTCTGGTTTCATGTTGGTATTTGATACCAAATTGGTATTTAGACACTAAAGATTAACACAATTAAGTTGATAACTTATATTATCAGGTATAATGATATTACCTCTTCTGGTTTCATGTTGGTATTTGATACCAAATTGGTATTTAGACACTAAAGATTAACACAATAAAGTTGATAACTTATATTATCAGGTATAATGGTATTACCTCTTCTGGTTTCATGTTGGTATTTGATACCAAATTGGTATTTAGACACTAAAGATTAACACAATAAAGTTGATAACTTATATTATCAGGTATAATGATATTACCTCTTCTGGTTTCATGTTGGTATTTGATACCAAATTGGTATTTAGACACTAAAGATTAACGCAATAAAGTTGATAACTTATATTATCAGGTATAATGGTATTACCTCTTCTGGTTTCATGTTGGTATTTGATACCAAATTGGTATTTAGACACTAAAGATTAAGGACGATTTCTGCATTTTGTTTTATTCAAGGAAAAGTGATCATTTTTTCATATTTTATAGAAAAAAGTATAACAAATCCAAAAATGGAAAGAAAAACAGGGGTCACCGAACTCGTTTTCGAGATAACAGCTCATACTTTGTGTAGGTGTGCAGCTGTTTTTTTAAGATTTGCTGTGTACAAAGAGCTTATTGCTAAACACATACTATCACTGTTATATCATGATAAAATCATGCTCAAACATACTGTTTTTACATGTAAGTATTCATTTGGCATATATTGTGGTAATTTAACACAATTCATACCATAAATGATTTAATTCTGTCATACTATGTTTTTATTTTCAACTGCATGCATGAAAAAATGGGTTGCAATTTCGACAAAAAAAATATTATTTTTCATCTTTTATTCCCCCTTATCCGATATTCTTCCAACAAAACTTTCTAATTTTGATATATATCTTAGAACAATGTCTAATAAACATATTTCAGTGATAAAAACATGAGGTTACCGAGCTAATTTCAGTCTCAACTCTGAAATTCAAGTATATTGTCAAAAATAGTCGACAAATATGATTAATATCAAAAATATGCATATCAAGTTAATAAAGATTTTGCCTATTTTCCAATAAAACTTTCTAATTTAGATATATATATCGTAGAACAATGTCTAATAAACACATTTCAGAGATAAAAACATGGGGTTACTGAGCTAATTTTACCGCCAACTTCTAAATTCTGTTGCACCGTCAACAAATACTTGCCAATTTCACTTAAATTTTGCAATGTGTATATGAAGTTAATAAAGTGTAGTTTTCTGTTTATCATCCAATAAAACTTTTTAGTTTTGATATATATCTTAGAACAATTTTGTACCACATATTTCGCTTTAAAAAAACATTTGAGTCTTTGAGGTAATGTTAGCTCAGAGTCCTAATATCAGCTACATCATCAACAAATATTTGCAATAAATGATGAACCTCCATTACAGTCATACAAAGTAATTCAATTATGAACTGTACATGAAGTGTTTCACATAAATTAGTCACTATTAAAAAATAGAGCACGCATTATAGGTTGCGTTTTTAGCGCGCTCGCGGATACGTTAGTTGTCCGAAAACTATGCAAGTGTTTCTTCCGTGAAGAGCTTTATTGTCTCCCTTATGTGCAGAAATGTTGCGCGTTACGAACTACCGAAATCGTCTTTAACACAATATATAGCACAATGTCACTGCACACTGGATAATGAAGTATTAAACCTTGAATTTAGCGCTGCTATAGTATATAATTATATATATACTTCCTGGTTTGTGTCAGCCACTATTGTCACGTCAATTTGAATATAAAATGCATGATTAAACGTTCACCACATTGAGTGAATATATTTCTGTAAAAATTCATAACTCCGTATTGTATAATTCCACTATTCAACTATTCAATTCCACTTGGATATATCCTACTTACTGGTTATTTTGCTTCAGCATTTATAAAAACTGACAGTACGTTTATTTCTGTGGTCAACTGATCTGTAAGGGTTGATCTTTAATTATATTATCTATATCCTGGACAATGATGTATAGTCAATGTTAATTAGATAATAATACTTCACTGTCACAACAAAAGAGATCAATGTTCCTTTTTTAAATATTGTTTATCTCGAGACGAGATATGCTAACGGAACTGCGAAGATTGACTAAACAGAAGACAAAAACAGCAACATGTGAAACTTGATCAACTAATTCAACTGTAATTTTTAGAAGCGAAAGCTTATTTAGGTACAAACCAGGTTTCCTACTAACAATCGCGTGTCGCGTCTTATCCATACAATCGCGTTGAAAATAGTACCACTGGCTGTATAATTCTACATTGCATTCATTAAACCATAAGAGAGTTCGACGATAACGATTTGTTACTAAAAGTAGTATTGCTGATAAGCAAATCGGCGGCTAGCAGAAAAGGTCGGACAGACGCAGTCGCTATTTTGACTGATAGTCATGGAGGACATGAAAGAAAATTTCGTACAGGAACAAAGAAAATCAACTCAGGCTACTAGCCATTGTTGTTACCGTGTGTGCAACAATGACTCACGGTACACGGACCGGGAAAATATGAAGAACGTGTGGTGGATTCCTTTCCGTACACCCAAACGTCATTTGAAAGGAAAAAAGGTCAACTTTGGATACGAGCTCGCGGACGAGAGGATTTCACGACTGAAAATGTACGCAAATAGACTTCTGTTTATTCCAAACATTTCGTTGGAGGCAATGGGCCAACGTCAGAACATCCTGATCCTGATACAAACTCGACTGACAGGTCATGAGGTCATGTTGTGATTTTTGGAAGGCGATGTATCATCGCTTTCCTATGTCATCGTTTCTATCTGCATGAGCCCAAGAACAACAAAAATCATACGCATCAATATAGTTCGACAACAAGATTCAAGTTTGTAAAGAATGTAAATTGAAACAAAAGAAACTGCAAAACTTTAATCAGAATAATCAATATTTCGAAAAAAATATCATTGTTTTGACGTTTCATAACAAACCCTGCGGACTAATCCATATTCTGACTAAAATGTCAATTAACTGGTTCCCGTTGACTATAGCATGTCATGGAACCAGTAATTCATAATGCGCAATATTTCTGCTCTTAAGGAAGACAATCAAACTATTCGCAAAGGACTTACTTGTATAGTTTTCGGTTGAGCAATGTTTCCGTGAGTAAAACAATATTGAGATACAATTATCGCTTTTTTGTTGTATTTTTGCCATTAATTTGGATTGTTCACGAATTTGCTAGAGTTATTTTTGCATGTACCTGTCTTTATTTTCTGAATTAGTCCAGCTTAAATTAACAAAACGTCACTTGACATGGGTCCAGAAAGACCCCCTAACCAAAAAGGCCCCTACCAGAAAAGCTCCTAAATAATATTTAAGTGAGTTATATGTAAGTATTTGTTTTAATTGATTAGGTTTTATGTGTAAAATGTAAATCAATTTTTCTAATGTTTTCCTATAAAAATGTCTGGACGTAACTGTCAAAGGAATGTATCATATTACATCTACATAAATACTTAAACATATTAATTTAAGCAAATTATCACAACAAATTATTACATATAATTCATATATGCTTACCACGCATTCTCAGGAGAATTGGTATTTTCACTAATAAAAATTTGACAAAACTGAACTCTCCAAATTCGCCCAATTTCACTAAGATATCCAAAAACAAACATTTCTTGAACCAACCACAAAATTTCTTGAACATCAAACAAAAGACAAGAAAAGGTGACCAGTCAAACAAGAAGCATGTTTATTGATCTGTAATGTACACTATTAATACACTAAGTAAGCTTATAGCAGCTATATGTTATCATCATTCAAATGTAGAATATAAACATTGCAAATGTAAACTGGATGTTGAAATGCTGAAAAGTTATTTACTGACAAAATAAAACATCATTTTCCCTTGTCAAAAGCAGATGAAAGTCGTTTTTACACAATAGTTCGCACTTAATATTGCCAACATGTAAATGATGTTTAAAAACACAGGTATTCTTTCAAAGTCACTTAATCTATTTTATCTCATTTTGCATGTAAATATCATATCTAATTGTTGTGGAAAAACTGTTAGAAAACAAAAATGTTTAGCAAATTTATATATGTGACAATTACTTACACACGTTGTAGCGGACATTACATTATTCGACATTAAATTTTCATCTAGAATACTAACATATACAAACAATATTGTTCATCATGAAACTTATAAACCAAATGGAATATTGGTCTTGAAATTCTTCTAAAACGTTTTAAGGGACATTGGAAAACCATGATTACTTTACATTTTTATTACTTTCGTTTTTTTCAACCCTTAACACATGCACAGTTGCTAAGCACGTCGTAGAGATCTAAATGATTCCTAAATGACCTCCGTAAGTCGAACAAATAGAGCACGTAGTTCATACATGATAAAATGATAAATTCTGGGCCATTCCCCCGCGTGCACGTGCACGAAAGGGAACCCCCAACCAACCCAACCTCCACAAACCTCAACCTCCGCTAATCCCCACCAACCCCAACCTCCACCAACCCCAACCTCCACTAATCCCCACCAACCCCAACCTCCACCAACCCCAACCTCCACTAATCCCTACCAACCTCCACCAATTCCTACTAACCTCCGACAGACCGCCTGGCGAAAACAAATTTTTTCTAAAACTTTTATAAATATGGGGAGAAAACCTTCTCATATTTATAAAAATCGAGCATTTTTCCTTTTTTTAAACGAGATCTTTATTATCGATCCAGCTATTAAATGACGCGGGGTAACCGTACCACTTTAATAACGATTTATTACCTTTACGGCGTATTATTTTCTCGATCCTAAATATTTCTTGACTAGTTTTTTGTAGTTCTTGTCCGTAAAATGTGCCCTGTATTTCCTCCCCATTATAGTCGGCTATTTTATACGTCACTGGTGTAGTGCGTTGTACAGCTGTAACGGTAAAGATTTCCTCAGTCCATCTCGGTGTATATCCCTTTTCGAACGTTTTCTTTTTCTTCGAGATCCTCACTTTATCGCCCACCAAAAATTGCGGACTAAAAGTTTTTATTTTATAATGGTCCGGGTAAAGATTTTGCCAAACCTTCATTTTCGGTGGAATATAATTCCGCTAGACCCCATACTTCTTTATTGTAAAATTCTCTACCTCTATCGACCCATACTTTTGCGGTCTTCTTTCCTTGAATATTTTTTTCAACGCAGTCGCGACTGATTTTCCAGTTTTATCCTTCAACGGAATTAACCAACTGTATTTGGAAAAATGTCGATAACGGCTAGCAGATATTTGATTCCGCGGTTAAATTTCGAGAACGCCTGCATATTTACCAAATCTGCGGCCCATATTTCGTCAATGTCATTTACGTGTACGCGTCTTTTAGGAATTTTTTTAACAACGGGCTTTTGTAATTCTTCCGCTAAATCGTCAGTCCATCTTAACTTTTTTTAAGTCCCATCTTAAGTTTCATCTTTGTACCGATAATTTTTTTAACAATCGATCTATCCATTTTTTCTCGCAAAGTTGGGTTATAAATATTTTTCATTTCCGCCAACGTATTTTTACCGCAGACTTTATTTCTCGTCGCTGTGTCTTTATTTTTTGATTTGAACTTTATTTTAAGCAATGAGCAATACAAAGAACACAAACAAAATTGTGTATACATAATTATGCTTCGGATTGGAAAACAAGGCCATAGCGACACTTATATTAATTCCTTTCCTTTCTGATTTTTAAATTGTGAAATTACTTTATATGGCCAGGAGCTCATAGTGCATGAATAAATGTGGTGGACTTTGAAATGCTTAAAAATAAATTAGTTAATATTAAATGAGTTGCTTACAGGGATATATTAACTTTTAATAAATAAGCTAAATTAGTAGTTTCTTTGTTAAATTTTAAAAAAAGGGGAAAAAAGATGCTCATTGGTGCGTGGACCCCTTTAGAAGGCCTGATAGCCAATCTAACAGAACGTAGTAAATCGCTTTGTCGCTATAATATATCTCTGGACGCCAGTGATTATAGACTCGTTCTCTCGGATGGAGAGCCTATCATAGCCGTTAAGAAGATTGGAAGTTGTGAGAGGACATGATAAGCCAGACAGAAATGAAGCACGAACGTCCGAATAAAGTGGACATTGAAGCATGAAATGATCAGCGGTTTCAATGCAGCCACATGCACACAGGGGTGAATCCACTAAGGATCGCCGATGGAGATCGTGATTTAGAGCGCTGCACCCGAGACGGAGGCGTGCATGAAGAACTTGACCCAAACGAGTTCCTCAATTGAATAGAAGAGAAAGAGACTTGGTCTTTTTGTTCTGTGTAAGAGCTGATTTAAATGACAATAGGGAGGGTGCAGTTTGTAGTGATGAAGATAATTGGTTCCAATGTCGTATTGAAGTAGGTAAGAAAGAATTGTTATACAATTGTGTGTTGGATCTCACATGACATGTATGTCTTAAACTGTATCTACCATTGTGATTTTGGTTGTTATTTGGAAGCAGATTTGTTAGGTATGATGGTGTAATATTATGTTTCATTTTATAGAAAAGGATGAGTCGGTGCTGTTTACGTCTTTCTGCCAGTGTTATCCATTGAAGATCTGATAGAAGCTTTTGGATATTACAATACTTAGTGGCACCCGTGCAGATTCGTGCAGCCTCCACTTGCACAGATTCAAGTTCATTCTTCAAGAAGTCACTACAGTTGTCCCAGACTACGTCAGAATACTCTAAAAGAGGTCGAATGAAAGAAACGTACATACGAATGAGAGCAGGTCGGTTGAGAAGAAATTTGAGCGACCGTAGAATACCGACTCGTTGCCATGCTTTTTTAAGAGTGTGTGTAATGTGAGAATCCCATTTCAAGTTTGAAGAAAATGTAAGACCGAGATGCTTATGTGAGTTTACTTCGTTGATGGTTACTGAATCCATCGTAACACTAGGGTGCTGTTGCGGATTCTTCTTCCTGCTGAATATCATGGATTCAGTTTTCGATGGGTTGAAAGAAACAAGCCAGGTCTGAGACCACTGGTGGATTTTGGCTAGGTCAGAGTTCAGAATAGTTGCAGCAGAAATAGGATCGTCTACAACAATGTAAAAACTGGTATCATCTGCAAAAAGACGAATGTTTGAACTGAGAGAAGAAGTTATGTCATTAATGTATGTAAGAAAGAACAAGGGTCCAAGGATGGATCCCTGAGGAACCCCAGCATTTATACCACGCCAGGAGGAGGAAGAGTTTGCATAGACAACTCGCTGTTTTCGATCAGAGAGATAAGACTTGATCCAAGAAAGTAGAGATCCAGAGATTCCCAAAGATAACAGTTTCAAAATAAGACCACGATGCCAGACCCTATCGAACGCCTTTGAAATGTCACAGAAAACAGCACGAACTTCCTTTCCCTCATCCACTGCCTTGCAAATATCGTCATAGAGGAATGTAAGCTGGTTGACCGTCGAATCACCTTTGACAAAGCCAGATTGAAAAGGTGTTAGGAGTTTGTTTCCGGCGAGATAATTGTAGAGGTATTTGTGGATACAGCGTTCCATGAGTTTACAGAGACAGCTTAGAAGTGAGATTGGACGATAGTTGGAAGGTTTTGATGGATCAGATTTCTTGAAGATAGGAGTAACGTTGGCTCGTTTCCAGGATTCCGGGAAGTAAGAATTAGAAAGAAGAGTATTGAAGAAAGTTGAAAGGGGAACCGACAGTTCTTGTTTAGCTTCTGTAAGGAACCTTGGACTAACCTCATCCGGACCGTATGCCTTGCTAGGATTGACAAAACTAAGAGCATCTATTACGTCCTTTGGTGTGATAGAAATGTTAGTGAGAGTTGTGTTTGTTGAGTTAGTTAATGTTGGGAGATGATGATTTGTATTGTCCACTGTTGACTGAGAACAAAAATATTTATTTAAAAGATCCGCCTTTTCTTCGTCTGTTGTTGCTTCAATTGTGTTATCGTATAATGTTGGTATAGACTGTGTAAATGATTTATTTGTCAATTGTTTAGCTGTTTTAAACCATATTTTTGGAGATGTGTCAGATGCATTAATTTTGTTGATCAAATTGTTAGTGTAATTATGTTTTGCTTTGCGTATGTGTTTAGTAACTAAGTTTTGCGATTGTTTGAATAATGACCAGGCTTCTTTTGTGTTTTGTTGTTTTGCTTTTTTGTGTATTTTTTGTCTCTTTTTGATTAGTGATCTGATTTCATTATTTATCCAAGGAATGTCATTAGGTCTAATTGTAATTACTTTGTTAGGAATGGTGTTTGAAGCTGCTGTTAATATTGTATCTGTTAATTGTTTTGTCGCCGCGTCGAGGTCATCGTTATTGAGAGTTACGTTCCAGTCTGTCATCCGTAATTCAGATCGGTACTCGTCAAAGTTTGCTTTATTAAAAAGATATATTCGTCGTTTGTATGTAGAAGTTTTGTGTTTGTTAAAGTGAAAAACTGCAACAACCGGACAATGAAAACGAGATAAATCGGGAATGAAAGGGTCAGCTACAAAGCTAGATATAACATCGTGTTTGTTTTTTACAAATATCAGGTCAATGAGAGAGTTGCAGTGTTCAGTAAAATGAGTAGGTGTTGATATGAGTTGTTCCGAGTTATATGAATTCATTAAGTTTGTGATTTTGTTTGGGGATTTGGGGATTGGCTGAGAGTATTCATGTTAAAGTCTCCTGTTAAAATAATGTTGTCAAACGGAAGGGAATATGCATGGTCTATGTTCTGCTCGATAAGGTTCCAGTAGTCGTTGTTGGCATTTGGAGGTCGATAGATGCCACCAATCAAGATGTTGCGTTTGCTTGTCTTAATCTCGACCTACACAGATTCTAAGCCGTTAATTGAAAGATCTGACCGCTTGGAAGCAAGAATACCATCTCGAATATATATAGCTATGCCGCCACCAAGACGATTGGAACGATCACAGCGGAAAAGTTGCTGGTAGTTTGTCAAAGCAATGTCGTCGTTAGATATGGTAGGGTTAAGCCATGTCTCTGTGAATACAAGAATATCATATTGCTGAATTTCAATATCTAATATGTCAAGCTTTGAGCGTAAACACTGGATATTTAGGTGCATGATACTTAATCCACTGTTCAGGATGATGCTGTAGTCTGAAATGGACGAACTGGTTAAGGAATCGGGACCGGGATTTGGACTGAAAAATAATTGACGCCAGGAATGAAAAGCAAAGTATCACTGGTAGACAAAAAGATCTATATAGCAACAATACAGATAGTACCGAGTGCGGCTTTGGGCTGAGTCTACTGGTCAAATTCATCATGGCGGGTGTTGTCTTTCGAGGTCACGGGGCCAAGCCGCATGTATGCGACAAGTACACGTTGTGTTAGAGCATGCTATCATACCTTCGAACAGGGGCCACAGACATTGAGCTTGAGAACAAAATACAAAAGAATAAAATAGAAGAAAACAAGTAAACATAAAATTCATGTTTACAATGGAGGTGTATTATAGACAGGCAAATTTTAAAACTTCATGGCGGAATAATAAAGATACTAATAAAGAATATCTGCTGAGGAAAAATATATGAAATTAGGGAGCTTTCCAGTTGGAGATTTGATGGGTTGAGAGGTTTAAATATGAAGAAAGACTAGATGCAGTGAGAAAGAGACGCAAAATGCAATAATGTTCGTTTAAATGGCTAGGTAAGATGATCAATAAGGAGCAGTGACCTTGTTTTCAAGAACAAATACGTGTACCCAGCATAATAAGTGGAATTAAACAAAAAGGAAAGCAAATAAAGTATCAAAGTATCGATAAAGCATGAAGTGAACATATTTTAGACACTGGAGTGATTATATACAAAGAAAAATACATAACATCGTCATTTTTTTGTAAAATGTTCAAATTTCATGTATGTTTAAGACTATTGTGAACATTTTGATGCACAAGTGGTAAAACCTTATCTATTCCGGAAACGTGAATAAGTAGATAAAACTGATGTATCTTAGGAGTAGACTACTAACAAATACCTCATTTGTTGTTCAGTTTTTAAAAATAAAACAAATTTTAGGTATTAAATACATTTTGATGTAATAGTGAAAGATATATATTCCGGAAATGTAAAGGGATAAATAGAATAGAACTAATATAGATGAGGTAAAGGCTACAAAAAAGGAAAAAAAACACAGGCACGTATTCACGTATTAACACGCACGCACGCACACGCACGCACGCACGCACATACACACATACACACTTGTTAGGCGGTTTCTCTTATTATGCATATACTCTTTAACAATAAGGTTGTAATAAACACATTTATTAAGTGGTAATGTCATTCCTATGGGAAAAACAATGTCCATACACGTAGCTATGTTTAGAAAAATAAACAAAATCAATAATTATAGAACATTACAGCATTCATGTGGGAAAAACAATGTCCATACACGTAGCTATGTTTGCAAAAATATACAAAATCAATAATTATGGAACATTACAGCATTCATGTGGGAAAAACAATGTCCATACACGTAGCTATGTTTACAAAAATATACAAAATCAATAATTATAGAACATTACAGCATTCGTCTGGGAAAAACATTGTCCATACACGTAGTTATGTATAGAAAAATTAACAAAACCAGTAATTATAGAACATTACAGCATTCATGTGGGAAAAACAATGTCCATACACGTAGCTATGTTTAGAAAAATAAACAAAATCAGTAATAATAGAACATTACAGCATTCATGTGGGAAAAACCATGTCCATACACGTAGCCATGTTTACAAAAATATACAAAATCAATAATTCAATAATTTTAGAACATTACAGCATTCATGTGGGAAAAACAATGTCCATACACGTGGTACATCACTTTTGTTAGCAAATTTAGATTTTTTATATATATGGTCAAAATCCGTTTTTTTCGAGATCGTGTTGACAGCCCGATAGAAAGTGTGTATTGGATACAGGTAGAAAACAAAAACTCACGTCGCTCTCAGCAAAAGGGTCAGTGGTCAGTCAATAAAACACGTGACTGGATAATCCTTCAAGTTAATGTTTATGTTTAGGTATAGATATACTCTGTGCGCCGTTAGTAGCGTAACGCCGCAGAACTACATGCTGTTGGAGAATGCGTTGAACTCAACCATGGATGTTATTCGGTGAGTTTTCAAACGTTTGTCTTTGATGAAGATCACCCCGTCAAAAGACCAAGCACTATCGATCTGTTTAGACTTCGCAAGCTGATGAGCTTGAAAGAGTAACTTTGTTTTGAGTTACGTTGTTTTGTCAGTTCTTCATTGACGAAGACGTTTGTATGGCCATTCTGCTTGAGTTTTGTTCGTAGAGAGTACAGTTTTTGGCGAGCGCAAAACGAGAGGAATTTCACTATGATGTCTCGCGGCTTTAAAGTACTTTCGGAAGGATTTAAAGTACAGTCGAAAGGATTTAAAGCACTGTCGGAAGGATTTAAAGTACTGTCGGAAGGATTAGTTAACTTGGTGAGAGGTTTACCGAGCCTGTGGGAGCGGTCAATCTCTTCAATGCACAAGTTCGCCCCAACTGACTTGGCTATGTTCAGAACAATTGAGTCGGTTGACTCGCTCGGCGATTCAAGAACTCCTGATATGCGGAGACAGTTTCTTCTCGTATATTGCTCTTGCTTGTCATGTAGATATTGTAGGTCAAGGACTTTTGTTTCAAGATTGGCAATTTGTGTCTGCATAGAGGATACGGACTTTTTGAGGTGTGCATTGTCGGCTTCAAGACAAGATATTTTCTTCTGGAGGCCATCAAGGACACCAGCGACGATTGTGTTTACCAGACTAGTCATTTGATCCTCAAAAGACGATTTCATTATAGTGCTGAGCTGGCTGAGTTGCTCGCTACTAAAGGTAACGGTCGCTATTTGTTGGTGCATATCACCATCAGCAAACTCTGAACTAATGGATTGTATGCGTGATTTTTTTTCCTCTTCATCCAAGGGGGAGGACGCTTCGCGCTTCTTATCAGTAGCGATGCGACACGAGGTAGGTGTCGACTCCATTTGTAGGATGACGCTAGCAATGGTGCGCAGTATACCTGTAAATCACTCGAGCGAGGGTGGTGGTCAACTTGATGATTGAGTAATAGTGTTTATAGGTAAAGTCACTGAGCTGTGACACAGGTAAAGACTTCAATGTCAACAGAAACGGTCGAATTCAACAATTGAAAAAGTTATTTAGAGTTCACCTCTGTGGTCCAAATATCTAGTTTTTGTTTAGAAATCCTTTATAGTTCCATTTCGAATATTTCCGCACTTAAACTACGAAAATAGCACTTTTTATGCCTGAGCATAAAAAAAATCAGTCCTCCATTTTCTCTGACCGGAACCGGAATAAATAACATACGCCGCCTAATCAATTCTGTTTATTGGCATACTCCATTTTTTCGGCGTTAGATCCGGATTTAATCTTTTTTGTAATTTTGTGCCCAGGCTCGTAAAATTATGCCCCGGTAAATGCATTTCAAACAGAAAATTATTTATCGCGCTATTTAAAATTTACCCGCCCGTCATTTTTGTAATTTGAGTTTTTGTCGTCCCGCATATTACGCATTTTCCCCGATTCATGGCTTTATTATTTTTCGTAATTACATTTTCAAGACTACTCGTTTCCATATTTTTTTTACATTTAACGCAATACATTTTTATTTAATACGCTTCCTCGATTTAAATAAAATGGAAATAAAGGATTTATCTTGGAATACGTCAACCAAACGAAATAATAACCCGCTTTTACAAAAAGTATTCGCGGAGTTATCGTCGGGAAATCCGGCTGCGGTAAAACCACTCTATTACTCAACCTATTTCTTCAGCCGGGTTGGCTCGATTACGATAAACTTAAAGTTTTTGGTACAAGTTTATTTCAACCCGAGTATCGTCTCGTAAATAAGGCTTTTAAAAATAGTCAAAAGCCGAAATATTACGACTTTTCGAAATGTGCGAGGAAATTACCGCGAAAGACATTCTCCCCGATCAATTTATTGACGCTCTAACGCGCGACAAACCTAAGCGAGAGGGGTTTGAATGCGAATTTTACGAAAACGCTGATGATGTACCCGATCCCCGCAAGTTGAATTCGAGAGATAAAAATTTAATGATTTCGACGATTTACTTTTAGAAAAACAAAACAAGCGCGAGTGCTATTATATTCGGGGTCGCCACAGCAACGTCGATCGCTTTTATCTGTCACCAAATTATTTCAAACTTTCGCGCCAGACGATACGGGAAAACGCAAATTTTATTTGTCTATTTCTCCAAGATTTAAAAAATCTCAACCACATTTACAGCGACCACGTTAGCCAAGATATGAGCAAGGAAGAATTCCGGAAATTGTGAGTTGAGACTTGGCGAAAACCGTACATTTTTGTCTTTATCTTATCGTCATCTTATCTTGTCGTTGTAAAGTCTTAAGAATGCTCAAGGCAATGTACAATACTGTAAAATTATGTGTGAAAGTATCGTCTCACGCGGATTTATCTGATCATTTTGATGTCTCCATAGGTTTGAGGCAAAGTAAACCGTTATCACCATTATTATTTATTCTCTTTATAAATGATATTACCAATTGTATAAATATTGAATCTTTAGAAGAATCTGATATTGATCTCTTATCCATATATCTTATACTATTTGCCGATGATATTGTTTTGTTTACCTTTATCTTTGAAAAGCGTAAGCAAGTAGACATGGAACGTTTTTTCATAAACAAAGAACTTATTGAAATAGTATATAACTTTACGTATCTTGGTATACTTTTTACAAGTAATGGTAACCTAAAATGTGCTGTTAAAACACTATCAGATCAAGCATTAAAAGCTACCATAATTTACTTACTATTTTTGATCGAGTCAATTTAAGTATCAAATCCAAATTGGATTTATTCGATTCCTTGGTCGGGCCAATTTTACTATACGGGTCCGAAGTCTGGGGAATTTTTCTACATAAAGAAATCGATAAACTACGTTATAAATTCTGCAAACAATTACTTGGTGTTCGTGCAAGTACTCCAAACCTAGCTGTTCTTGGTGAATTAGGTAGGCTACCAATCTATGTCAAAGCTCTTGAAAGATCAATCAAATTCTGGATTAAAATAATGTCTGATCAAAATTCTATTACTTATCTATTATATAATGAACAATGTCAATCAAGTAATTCTAACACATGGGCTTATAAAATGAAAATGTTGTTTGATGAACTTGGATATAGTAATATATTTTTAAATTTCAACCAAAATTCCAGTTATCTCCCTTCCCTTAAACGTAGATTACATGATCAATTTATCCAAGAGTGGAACGCAACTAGAAGTATTATGCCAAGACTAAATGTTTATAACAAAATTAAAAGTGATTTCAGTTTCTCAAGTTATCTGCGTACGATTGAAAATGACTCGTTAAGAAAACAAATTTCCTGCATCAGATTATCGTCTCATTCACTTAATATAGAAGTAGGTAGGATCCAGAATATAATACGATGTGAGAGAATTTGCAAAGTATGAACATTAAACCAACTAGAATCTGAATTTCATTTCTTGTTATGCTGTTCTCTGTATAATGATATTAGAAAAAAATATTTAGGTAAAATTTCCTGGCCATCTATAGAGAAATTTTCCAAAATTATGTCATCCGAAAATAAAAATTCTTTATACAAATTAGCATTATTTATTAAAGAAGCGCTCAAATTAAGAACAACTCATTTAAGCAGCAGTAACTAAGTATTCACTCAAAATATATTAACAGTCTATATTGGAATAATTTTGATATTATTAAAATGATGTTCTCGCTTGTTGTATATTTGTTGACTTGTAATGTAGTTGTATGTATGTTTGAATGTATATGTATGTTAGTTATGTTCAACTTGTTTCTTTTTCTGTTTCTTTTTCCACATAATCTTGCAGTGATATATTTCGCAGATATGTAATGCCATGTTCTTTTTGTATGTTTTGTGTTATAGACATGTATATGTCGATTCACACAATAAACCGTAAACTGTAAACTGTTATCGATTTATCGTCACAAAAAGATTGCGGGAAATACAGACGAGGATTTGACGATTTTTTATATGTTAACCGACGAAGTCGGCACTCGTTACGCGGGTTAAGGGCTTAAGATTAATATGAAAAATGGAACAATTATTAGAAAAACAATTAGTAGACATTATCGCGAAAAATACTAGCTCCAAAAGTTCTTTCCAAATTGTCGTCTCGGATAATACTACGCAGTTTAAAACGAGATTTAATCCGCCGCTCGAACTCGAGAAGGATAAACGGTACGAAATTGCGCTCGTTAACCTCGAGACGTGTTATTCTTTCCCGAATATCACGAAGGAAAACAATCATTTTAGAAACTCCCAACTGCGGTAAAGATTGGGAATTATTTACAATTTCCGAGGGGAGTTACGACATTATTGATATTGACCGATTTATTCAGGAACGGATGAAACAAGACTGTCGTACGGACAAGGTGTCTATAACAGCAAATCCAAATAGGCTAAAATCTAAAATAAATGTAGAAGATGAATTTATCATCGATTTTAGACACCCAAATTCCGTCAGGCGAGTTTTAGGTTTTTCGTCCGCGGTATACCGATCCGTTCTTCACGAATCCGAAGATGTTGTTGATATTCTTTCCATCAACGTCATTCGAGTCGATACAGATATTATTGCCGGCAGTTACGTCAACGGTTCGATGCAAAATATAATTTATACTTTTTTCCCCAATGTGAGCCCCGGTTACAAAATTGTCGAAACTGCCGCAAATTTGGTTTATCTCCCCATCATTTTAGATACCATTCACAATATCGAAACAAAACTGACGGATCAAAATGGTACATTACTTAATTTACGGGGTGAAAATGTCACGATTCGTTTTCATTCTTTTCGGTGCCAATAGTCCTTTTAAAAATATTCCGCTTCTCGGAATGTTTCTCTGATCTAAAAAGAATTTACGCATAATTTAAGAGGGAATGGAATCGCAAGAGTTTAGATTAAAAAAAATTAACGAAGTTCAAGGAATTCTTACCACCGAGGAGGCAAAACGTGTCCCATTGAGCAAAAGATACAAACGGGCCCGCAAGGTTGTTGATGTCTTTGATATGATGTTTAATTTCGCTTCCATCGGTTTGACCGTTGATGGGGCTGTTCTTTTATCCACGGTTGCGGCAATTTTCTATTGCTGTTGTAATGGGTAGTTCTGCAGCGGGTCTCGGCGCCTTGAGTACGATCGGGAAATATTTAAGTAAAATATTTTCGACCAAAGACGAAAAACACGAAACAATAAGAATACTCGCTTCCACAAAACTCAATACCATTTCCTCTTACATTTCTCAAGCTCTTAATGATAACAAAGTATCTGACGAGGAGTTTCAACTTATATTTTCGGAATTGGAAACATATTACAAAATGAAGGAGGCTATTCGTCATACTAACCGGAAAAACGTGATCAAAACTGACATGGAACTTAGAGATCAAAACATAGTTAAAAACTAAGTTTAAAATTAAAAAATATGTCATTTCTACGAAAATCGACCCCGAGAAGAGGGACTTAATAGTAAACGAATATCTCGCGACGAAACAAAGAATTCACGATAGCTTTATCGAGCAGAAAACGGGTGAGCGGGATTTAGAAGATATTGTCAACATTGTTAAACTGATTACGGATGTTCTGAAAAGCACCGCCGAAGAAAATGTACGCGAGCTCCCCACCGCGTTTCTCGCCATTGCGGCTACGCCAGCGGTTGCCCTTGCAGGTCCCGGCGGGGCCCCTGCCATAGCTGGTCCGGTGCCGCACGTTTTCGGGCCGATCGTGTTCGAATATTTAAAAAGCATACCAGCAAAACTGAGGTTGATAAAACGTTTGGCTTGTACACGAAAAAGGACGGTAATTTTTACCTAGGCGATAAACCCATCACCATTAAAAACGGCATTGTGGAAGGCGAAGGTATTATGGGAGCTTATCATATCCAAGGATCCGGACGAAAATATATACCCCGCCAAAGATCGTGGTAATTACGGCGAGCTGATTCAAAACGAATGCCATTTACCAAAACAATGACCCCTCTACCAAACGCCCAAGGGCCAGCAAGTCGTATAAATATTCGAATATCATTCGCCCAATTTGGGAAAAAAGGCATCTTTATAAAGGCGGGCCAACAGGTTCGGGTCTTTCAGATCCCAGTCTCTCGACGGTGTCGCTACGCTTGCGCTTTCGCGACCCTAATTCGCTCCTCGAAAGGTTGGATTTATTGATGGCGAGTAAAAAGGCGGGAAATCCTGGCGTTAAAGACGTACTGATTTCCATCTGTAACGAGTTCGCGAACCAAAATATCTTGAACGCCGCTCAACGTAAAAAAATGCTATCTAACATTTAAAAAATGCTTATCTAACATTTAAAAAGATGTTAATTGCGAAAAATCGTGGTTTTACGAGACTTTATCAATACGGTTGGAGCGGTATAGTCGACTTTATGGCTAGTTTGTTTACCCACAGTATGATGAAGGCAGCCGCTCAGAAAGCTTGGCTGGCGGCTTTGGAAGCAGGGAATTCAGCCGCAAAGTCAGCTGGTAAGGCCGCCACTCAAGCAGCGCAGGAAGCTGGGAAAAAGCTTTGAATGTTGTCGGGCAGAAAGCAGGGCAAACTAGTCAGAAAGCGGTCGAAAAAATTAAAAAAGTCGGAGGCTCGGGGGCTAAAGCCCTAGCCCTCACCTCAAAATCTAAATCGATTATAGAAAAACATATCTCCGCGCCCGCAGCCGTCCCCACAGACATTCAGCCTGCTTCCGCAGGCGCACAAGTGCAGCCCGTCCCCCTCAGCGCGCTAATTGACGGGAGTGGCTTTGCCGCGTCCGTTAAGCGGACTTGCGAGATTGATGATTTAGTTCGAAAGTTTAATAAAGGACAGTAATTTATTATAAAATGTCTACTCTCGTATTCACCCGCCCCTTGCACGAAAGTACGATTCGAAGACGATTTATGTTAAAAACCTAACTTTTAAAGTTTGGTGATGCCGAAATTCTGGAAATTCGCGATACGAATTACGTTTATCAAAAAGCCGTCGTGAAACTTAACGAGGAACAAATAGATTTAATGAAAATGTTTGAAGAGGAGACGAACGCATTCTTGGACGAATACGGTTACGAACCGATCAAGTCGATATACGGAAATAAAATTTACGCAAAAAAAAGAACCAGCTAAGGCTACCGCTACGAAAAAATTCATGTTTATCAAGTTGAAGAGAGTTTACGTTTCTGGGAGAAAATCTTTCCCGCAACTTTTGCTCGTTTAGAACCCTTCCGCTCGCGCTTCGAAGATTTTTAGAGAACTCGCAGAAGCCCGTTTAAGGTTTTTAGGGTTCCCGAAACCCTCTTTGAGGGTTTTTATATTATAATTGATATGATATAAAAACCAATCGGATAAAATAAAAAAATGACGAATATTTTAAAAAAATTACTGAACCTTACGCGACGGACGAAAGTATAGAAAGTTACGTATTTCACGAATACGAACCAATTACGGGAACCAATTTAAATAATCCCGGCGAAATCCGAATTAATGTAGAAACCCAAGATTTATTTACCCACCCGAGTGAAAGTTATTTGGTATTCGAAGGCAGGTTCACGAAAGTTGATGGGACGGCTTACGCGAATGGCGACAACACCGCGTTAGCGAATAACGGTCTCATGTATCTTTTCAACAATATAAAATATCAAATTTCCGGTCAGGAGATCGAATCCGTTTTTCACCCGGGTCAATGCAGTACCATGTTGGGGGTGTTGAAATATCCGGACGACTTTTCCAAATCCCAAGGTTTTAATCAGTTGTGGTACAAAGATACGAACCGGCTGCATATAGAGGTAACAATACCGGATTTAATGTTCGCCAAGAATATCTAATCGTTTATCCCGATCCAAAAGGCTCGTTTAATTTTAGAGTTCCGTTAAAACACATTTTTGGATTTTGCGAAGATTACATGAAACAAACCCTCACTTTAGTGAGGAAATCTGACGATGACGCCATCTTTAGAGCTAATGCGGCGGATGCTGGGAGAGTGAATCTCAACAAGGTGTCTTGGTTTATTCCGCACGTTAAACCCGCTGACCTCGAAAGGTTACAATTGTACAAGGTGATTGAGGATAAGACCAACCTCCCCGTAAGTTACCGAATGAGACAATGCGATACTATCATGGTTCCGCAATCTATGACTTTCACGTGGCGACTTTCCGTTGAATCGAGTCCCGAAAAACCATGCTGGATTATAGTTGGTTTTCAAACCGAAAAAGACGGCAATAAGGAAAGGAACCCCGCCCTCTTTGATCACGCCGACCTTAAAAATATGTACGTAATGCTAAATTCTGACAGATACCCCGAAGTGGATTATCAACCCAATTTCGATCAATATAGATTTGCTCGCGCTTACGGGGATACCACCTTATTCAGATCCAAATTTTACGGGATGGACGAATTAATATCCAACCCCAATATTTCGCCGATTACAAAGCCCTTTTCCCCTTGTTCGTGTTTGACGTAAGCAGACGGAGCGAAAGAATGAAATATTCCGTCACTGACATCCAAATCAAGGCGCAATTTAACGCCAACGTGCCGGCGGGTACGGAAGCTTTCGCCGTCGTAATCAGCGACAGATTGCTGAATTTCAAGTCTGACGGAAATAAAATGAGTGTGATTTATGGATAATTTTTATAATTTAAAAAATGGCAAAAGAACAACTAGAAAAACTAAAAACCATCCCTGCGGACAGTTACGCTGGGCTTAAGAACCTCCAAAACCCCGCGTTTGATCACCCGGGTGAAAATGATTTTGAGCAAGCCGGCAGTTGCCGAAAAAGAAAATTACCGTGGACGACTCCTCGAAAAATCATGCCGGGATTAAGCAAGAGACCAGTTACCTTACCGCTTACGCTGGACTCAAGCATCCCCGAAACCCTGCACTCGATAGGCAGCCCGAAAATGATTTTGAGCAACGCAAAATACTCTAAAAAGAATTGAGAGAAATTTAAAAAACCTCTCGAGTAAAAAAATGCCTACATTGAAAGAAATGAAGAAAATTTTACGCGCGAATTGTATTAAAGGTAACGCGAATTGGAATAAGGCGCGCGCCAAGGGGGTGATGAAGGAAAATGGGTTGTTGACCGGGGACGATGATTTTAAGTTTTTTGAAAAAATCCGAACAAATCCGAAGCGAGTCGCATTGCAGAATATTGAAACGCATGAAGAGTCAACCTTTCCATCGATTTACAAAGCTGCTAAATTTTGAAATCAGAACCCGGGAATTATATCTTTTTATCAGGGGAGGATCTGGCAAAACAAATACGAAATTAAATTTGAAAAATAAGTTAAAGCAAATTTTGTAAAGAAAAAAAGAATGCCGACTGTTAAAGAATTAAAGGAGATTTTTAAAGAAATGAGAAAATATCGCAAGGAATGGGAGCTTAAAAACCTCCAGTTCATGAACGCGATAGACTCCAAAACGCTTAATAACCTCCCCGGTTTTACTAAAATTCATGATGAAAATCTGAATTACCATAAATTTGATAAAAATAATGAGGAGTGTGGTTTCAAGTATCAAGTTGGTGACGTGATGGAGTTGCGTATAAATGACCAACCCTGTGTGGCGAAAATAATTAAAATTAATAGTGATTTTCACAAAGGCCTGGTATTAGATGCTTATCATTTCTGCAATCAACCAAACTCAGAAGCCTATAAAAACCGCACCTGTATCTGCACGAGCAAGTTGGAGATGGACCCCTTCACGGAGGTGAGGTTTAAAAGACAGCAAATATTCTGCGCACCGGATCGGGAATACGAAAGTGGTTGGAATTATTATTATGATGAGGATGACTATTACGAGGAGAATCATTTGGATGATGGAGAGGATGGTTTGGATTTTAAGCCGGGTGATGATGAGAGAGAGAGATCAAAGTGTGTGTTGAATAATTAAGGTAGACCGTAAAATTATATTATTCCCCGGTGTTATTCGAGGCTCAGGAAAGCTGAGTTGGAAAATTTAGTAAGTTCGCGAGGCGAACCAGAAAGACCACCCACAAGGCCACCACCACCAACAAGACCTCCCCCTCCTCTTCCACCCACAAGGTTACCACTAAGACAACAACAAAGGCCGCCACCACCAACAAGGCCCCTCCTCTTCCGCCTTAAATTGCGGGAATTCCTGCACCAACCATTACCGCTTCAGAATTGACCTCCCCCGAAATACTGGATGCTAGACTGAGAATTAATGCGCCGACCCTTATTCCGAGAATCGCTTCAACCGTTACACGTGGCGCGAAAATGGCGGTAAAATTCGCGATGGATTGGGCAAAATGGTTAGCAGAAACACCTGTTGTAGGACCTATCCTTAGAGCGCCCGGGAAACTTCGGCTCTCGGCTTTGAAAAAAGTGATTAAGAATTTATACAGTGAGTCGCCTTTCGAATTAATAGGAAGCCGATCCGCTTTGCGGAATTTTACGACCGTGCGAGGGAGGGAAGGTTATGATCCGCGAAGGTTTTTCGATGTGGTTCGACAAAAAGTAATCGACTTTTTTAGAAGAAATACGCAACGCAAAATTAAAACGATTCTGAAATGCTTATGGAAAAGCCCAACGCGCAAATGGGGCAAAACGAAATACAACCCACGGGTTTCCATTCTGATATTGAGACCGTCCTCGTGGGAACGAATCTGGGTGAAATATTTAATACCATGATTGGAAGGATTTTGGAAAAAATGGCCACGTTTCAAAGTATGGGTAGTGGTTGAATTTTCGTTTCGATCGAGAAACTCGAAATTCATACGACCATTTATGATCCAATTAGAGGAAATTCTTACATCGAATTACCGCCAGTATTGAAGAATAAGAATGTCATCATGAACATGAAAAACGAGGACGACAAATGTTTTCCGTGGTGCGTTTTGCGGGCCTTGAACCCGAAAGAATCGTATCCTGAGCGTATTGATCACGAACTAAAAAATAAAGAAGGTGAATTTGATATGAAAGGTATCTCTTATCCCGTCTCTTTACACGATATAGACAAATTTGAAAAACAAAATCCGGGTATCGTCGTAGCCGTTTATGCGTATGAAAAGCGTAAATGCGTTTATACCCTCAGACCTAACAAGCATGGTTTTAGAAATCCGATATACCTTTTGTTGTTCGGTGATGGCGAAAAACTACATTATTGTTTGATAAAAAATAAAAGTAGATTATTATCTTCGCAGATTAGTAACCACAATTGTAAAAAATATTTTTGCGACAATTGCCAAAATCCGTTCACTTCGCAGAAGGTGTTAGACGAACACGAGAAATGTTGCTATTCGAACGAATGCGTGCGGATTGGCATACCGAAAAAAGACTCGTTTATCAAGTTTAAAAATTTTAATAGGTCGATGCGAGTTCCTTTTATAACATTCGCTGACTTTGAGTCTTTCTTGAAACCAGTAGATAGGTGCGCTCCGAACCCAGAAAAAAGTTACACGAAACAATACCACAAACACGCCCCAAGTAGTTATAGTTTTGAGCGAGTTTAGGCCACCCTGTGACGTCATCAGTGACGTCATCATTTAGGGGATTCCCCCCAAAACTAGGTCACTAGGTCACTAGGTCACACCATTAACTAGGTCACTAGGTCAAATGACACAGGCGGGTCTAAAACAACATGAAAAAAAATGTAAAAAATGAGTACCTGAGGGGGGGTACGGGAAGTGTAAAATGTGAAAAATTAAAATGTAAAAAATGGGTACCTGAGGGGGGGTACGGGAAGTGTAAAATGTGAAAAATTAAAATGTAAAAAATGGGTACCTGAGGGGGGGTACGGGAAGTGTAAAATGTGAATTTGAAAAAAGTGTAAAATTGAGTACCTGAGGGGGGGTACGGGAAGTGTAAAATGTGAAAAATTAAAAATGTAAAAATTGAGTACCTGAGGGGGGATACGGGAAGTGTAAAATGTGAAAATGTAAAAATGTAAAAATGAGTACCTGAGGGGGGGTACGGGAAGTGTAAAAAATGAAAAAATTAAAAGTGTAAAATGGGTACCTGAGGGGGGGTACGGGAAGTGTAAAATGTGAAAATGTAAAAATGTAAAAAACGAGTACCTGAGGGGGGGTACGGGGAATGGAAAATGGAGAAATTAAAAAAGTGCAAAATGGGTACCTGAGGGGGGATACGGGAAGTGTAAAATGAAAAAAAATGAAAAAAGTTGGGAGAACTAAATGGGCGAAACTGTTCTCCCAAATATGAAAAAATGAAAATGGGGAAAAATAAAAAGTACTTGAGGGGGGATACGGGGAATGGAAAATAAAAAATTAAAAAAGTTGGGAGAACTAAATGGGCGAAACTGTTCTCCCTGGATGTGAAAAAATTTAAAAAAATTGAAAAAGTGAAAAATGAAGAAATGTGAAAAAATGAAGAAATGTAAAAAATGAAGAAATGTGGTGATATGAAAAAGTTGGGAGGCCTTTCGCAACGAAATGATGGAAACTGTTCTCCCTGGGATGGGGAAAAAAATATAAAAAAATGAGTATCTTCGGAATTAGAAAAAATAAAAGAAACAACAAACAGAGTGGGCAATTAGATATGGATGGAAATGTGATAATTAATTTAGGGGATCCAAGTAGACCCAATGATGCAGTTTCAAAAAGATTTGTCCAAAGCGTAATTTCAGACTATGATCTTGAAGACATCAAAGTCATTAAGAAAACACTGGAAACCGAACGTGAAATTCTTAATCAATTGATTAATGATTTTAAACAAAACGAAAAAATAATAATTGAGTTACAAGACAAAATTGAAAAAGAAATGAAAACACTATCAGATACTATGGAAAAACTTGATTCAACGGATGATAACATTAAAAAAGTATTTGAAGAAAATATTAAAATTATATATGATCAAATAAGAGAATTAAAACAAAAAATGATACAACAAGATGAACTCAAGGAAAAATTAAATGAATCTGAGAAAATGTTACAAAATATGTATCAATGAGAAATTAGAACAGAAATATCAAAATTAAGTCAAGATACAACAAAAAAAAATAATGAATTATTAAATGCTTTTTCAAGTAAACAAACAGATTTAAAGGTTGAACTTGAAAAGAACGTAGCTAACTTGGATGATTTAACTAAAAATATTTTACCTAAACAAATAACTGATATTGGTGATGTTGTATTGGATTTAGTAAATGATAATAAAAAATTAAAAAAAAAATATCGAAACTTGATAAAGCGATATATGAAATACCTTTGTTTAATCTTTATAACAATAGAGTACAAGAAGTAAAAATTTTATTTAAATTTATAATTCCAATAAAATATAAGTTGGAAACAAAGGAATTAAACCAAACTGTTAAAACGAATAATTTATTCGCTTTATTTGGTCTTAATTCTTCTCCTATTGTAGAATATATGGATTACATGATACCAAATTACCGTTTTGGAGAATTGAATGTGTTTAAAATTAAAAAACAAGGAAGATATAAATTTGAAATAAAACTAATGGCCAAGGGTGATATAAAAAGATTTATTTTTCACCAGTCAAGTTTTATAAATGAAAGCGAATTAATATTAAAAAACATTGAAAAAGATAAAGAGGAAGAGTTTACTCTTGATTTAGATTCTGATGCGATCCTTCTTATTTACCCGGATACCATTTCCGATGAATCACATTTTACGTTTGAAGCTGAAAGTTATATAAAAGTAACATATTCCTGGAAATATATATAATCTAAAACTCAGTAATCTGTAATTCTTGTTCATAAAAACTACCTTTAATTTCTTCATCTTTTAAATCTTTTATTTTATAAGTAACAGGAACTGTATTTAAAACTTCTTCAATTACAAATATTTCGGTTCTCCAACGAGTAGTATAACCTTTTTCAAATTTATCTTTCTTTTTTGATATTCTCACTCTATCTCCAACTTTAAATTTAGGTTTCTTGGTTTCATTTTCTTCTTCTGGATATAAATTTTCATATACTATTGATTTATTTTCTATTTTACTCGCTTCAACAGGTGTCATTTTAATTGAAGAATGAACTGTATTATTATAATTATTAACTAATTCATCTAATACATCATAATATTTAGTAGTTTCATGAGCAGTAAAATATTTAAACATATGTTGTTTCATTGTTCCTATCCAACGTTCTACAACACTTGATTTTTCTTCATTTTCGGTTGAATATAATTTTATGTTATTATCTTTTAATAATTCTTTTACTTGTCGATTATAAAATTCAGAACCTTTATCTGACCAAATAAACAATGGTTTTCTTTCTTCAAATAATGTTTCAAATGCTTCGCGTACTGTTGCTCCTGTTTTATTTTTTAAAGGAATCAACCACCCATATTTACTAAAAACATCTATAACTGCTAATAAATATTTATATTGTTTATTTTGTTTTGAATATTGTTGCATATCTACTAAATCAACTGCCCATGTTTGATCTATCGAATGAACATGAACACGTCTTTTGGGGAAAGATTTTACAACTCTGTGATGTAATTCATCGGCTAATTTATTTGTCAGACCACCTATGAATCTATTTTTTTAGATCCACACTCTGAACATTTAGCTTTTAACATTTGTCTATAATTAGATGTTGTAACTTGTTCTACTGAATTATTTCCTGTATGTTTTTTACAACGCAAACAATATATTTTTCCGGGTTGTTCCATTTTTAATATATTAAAATTTATTTTTTTAAAAAATGGGCGAAAAAAAAATTTGTACAAAGTGCAATGAATATAAATATTTATATGAATACGATAAAGCAAGCGGTAGGCCCATGGGTGTTAAATCTTCGTGCAAGCAATGTAACAAACCTATGAAACAAAACCATTATCAAAATAATAAAGAAAAGTACAAAAAAGCATATCAAGAATTTTTATTTAGAAATCCAAATTATCAACATGAATATTATTTTGAAAAGTATATACCTAATTGAAAATTATTTCCTTAAAAATGGGAACAAAAAAAAATCAAAGATCTTATCACTGAAATAGATATTGATGATATAGATGAATATGATATAACTAAATATATAAACTTATTAAAAGATAAAATAGTTATTGATGAATTTCCTTTGAAAATAAAAATAACAATAACAAGTGAATTTTCAACTCCTATGTCATTTGATATAATAGAAAGTCATTACTCTCATCCTGCTCAAGTTATTTTAACACAAAATAATTTATCCGAATTTTATAAAAGTCTAATAGATAAATTTGAAGCTTGGATAGATAAATTTCAAGAAAGAGGATCTGGATTTGTTTTTAGAAATATTAAAAGTGTAAAAGTAAAACAATATAAATATGGTTATCAAAAAGCTTCATCTTATATTCCACTTCAATTTAAATCGAGTAATATTATTAATGTAAAAAATACAAATGATAATAAATGTTTTCTTTGGTCCATATTAGCAAAGTTATTTCCTGCTCCTGAACATAAATATCGAGTATCAAAGTATAAAGAATATGAAAATAAAATTAATATGAAAGGAATTGAATACCCTGTTAAAATAAAAGATATCCCAAAAGTGGAAAAACAAAATAATCTAAGTATTAATGTATTTGCATTAGAGGATCAAAAAAATAAACAATCTTTATATCCAGTTCATGTTTCAAATATAGAAAGTGAAAATGTAGTTGACCGGAGGGAGTCTATAATAATTGATCTTTTATATATTGAAAGTAATGAAAATACACATTATTGTTTAATTAAAGATTTGGATAGTTTCAAATGTGATAATAATAGACATAAATTATTTACATGTAGAAATTGTTTACAAGGATTTCAAAGAGAAGAAACACTATTAAAACATAAAGAAATATGTTATGATAATGAATATTGTAAAACCGTGATGGTAAAACCGGATAAAAATATTCTTAAATTTAAAAATTATCATTTTAAAAATAAATTACCATTTGTTATATATTGTGATTTTGAATCAAACAATATTCCAATAAAATCATCTCAACCAAATCCCAACGAATCATATATAAATCAAATATTTAAACAAGAAATAAATAGTTATGGAATATACGTTAAATCGGATTATCCGGAAATATATAAATCACAATATTTTTCTTATGTTGGCGATGATACAATAAAAAAATATATGAAAAAAAATAATGAAGATATTCAAAGAAATAACTTATAATATATATCTTAACGAACGGAAAAAACCAAAATTAAATACATATGAAGAAAAAGAATTTCAAGAAGCAACCAATTGTTATATATGTGGAATTGAATTTTCGACCGCGCAAACGAAAATAAGGGAACATAATCATCTTTCGGGTAAATATAGAGGAGCAGCATGTCAATCTTGTAATACTAAAGAAGGTAAAACAACAAAATTAATTCCTGTATTTTTTCACAATGGTTCTAATTATGATTTCCACTTTTTAATCGAAGAATTGATGAAATATGAAGATGAATATAATAAAGTAAAACTTCTTTCTAAAAACTCGGAAGAATATATTTCTATAGAATATGGATCATATTATAAAAAATTAAGATTTCTAGATTCTTATAGATTTATGTTAAAAGGCTTATCGGATATTTCCAAATCAATGGATAAATTTCCTATTTTGGAAAGTGAATTTGACGTGGATATTTCTCCACTAAAACAAAAAGGATTCTATCCATACGAATATGTAGATTGTTTAGATAAATTAAAAGAAAAGAAATTACCAGATATTAAAGAATTTTATTCAACATTAACACAAAAAACAATTACAGAAGAAGAATATAAACATGCACAAAATATATGGAAAACATTCAAATGTAAAACATTACAAGATTATCATGAATTGTATTTGAAAACCGATGTATTGATATTGGCGGATGCCTTTGAGAATTTTAGAAACTTCTTTTTAAATAATCATGAAATAGATCCATGTTATTGTTATTCAGCCCCGGGATTAACTTGGCAATGTGGATTAAAATATACAAATATAGAATTAGAATTATTAACAGACTATGATATGTTATTAATGTTCGAGAAAGGTATAAGAGGGGGATTTTCTGGAGTTCTGGGACCACGACATGTTAAAGCTTTTAATAAGTATACATCCAACTACCATACTAGTGGAAATAGAATATTAGATGAAATTGAAATGAAAGAAGCACTTAAAATACTTAAAAATGGTGGAGATCTAAATGAATTCTTAGAAGAAAAATATTTATTATACTTAGATGCAAATAATTTATATGGTTGGGCAATGTCACAACCTTTACCAACTAAAGATTTTAAATGGGAAAACGACCCCGATTATTATAAAAATATCATTGACAAACCTACGGACCGAAGGTCCGAGACGAAACCTACTAGAGGTTGTATAATAGAATGTGATTTAGAATATCCAAATAATTGTAAATTTAAAACTAGAAACTATCCATTGGCACCAGAAAAGATGAAAGTAAATAAAGAAGAATTGTCAGAATATCAGTTAGAATTATTAGGAGATAAACCAGTAAGTAAAGAAGAAAAACTATTCTTAACATTATATGATAAAAAGAAATATATTGTTCATCATAGTATTTTAAAAGATTATATTAAACTTGGTATGAAAGTTACCAAGGTGTATAGAACTATTTCATTCGAAGAATCTAACTGGTTGGCTAAATATATTAACTTTAATACCGAACAAAGAACAAAATCAAAATCTGCTTTCGAAAAAGATTTATGGAAGCTTATGAATAATAGTTTCTATGGAAAGACATTAGAAAATATCAGAGGAAGAAGTGAGATTATATTATCCACCAATAGAGAAGAAGTAAAAAAATATATAAACAAACCAAATTTTAAAGACTCAACAATATTTAATGATAATTTAGTTGCCATAATTAATAATGTTACATCCGTTAAATTTAATAAACCTATTTATTTGGGACAGGCTATATTAGATTATTCCAAATTATTAATGTATCAATTTTACTATAATATTGTAAATGAATTATGGCCAAAAAATGAACTTGTTGCTAGTGATTCAGTTTTGGGTAACACTCCGTTAATATTAAGATATAAAAATAAAATATATATTGATAAAATAGAAAATATTACTGATGAATATGAATATTCAACCGACCAGGGAGCTACTTCGACCGACCAAGGTAAATTTTATCATAAACCAAATTATAATATTGAAGTTTGGACAAGTAAAGGATTTTCAAAAATAAAAACTGTAATTAAACATGAAACAAATAAACAAATATTCAGGGTTGTTACACCATTGGGATTTGTTGATGTAACAGAAGATCATTCGTTGATTAGAGATACCGGTGAAATTATGAAACCTAAAGATTTAACATTGAATACAAGTCTTCTATTTAATGACAATTATAAAGAAAATTTAAATCCTCCACTAAAAAGAGATTTTTTAAAATTAGAACCAAAAACTTTAGAAGAGAAAAAAGCTTTTATCGAAGGTTTCTTTTTAGCAGATGGAAGTAGCGGAATTTATCAAACCAAGCGGGGGATAAGATATTCCTGGAATTTAAATAATCAAGATTTAGAACTTTTAGATAAATGTTTAGAATGGTGTAGAGAAATTTACCCAATAACTGATTTTAAAATAATTGACTGTATGAGATCATCCAGTGTTTATAGAATTGTTCCGAAGGGAAATCATAAAATAATGGCAGAAGGATTTAAAAAATTTTATACCAACGAACGTGAAAAGTACATTCCATATAAAATTTTAAATAAAGATTATAATTATAGATTATTTTTCTTCAGAGGATTTTACCAAGGTGATGGTTGTAAGAAGGGAAAAGATAGTTACTTTGGTTTTGCACAAAAATCCAAAATTACATTTTCATGTTTACATTATCTCGTAACATCTCTAGGTTATAATAGTAATATTAATACATATGAAAATAGATTAAATATATTTTACTTATACATAACTAAAAAAAAACAAATTGCAAATGTAAAAAAGATAATACCATTAGGGAAACAAGAAAAAATTGTTTACGATTTATCTACTGAAACTGAAAATTTTAATTGTGGATTTCCTTTAATCGCCCATAACACCGATTCCGTTTTCATATCAATTAAAACAAATGATATTTACGAAGATCTAAAAGAAATACAAGATCATTTAGATACATCTGATTATCCAAAAGATCATAGTTTGTATTCAGAAAAAAATAAAAAAGTAATAGGAAAATTTAAAGATGAATTAAATGGAAAAATTATGAATGAAATAGTTTACCTAAGGAGCAAGGCATATTCATTTACACTAACAGATTTAAACAATCGAATGTCTGAAGAAAAAAAATTAAAAGGAATTGGAAAAACTACAATTAAAAAAGATATAAAATTTGATGATTATAAAGATTGTCTATTTAATAGTAAAACTAAAATGAATAGAATGTATACCATGAATTCAAAAAATCATAATATGTACATTAATGAAGTAAATAAAATAAGCATGACACCATTTGATGATAAAAGATATACATATGACAATGGAATAGATACACAACCTTTTGGTTATGGATCTCTTTATTTTATTTAGCTTCGTCTCGACCCAAAGGGTCGAAGGTTCCCGCGTCTTAATTCAATTGCTTCGTCTCGACCCGAAGGGTCGAAGGTTGGGTCCTTAGGACCCATTCAACTTCCATGTAATAAATCCAGTTAATGCCATGCCACCAACAATAAATGCAATTTCTCTATTTTTCTGGTCTTCCGATGGAGTATAAAAATCACTTAATGTAGGTTTAGGTGGTAAATCTGGTAATTGTTTACCGGTAATATAATAATAATTTTTCATTGCTTCATCTGCGTTATTAAATTCATTCATAGCATGATGTTCTTTTTTCAATTGTTCATTAATAAAATCTAATCTTTGTGTTCTTTTTTCATTCCATTCAATTTGTGCTTCTTCTAATTGTTCCGTTGCTTTATTATGTCTTTTTCTCTCTTCATCACTATTTCTACCCATATGTGAAAATAAAAAATTACTACCAGAAAAGGCTAATGCATTCACAACCGCTCCACCAACCATCATTGCTACTGCACTTGCCATTTTTTAAGTCATAATATCAGCTGGAATAATACCTTGTTTAACCAACATATCTTTTGTTGATATTGCGAGTAATATATCAGTAGTCAACATTCCAATATCTGCCATATTAAAATCTACTTTTGGAGGTGGTTTTCTTAATATTTTTCTACCTAGTTCCGAATACCCAACCGTTAAAATACTTATCACTTCCGAATGATACAACATGTTTACTATTTGTTTTCCGTCAGTCATTTTTTATATAATAAATTTAGTTAAATTCAAATGGATCAAAGGTTTCTTTTTTCGTCTTGGACCTTCGGTCCAAAGGTTCCCGGTTGAATCAATGGGTTGTGTGACCTGTGGAGCTTGTGGCGCATGTTGCTGTTTTTGATTTTTTGATATGTAAAATAATATTCCTATAATACCAATACCAACAAAACATAGTGGTAAATAATTTTTATAAACATTCACCCTTCCTATAGGTTGTTCATCATCATCCTTTGTTATTGATAGTTTTGCTTTCTCAGAAGATAATTTCAATTTCATATTTTCTTTTTCCATTTGTTCATACTCTTTATTTTTTTGTTCAATTTTAGCTTTTCTAGCCTCTGCAGATTTTATACCAGCTAAGACTCTTTTAGGGTTTTTTTCTTTAACTGGTACTGTAAATTCATTATCTTTTTCAGTTGCCATTTTTACTGATAAATTTTTCATGATTCGTTTTCCAAATGTTCCCCCGTCTCATATGTCTCAGTAACATCTGTAAAATCAACATGTTTCGCTGTTGTTAATAATGCAGTAAATGGCGCAAGAAACATTCCATATCTGTAATATAATTCACAGCATGCACTATTCAATGCAATATTAACAAATGGATCTTCTTCAAGGTCCTCAATTAGTTTTGGCGGATTAATAACATTTAAATATTTTGATATACCTAAAACATATAAATTTATAAATGAATTCCCTAATGTTTTTGTCATAATAGCACCTAATCTACTTTCATATTTACAATATAATTTGGTTATTTGTTCCGGTTTCATTGCATCGATATTTGAAATTGAAAAATCTTTTCCTAAATACTGTTTACCTTTTCCACCAGCAACAATTGATGATAGCCTATTACGTTTTGATTGTATTATATTATCATCAATAACAATATTTTCACTGGTATCATTAAGTATTTCCTTTGCCTCCATTTTTAAGAATGAATTTTTAAGTTTTAGCGTAGCCCTACGACCCTTCGGGTCGAGACGAGCAAAGCCAAAATATTCGTTTTTTATTTTTAAATATTTACATGTTATATAACCAAGCAAAGATAATATGGTTAAATTTGTTGTAATGGTTAGTACTTCCAAGATCATTTTTTAAGTTTCATTTTCGTCTCGAGCTTCGTCTCGACCCGAAGGGTCGTAGGGCTTCGCTTAAGCATTACTAAGCATTACTAACTATTGCTGACTATTTCTAAGTATTGTTGAAATATTGTTGAAATATTATACGTAAAAAGTATGTTAAAATGTTACTAAACATTACTCGTCTCGAGCTTAACTATTGTTAAAAAATAAACATTTTAATCGTCTCGACCCGAAGGGTCGTAGGGCTTCGCTTAATCAACAATCCAATAATCAGTCGGTTGATCAGTCTTTAAAATTAATTTACGATGTTTCCTTTGTTTTAACAATTCTTTTATTTTTCTCCTTTCTTCAAAAGTTTCAATAACATCATTCTCACGTAAACAATCATCAAAACTATCACGATCTTTCATATAAAATAAACCCAACCATTTTGTTTGTTCACGTAAATCTTTTGGAGTTGAATTATATCTTTGAGAAATAACCCAAACAGATTGCTGTGCATGTCTTCCAGAAAATGCCAACTCCGATAACATATCCTTTTTCTTTGTTAATTCTTTAGTAGCACTACAATCATCAATAATATATAGAGTTGGATGACCAGCATATTTATTAAAAAATAATCGTAATAATTCTTGTAATTTTTCATTACCATTATCTATTGGATTAACAAATTTAATATTTTTTGTTTTTGGTTTTTTTACATCACCTATCCACTCACGATTTTTATAAGCAGTGTTCCATTGAATCGTTGGACAAAGAACTATAATATATTTGAACACATGCCTATATTCATTTTCTAATAAATCTAAAACAAATTCAGTTTTTCCACAACCGGTTTGACCACATATAATTGCACAATGTGGATATTTTGGTAGTTCCATTTTAATAACTAATTTCTTTAAATCTACCATCTTCAAAATTAATTTGTGCATCTTGTATAACAAATAGATAAACATTTATTGTTTCATCATCTCCTGCTTCTTTTGCAATTTGTATTGTTATACCTTCTGATGCATTTTCAATTCTTCTTCCCGAACCGTGAAGAGAGTTATCATCCGTTGAACGTAAATCCAACCACAATGCATAATTGTCTGTTAAATATTTTTCCAATGTTGTATCGGTGAAATATAAATCTTTTATAACCATATTTGTTTCTTTATTTTGTTTTGAATTCAAAGCAAAAAATTTATTTATTTCATCCCACTGTTGATATGCTTTCATTCCTTGACTGTATAGTTGATTTGGTACACCTTCTATTGTCATTTCTACTTTTGTTATTTCAGGATTGTAATAAGTTTGAGTTGATGTTCTCTCCGGATCTTCAAACAACATTAGAATACCTTTCATACTTCTAGCAGGAACATTTAGATTAATATTCCATAGTGTATCAGATTTGTTTTTAGTTATTTTTCTATGTCTAAGTATTCTATCATACAAAACAACCATTTTACCACCAACTTGTTGACTTATTTGTCTTGCGAATCCAGTATCAGAAACTGTATCAAATTCCAAGCAAATATTTTTGATCGAATAACTTGAAGCGGGATCCGTTGATTTAATTACTTTGTTATAATCATTGAATGTAAGTTCATATTCAAGTCTATCACCAAGACCAGCTTGGTAAAATGGCATGTGGGTATTCAATAATTCAAAATCTAGTGGAATACAAAATCTGTTGCCGTATGCTTTTGCAATTGCTTCATCTTCTCTATCAGCCGAAGCATCTTTGGCTCCAATTCTATGTTTCAACATATTAGTTTTGCCGATACCTTGATAGGCCATATTTACTCTTTCAGTTGGAGATCTCCACAAATCAATATAACAATGGTAAATATCACTATCATCAATAGACATAACTTCATTTCCACTTATTCTAATTGTGGTTTTCTTAATTATTGATCTTCCTATATTTTGAAATATAGTTGCATTTACATCTTTAGAGTTTAGTTCAATTTCAAATGCCAATCTAACTGTACCTGGAACAATAACATCATTACTACTTAAATTAGGAAATCTCACTAACAATTGTTGATTTTGGTCAATGGTTGAAGGATTATTTGTTATTACAACACTTTGACGAATACCTCTAACACCACGTGGTTCTCTTATTTTTCTGTATGGATTTAATTTGTTTCCGTAGGCCGACATTTTTTAAGGATAAAAAATGGTTGAAGGTGGAATGGATTTCGATAATACCGAGTTTTATATAGACGACGATTATGATGTAGATGATTATGATGAACATATGGAAATGGATGATAAATTTAATAGATCTATACAAAACCAAAGTGCTCATATTGATGATTTTCATATTGGTGATAATACAAGAACGAAATTAATAGAAAATCAGAAACAACAACTAATTGATGAATATTACGAGAAAATAAAAGAAAAGTACGGATTGGAACCATTGCGTATTGATGTTGAAAACTTTGTACTTGGAGGTGATAATGAAACACTATTTTTAAAGGTTGGAGATAGAGATATTCAAATTACTTCCAAAATAGGTGGTACTTTTAGTTTTATAGACTTGAAATATTTAGCGAGAAAAATTGGTAGTGGTGGAACAGAAGCAATTAGAGACTTATTAAACTTGGATGAATATAAATCTACAACCAAAAAATTATCAGCACAGGCCGCTGAAATATTACAAAATACAGTAAATAACCTACCCAATGTTGATAATATGGAAATGTCCGATATAACCAATATAGCTGAAACTGCATTGAAAGAAATAGAAACATCATTTGCAGAATTAGATAAACAAGAACAAGGAATACAAACCGAAATGACAAAGAGAGAAATGGATGGTATCCTTAAAGCTATGACTAGCGTAAAAGAAGAGACTGCAAATGAATTAGTAAAATTGAATGAAACAAATAAAGACTTAGCAAAGGAAAAAGAAAAATTAGAACAAGCCAAATCGGATAATGAAATCCCTCCGGATGAAAAAGAGAGAATAATTGGTGAAATAAGTAGCAGAATAAGAGATTTAGAGCTTGAGAGAAGTTCAAGACTTGAAGTAATTGAAATTAATAGAGATAGATTACGTACTCAAATTAATAGAATAAAAGAAACTATACGTAAAATATTAAAAGAAGACACAAAATTAGCTGAAAGAATTAAAACATTATTCAGAGAACAAGGAATTACAATTGTTAGTCTTTTAACTGCTTTTGGTATGATTATTGGTGTTATTGTTGAATCTATTATTCCTACTACTGGTGGTGGAACTACTCCTCCTAAACCTCCTCAAAAAGACGGTATAAAAGAATGGATTAAAAAACAATTAGCTAATATAGGTAAACTATTAGCCAAACTTGCAGGAAAAGCTGCAGAAGCATTACCTGGTATTATTGGTTCTATTGTATCTTGGTTATTTTCAACAACTGGAAAGGTTGTTAATTGGTTTGGAGAACATTTATGGGCTTTAGTTGTTCTCGTTGTTGGACTGTTGTATGCAGCTGCTAGAGAATATATATCAAAATAAGACCTATCACTATACTTCCTACTATTAATGCTGTTTTGGTTTCTTCGTGTTGTTCCGTCTCGGCCCGAAGGATCGAAGGTTCTTTCTTCATTTTAACCTCTTGATGTTTAACAGGTTCTGGAAGAGATTTCTTCGTCTCGACCCTTCGGATGGCTTGTCCTCCCTGCGGTCGGGTCGTAGGTTTCTTCGTTTTAGTTCCCATAAGTTCCACATGATGCTTTGGTGGAATTGGTTGGTTATTCACACTATTATTTATTCCAAGCACTTCATTATCGGTGGCTACCACAATCTCATTGTTATAATCTTGAATTGTCCCAATTCGTAATTCCATATCACTGGGAGACATGTACAATCCAATTCCATAAACATAGTCAACTTTACTACGTGCATATTTTGATGTGTTTTGATACCTTGAAATTTGACTCGGTAAATCCACAGGACTATTAATGGCATCCTCAACATTTGCAAGGAATTGTTTTTGAGCATCAAAAGCTGTTCCTGTTCCAAGTATAGTTGTTCTTGTTTGGGATTGGGAACTTAGTATAGCCCAACCATAAGTTCTTATAGATTCATTAATCCGTTCAATACCTGCTCTCGTAAAACCGTTTGATGCATCAAGAATAAATGTTGTCCATAAATCTTTAACGGAATCCGATTGTTGAATATAATCAATATGAATTGTTTTAGGTGGTAAATATTCACATGATGAAATACCACAACGTCTACCACCCGGCACTTCTGGTCCAAATGTCATTTTTGATAAATCTAGATCGGTTGCCGTACTACGAACAATATGTTGAGACGAATGATCATGTCTAAAATCTGTTCGTTTCCAAGCGGAATGACTTGTTGTGTAAATAACTCCAAGACCATCATTTTGCCTCCAATCCGAATTAGGATCTACATCAAACTCTTTACATATTCTTTCATATGCACCTCGATCATACCCACTACTAAATGCATTCCAACTTTTATCTTGTGGCAATGCAATAGATAATTCAAATAGTATTCGTCTTGTTTGGTAATAAACATGAAACAAAAATAATGAACCGGTCAATCCACCATGTTTCAGATGGTTGTTCAAATCTATACCACAACCTGTAGTAGCACACCATATTGCAAAATTTAGTTGATTTTGCCAAAATGATAAAATGTTTGTATTCCAACGTTGTACTATTTCATTTGATGCTACATGTGGTAAAATATATTTTTCGAATACATTTGGGAAATCTACGTTGAAATTTTTTCCAGATGATGAAATAATAATATTTTGTTTTATAATGTTGATTGACTTCTTGTTAAATACTCCAGCACCAGGATAAAGAGCTTCATCGTTATACTTAAATTCTTTTGGTGTCATTTTTTTATTTTTAAAAAATGTATCATACAATTTCCGATATTGATAAAACAATTAACTTACAACAATATATAGATAACAAATGTGGTACTAAGAGAATTGGATTAAAAAGTTTTACTTATACTATAGGTTGGTATAATGTTTCTCGTGAAACTATTATAGTAAAAACTTCCAACGATTCAACTAATGATTATACTTTTAATTGTGGATTTTATAGTATGCAAGATATAATAGATGAATTTGAAAAATTAGAAATTGTTTTAACGGTTGAAATGAAAACTGGTATAGCAACTGTTTCCCATCGTAATAATCAAAAATTTATAATTCCTTCTGGTCTTTCACAAATATTAGGTATTGAAAATAGAGGTTTGATACAAGGTCCATTAACCGGTGAAAGACCTGTAGATTTTGCACCTTATAAACAACTATATGTTCATCTCGATCAGATAAATAGCGCTTATTATTTCTTTGATGGTGCTCCGAGTAATATTCTTGGTGTTGTTTCTGTTGAGAATAGAGCGTTTGGCGATATTGTTTATACACGTTTTGGTAATCCGGAATACAAACAATTAACACATGGTGATATTTCGGAATTAAGTATAAGCGTTTGTGATAAGAATGGTCAGAAAATAAACTACAATGGATTACCAATTAGTTGTGTGTTGGAAATACGCAATTGAATTAAGACGAAGCGAAGCCCTTCAACACAAAGTGTTGAGACGAATTTTATAATTTTCCCTTGAAAATGAGTATATTTGGTGTTAAAAAGGTTGAAAATCTAAAATCAACCATTACAATAAGTGCTGAATCAAAAGGTTCTTTATTTAATAATAAGGTATTTTCATTCAGAAATGGTGGTTAGGAAAAAGACGTTGGTTATGTTGTAATGAGACGTGGTTATATTACTGGTATTGGCCTATCGAGTAAAAGGTCAAGTGGTGAAGTGCGAGTTGGTATATTGGTAAATGGTGAAGTTTTGAAAGGATGTGAGATTATTTTGAATACAACGACATCAAGAAAATATGATAATTTTGAACATCCATTTTTAGTTGAGGAGGGAAGTGTTATTAATTTTATTAGTCTGAGGGCCAATGGAAATACAGTTAATACTGTTGCCGCGTTATTATTTGAATTCAAAAAATATCCTTAAAAATGAAGCAACCTACGACCCCGAATTTATATCCAGAATTACCCAGAGACGCTAGAGACGATGAGGGTACCTTCGACCCAAGGGTTCAAGACGGACAAAATTATAGATTACAGAAAATATCAGAGATTGAGAAAACTTTAATTAATGAGAGGAATACTCGTAAAACATTATACAAGAAATATAAACGTGGAATTAATATTACCGATGGCGTTGATACCGTTCTAATATCAACGTCTGTTATTTTAGCAAGTATTGGTTTGGCGGTTCCAATTTTATTACCATTAGAAATTGCAGCAGTTGTATGTGGAAGTTTAGGTGTTTGTGTTAAACTTTTCAGACGTAAATTATTTATAAAAACACAAAAACATTATAAGATTGAAACTATTGCTGAAAGTAAATTGAATAGTATAAAAGATTTGATTTCAAAAGCTTTAACAGATGGTACAATTTCTGAAAATGAATTTAAACTTGTATTGGATGAATTGGAAAAATATAATAATCTGAAAGATAACATACATTCAAAACAAACAGGATTGAGTGAGATAGATAGGAAAAAACTTATCGAGGAAGGTAAGGCACAGGCTTTATCCGAATTAAAAAAAAAAATAGGAAATGCTTAATTTTATTCAATAAAATTATTATAGTAAACGATCCACCACCGAAATATTAATCTTAATCCATTTTTCATTTTTTCATTTTTTCACATTTCTTCATTTTCATATTTTCTTCATTTTCACATTTTCTTCATTTTTCACTTTTTCACTTTTTCAATTTTTCATATCCAGGGAGAACAGTTTCGCCCATTTAGTTCTCCCAACTTTTTTCAAATTTAACATTTTACACTTCCCGTATCCCCCCTCAAGTACTTTTTACACTTTTCATTTTTTTCATTTTTCCCATCTTGGGAGAACAGTTTCGCCCATTTAGTTCTCCCAACATTTTTTCAATTTTCACATTTTCCATTCCCCGTATCCCCCCTCAGGTACTCAATTTTCATTTTTCAATTTTTCACATTTTACACATTTCTTCATTTTCATATTTTCTTCATTTTCACATTTTCTTCATTTTTCACTTTTTCACTTTTTCAATTTTTTTAATTTTTTCACATCCAGGGAGAACAGTTTCGCCCATTTAGTTCTCCCACATTTTTTCAAATTTTTTCACATCACCTGAGGGGGGGTCAGGTACTCATTTTTTTCATTTTCAATTTTTCATGTTTGGGAGAACAGTTTCGCCCATTTAGTTCTCCCAACTTTTTTCAAATTTTTTCATGTTGTTTTAGACCCGCCTGTGTCATTTGACCTAGTGACCTAGTTAATGGGGTGACCTAGTGACCTAGTGACCTAGTTAAACATAAAAAAAACACTTTTCATATTAGTAGTTATAGATTTGAGCGAGTTTAGGGGGTTTGAGCGAGCGAAGCGAGTGAAAACCCGAACCACCGAAGGTGGCCTAAACTCGCTCAAATCTATAACTACTGCCCCAGCCGGGTTTTATTATTATATAAAATGTTTTGACGACAGCGTGTACAAGAAAGACCCAGTTATCTACACAGCGGAAAGGGATGATGAGGATGTCGAGCAGAAATTTGTGGAAATGTGGAAAAAGACGTGAGGAAGCTTCGCAATATTCCACCGAGGAAGATGATATTTGGTCAAGAAGACGGAGTAAATTTCGAACGAGCTAAGAAATGTTGGATCTGTAAAGGAAAGTTTTCCAAAGCCCAAAAGGAACGTTGCCCTTGTGAGGATGAAAAAAGCGGTGTGAGGCTTGTAAAAATAAAAAGGTTCGCGATCACTGCCACTACACCGGGAAATATAGAGGAGCGGCGCATAATAAATATAGTCTCGCGTATAGGAAACCGAAATTCACCCCTGTAGTGTTTCTCAATTTGGTTGGGTACGACAGTCATTTATTCGTCAAAAATCTCGGGAAAAGCGCGGGTGACATTGATTGCATCGTGAAAACTGAGGAAGAATATATTAGTTTTACGAAAAAGATACCAGTGGTTACTTGTACTGATAGGAAAACGGGTGGAGAAAAACCGATACATCATCAAATTAGGTTTATCGACAGCTTTAAATTTATGGCTTCTAGTTTGGACAACCTTTACCGACTTACGGATTTAAATGGTTTGATGACGCGGCATTACGAGATTGGAAAAAAATACCTTGTATTTTGGAAGTCGATTTAGAATACCCATAAGAGTTACACGATTTACACAACGACTACCCTTTAGCGCCGGAACACCTGAAGAGCGACCAAGTAGACAAATTAATCCCGAATTTACGAAATAAAAAGTAATACGTAATTCATCACGTAAGTTTAAAACGGTATTAACGATTAGGGTTAGTTATTACGAAAATTCACCGAGGAATTAAATTTGAGGAGGAAGCGTGGATAAAGCCATATATCGATCTTAACACGAACCTGCGAGCGAAGGCGACGAACGAGTTCGAAAAAGACTTTTTTTAAATTGATGAACAACTCCGTCTTCGGGAAGACGATGGAAAATATCAGAGATAGAACGGATATCAAATTGGTTACAAACGAAACGGCGGCGAAAAAATTAGCGGCGAAACCGAATTTAACGGAAACACCATCTTTGACGAAAATCTCATCGCGACGCATATGAAAAAGATTAAATTAATGCTCGACAAGCCGGTTTACCCCGGGATGTGTATTTTGGATTTAAGCAAAATGCTCATGTATAATTTTCACTACGGATACGTTAAACCGAAATACGGAGAAAAAGCTAAATTGTTGTTTACCGATACGGATAGTCTGATGTACGAAATCGAGGTGAAAGATTTTTATTAAGATATTGCCCCGGACGTGAAAGATAAATATGACACGAGTAATTTCGACGCGAATCACCCGTCCGGAATTGAAGTAGGAGTTAATAAAAAAGTGATCGGAATGTTCAAAGACGATGCGGATGGGCGAGTTATTCGTCGGTCTAAGAGCTAAACTGTACTCGTATAAAATGTTCGAAGGACCGGAAGAGAAAAAATGCAAAGGAATGAAAAAAGTTGTCGTGAAAAAGAGTATCCGGTTCGGAGATTACAAAGAGTGCTTGTTTTCGAAAAAAGAACAACTGCGAAAGATGAATGTTTTGAGAAGTCGGAGTCACGAAATGTACACGGAAGAAATGAGCAAGATCGCGCTAAGTTTGGGAGGATGACATAAGAATTATCTTGCCGGGTGAAATTAACTCGTTAGCGATTTGGCACAAACGAATTAATGAGCAAAATCATTATTTTATTATTTTATAACAGTAAAAATGTAGTTATAAAATATAAAAATCATTAAGATAAAAATCATTTAAGAAAAATATGAATATCTCGATCGGGGAAGTGATTTTACTCAACCAACCGCTCAACCATTTCGAACTGATGGACGCGGTAAAGAAATTAAAAATACCTAATTTCAGGAGCGTATTTATGCGTGACCAACTGCCGAAACGCCCTTGAAAAAAAGAATGCGGAATATTAAATTTAGACGACTCGAATCCGGATGATAAAATTGGATCTTCCAACGCCGGTGGCACACATTGGGTTTGTTGGATTAAAAAGGAAAACGAAAAATATTATTTTGATGGTTATGGCATACAACCACCCGTGGAAATTATAAATTACCTAAAACCGAAAATAACGTTGGACAAGTGCAGCCGAAAGGGTCAGTAATTTGTGGGCATTTGTGTTTATACGTTTTAAATAAAGGCGAGAATAATTAAGAAAATGCATGTCGATAAATTTGGACGAATGCTTAAAACGGACGTAAATGTCGACTTTATAAAGCGCGGGGAAATTAATATGCTCGGAAACAAGATTGCGAATCTCGGTGCACCGACGGATGCAGGTGATGCGGCGAACAAGGCATTTGTGATAAAACGGGGAAACAGGATGGTGCTAGAAGCGACGATACAAACTTAAAAAGCAATTGAATACGCTCTTGATTGCATTCGACATAAACAACGGTACTGTTATTGACTTGGAAAAGTAAAAAATAAATGGGGGGTTTGACTATATCACGGAAGGTTTCGATAAAACGGAGAACAAATACATCGACTATAAAAATATTATAGAATACCCTCATTCTATACTACCGAGTGAGCGCAGAGAAATATGGCTCCTTAAAAAGCTCGACATTGATTTGCAAACACCAATAGTTTACCGGGCATCCCCGAATCAACCGGATTAACTAGTCGGATAAGATTGAAAGGAACTGAGTGGGATAAGGAGATTTAACCAGTAAACTAATAGATAATAAGGACACGAGAATAATAAAAGGCAACTGGTCATTTGAAATTACGGAGGAAGCATATTTACTTTTTGAACCTAAAAAATGGTTTTATCGATTTATAATTATAAAAAATGGATACATAAAATTGTTTTATAAACCGTTATAATTTGGAATCGGAATTAAAACAAATTTACTCGTTATAAAAAAATGCCCGTCGATAAATTTGGACGAATGCCTAAAACTCACGTTTCACATTCTGACGTGTCTTTATCTGATGTAAGTAACAATTTTCTGAGGAGGGGGAGAATCGATATGTTTGGAAAAAAGATCACGAATCTTGGTACTCCCACAGACGGAGGTAATGCAGCGAGCAAGGCATTTGTGATAAAACGAGGAAACACGATGGTGCGTGATTACGGACTAGATAAACAAAAACGCGAATTAAGAGATATAAAAGATTCATTGACAGATATCGAAGATAAAATAGAAGAGAAATTGAGGAATGTTATCGAAAAAGGCGTAGAAAGTCAAAAAAAAGAGTTGGAAACGTACGTAGACGAGAACGAACTAGAACGAACAAAGACGGAAATTGGATAAACTTTTGTCAACAAAATAAAAAAAATACTTTAGGGAATATATCAACGAACGAAATTTGGAAACCAAACTCTAAAACCTAAAGAAAGAATGGACGTTGGATGACGAAATCATCGAGGATAGAATCGAACGGAAATTACAGGGAGATGTAAACAATGGAGTGGAAAATTAAAAGAAAGAATTGGAGGGGTACGTAGATAAGAATGGGTTACGGCTACGCTTGGAGCGGGCAAAGATGGAAATTGGTAAACCTTCTGGCGGAGGTTGGTAGGGACTAGTGGAGGTTGGGGTTGGTGGAGGTTGGGGTTGGTGGGGATTAGTGGAGGTTGGGGTTGGTGGAGGTTGGGGTTGGTGGGGATTAGCGGAGGTTGAGGTTGGTGGAGGTTGGGGTTGGTGGAGGATTCCCCTTTCGTGCACGTGCCCACGGGGGAATGGCCCAGAACTCACAATATCATACTACTTTTGGTGTCGCGTGCACAGACAACTATTCCGGGATACGAAAGCCGAAAGATGAATGTACGGTGATCGAACTCTACAGAAGGTTGCAAGAGAAACTTTGAATTCTGGGTTCTCCGACAGAAACTTCGAGTTGAAGGTTCATCAAGTAGTCAGTATGGACCTGTGTTTGTTTCTCTTGTCCGTTACACTTAACTGTGTCACGTTTACCTGGCTGTGCACGGCTGTTATCATCCCTTTCAGGGAACTCTATGATTGCGGTATCATACTTACGAGAGATTTTGTCTGCCTAGCGTTCCTGTTGTGTCTCACATGCTTTCAAATATCATGAGGCCGTTGATTTGTTGAGTCCTGTATTATACCAAAGGACTCTGTTATAATTTTCCCTGCTACTATCATGTACAGTTGGCCAATTGTCGCTTTGGTATGTTCATTTTTCTTCTCCTTGATTTGCTGCATGACTACGTTTCCAAGCACAATCTCCTTTCTTACTGTTTTCATCTTAGTTGTGGTTAAACCAGCATTTTTCATTAAAGCTTCTGTCTTACTCCTTGGGATGTTTGGAGATCGTTGGGGTACTTTGAAGAAACTTTGCCTTTTCTTCTGCTCACTTTGTGCAAGCTCTTTGTTCTCTAGCTTTAGATCAGTGATAGTCTGTTTTGCTTCTTTAAGTTATTCGCAAGTCGTGTGCGCGGTCCAGCAGATCTATTTGGGAATCAAATGGCTACTATCATGTTATTGTTCTGTTGATCATTGGATATACATTATACTCTTACACCCGCTTGTATTTGCCGGATCACTTTCATCTTCATCCTTTCTTTGTCTTCTATATCGTTCTCGATGTTATGCACAGCTACTCTTCCCTTCCCTATCTACTTTGCTTTTTCAATATTTCAAATAATATTGCTCCATTACACTATCTGGTCTTCAAAATAAATCAATTTGAATGTTTTAAAATATGTCATAATAAACACTTACCAATAGATTTCTTCGAATTTTCTCTTTTGCGTTCAAGACGGCTGATACAAGGTTAAAAAGACATACATTCATGATGTCATCATTATGCAATCAGAATAATTCAGATGTGACATCATCCATTTGTTTAATATGCGGCGTACAGAAAATACTTAAAACTGGTATCGAACATTTCAGTATTGTACATTACAGAAATGTACATATGAGCTCGCTTACTCGTACATCACTGTTAGAACTTAAATGTTCCTAAATTTGATTTTACATGAACTTCAGAATATCACCTAACTTTATATGCCAGGAAATTGTGAAACAGATGCTATATATTCGAGTAGAAATCAAGTATCGAACATTACAATGCTAAAGAGCAAAATTGCGCTGTGAAATTTCGAGTCTATGCACGACCGAACCAGTGTGTTTTTGAGACCCATATTTTCTTCCTGTACTGTTCCCAACTATGCATACCATCTTCAGGTTATGAAATATCTCTGAAAATGATCGAAGCATTTTAAATCTGAGAATCACACATTTCACGAAAGACGACAAATTGGCGACATCAAACTTTAACCTCTAGTGAATTGTGAACTGCTAAATTGGTTATTATGTATACTCCCATTACAAGATAAGACGTTACTCCATTCAAGAAACTGTCTCTTACAACTGGTTATACATCACATTTGTTACAACCTACATGCAAATTGTGATAACTTAAAAAACGACAGTCTCGAACGTTACATTTCACTATTTTAAAGAGTAATTTTTCCAATGCAGCAGGATTGCAGCAGGAACAACTCATTTTAGTTGGAGAACTTGCTGAACATGTCGATTTAAAGTTCGAAGTAAAATTTTAGCTAGTGAGACCTGCATGAAGGATAAAATGCTTGGCGACATTAACATCCAAATTCTCGTGAGAATGAATGTTACCACTATAAAGTTCAATATTATTTAGGCAGCTTAATTACTAAATTTATCAGCCATTATTGAGCAACTCAAAAAAATTAAATATAACTAAAGAAATATATTACATCTACATACTTAAACCAAATTAATCAAAGCAAATTCTCACATTTAATTCACATGTTTACATATTCCTAATTAAATTTAATTTAGGGGCCTCTTTGGGTTTTGGGTCTTTCTGGACTCTAATCCTTGACAGGATATGTTTTTAAACAAAACTCGGTTTGATTCAATTGTTTACATGAGTATTATTACCAATAATCAATTATTGTATCATTTATGATAGAGAAAATTTTATTCAGATTATATTGTAAGGACTTGTGAACAGTCAATGATCTGTCTTTATTTTTCCACTCACAAAAGATCTTCACCAAATCTTGTCAGAATGTTTGTCTTTATAATATTTTGAAAATCTTTAACATGGGTCATCCGGGGTCAAAAACTAGTTTTTACCGGGCCAAATCACTGGAAAACCTTGTTAACATTCTAGTGGTCACAGTTTTAATTGGATATTCACCAAACCTTGTCAGAATGCTTGTCTGAATGATATCTTGAACAAGTTTGATCATGGGTCATCTCGGGTATTAAAAGTAGGTCTTCAGATCAAATCAGTTGAAATCTGTACTCATGTAAGCGAGAAATGGCCATCTTTCTAAGCTCTCTTGTTTATATATTCATATATGCCACGCGGTTACACAGCAGTGATTTAGACAACAGGAAGACAAAGAATTAAGATATCACTGCCCTCCAGCATTAATACACATTTCTAAAATCGCCTTCCATCAGTATTTTAAGTATTTTGATCTATAGTATATCGAAGTTCAAACCTGTGGATATTGGTTTCAGATCAACATAATAACTTCAACAGTATGACAGGCGTACTTTCGATTTGAGCTAGATTCAAACCGACCCAAGATATTCCGATCTGAAACGGATCCAATCCAAAAATGTCAATTCGACACATGGTAGTTCAAGTCTTCCGTTGGATATTTTTAGTTTTATACCGGATAGATTAAGCTTAACAATTTCATTATTACAGATTTTCTGCATTAATACTTTAACAAATATGGAAAACGTCCTTGTCATTGTATGTCAGTTGATAGTCAATATAACTGCCATTGATATTTGTAAGATGCACAGTTTATATTACAATATTTGCCCTGTAATTTGTATCTTACAGCTGAATTTCAAATTATATTTTAATTATATTTTGCACATCACCAGACCTTATATCTCACGTGATACTTCCTCTGAAATATAGATTGATAGATTTGCTAATAAAGTTTTCAGACCTTGATTAATTTCAATTCAGAGAGAAATTTAGTGAAAAAGGAAAACACCTACACCAAGAGCACCATCAGTATCAAGAAAAGAAATGTTTGAAGCATCGTAAACACTACTGTCTCTGCACGATGTTCCCCAACATGACTTATCTGATATTGTTGATGTTATTCTTCCTCTCCAGAACACATACATTGGTTCATCAGACCCATAAATGTAATCATTTTATTCCTTTCAAAAGTTTATGATTTAAATTTGCATGTTTATTTTCATAATCATTACTGCACTGGATCTAATATTGTTTTCCTAGAGAACAATTTTATTTCTACTTTATTGACGGGGGATAAACATTTATTGATTAGTGATTCAGATTTTGAAATAATCATGTTTACTCATCTAATGTAATTACGCATTAGGATCTTAATAAAATGTCTCGCCCCTTGCCTCAATGTACTCCGGCGTCCGTCGTCCACACCTGGGGGTTGTTAATGCTCTAGTGGTCACACTTTTGCGCGAATCTTCATTGGTCAGAATGTTTGTCTCAATGATATCTTGGACAAGTTCGAACATGGGTCATCTGGGGTAAAAAATTAGGCCACCAGGTCAAATAGAATGGAAATTTTGTTAACAGTCTAGAAATCACAGATTTGATTGAATTTTCATAGAACTTTGTCAGAATGTTTGTATTATTGAACTTGTAAAATTGTGCGAATATGGGTCTTCTCCGGTCAAAAACTAGGTTGCTAAGTCAGCGCATCCGAAAGCCTTGTTAATGCTCTAGAGGTTGTAATTTAGATTGAATCTTCATCAAACTTTGTCAGAAAGTTTGTTTTTATAATATCTTGGACAAGTCCGAACATGGGTTATCTGAGGTCAATAACTAGGTCACCAGGTCAAATCATAGAAAAACCTTGTTAACGCTCTAGGGGTCACTGTTTTGATTGGATCTTCCTCAAACTTTGTCAGAATGTTTGTAATAATAATATCATGAACAGGTTTAAGCATGGGTCAACACAGGTTAAAAAAATAGGTCACCAGGTCAAATCACAGGAAAAAATATAGAAGTTGCGATCTTTACTCAGGGGAGCGAAAGGGCCATCTTGGTCCTCTTGTTTAATTATCTCAATTTTATGTTGAAATTATGGTTGTCTAGAGCATAACTTTAAAACTATTGAAGAAATTGATATTATTCTTCACACATTGGTAAGATGTGCAGTGACAAAGATCCATAGCTCTATCTCGTCCCATTTTTCTATAGAAATTATATTTGTCTGGAGCAAATCCATGAAGTATTGAAGGTATTGATATGAAACTTAATACATTGATTGTGTTAAAAGAGTAAGATATTACTGAACAAAAATAAGAAATATTGCTCACCAATTTTTTTAATTATCTCCCCTTTTGTATTTATATTATTCTTGTCTAGAGAATATCTTATGAACTATTGAAGCTTCACGCATGAATAGAGGCTATCGATAGGTGCTGTAACCATGAGCTGTAATTCTTCCTTGTTTCTTTATTAATTACTTCCCCTTTCCTATTGGAATGATACTTCTCCTGAACATAACTCATGAAGAATCGAAAAGTCATGTTGGTATTTCATACATTGAGAAAGACCAATTAGAGGAAGTGCAGTGACCAGGAACAATAATATATCTCAACCGATTTTTGTTAACTTCCCTTATTTTTACATACATTCCATAAAACTTATTATAGGAATTGCCTTGATTCTCCACACTTAACTTTCGCTTCTGACAGTACTCTCAGTACTTTGATTTACAAAAGGCGACCTATCGAATAGGCCTAAAAAATGTTTATTTCCGGTTACTGGACTGGCCCATCTTTTACCTGCCGACTCATAAGTTTTTACGGCATCCCAATCTTAGTGTTATATTGTCTCATATAAGCGGAAACAACCCTTTTTTGTTTGGGCCTTACGATGTCATATACGTTTCCACCTAACACATTGGTCAATGCTATTTACATAAACTGGTGTCTCTATTTTACGACGCCAGACAGAATTGTAAAAATTTCGCTCGTCGAAAAGACAATCGAAGATGAATTTTTTTGTCTGATCTGTCTATGACAATATCGTGCAATGAGGCTAATAACAAATATCTTATCTGGCACAGAAGTGAATCAACATCAACAGATACATTAAACGTTAGTAGACATAAAAGTTACAAGTAGTCTGATAACACAGGTTATGGCGGATTTTACCATATCCATGGTTAAAATCGATATTTTAACCATATCCGTGGTTAAAGTATCAAATGCGCGCGATGATAATGATACCTCTCATCAAACTGGGTTTTTCCGTATCCGCGGTTTCCCACTATCCGCGGGGTTTCCAAATCTATTTATAGCCCGCAAATGCTGAATATGAAATTTGATTTAAAGAAAACTTGGCTTAAAGAAAATAATGTGTATATAAAACATGTCAACTGTAAAAGAATTGAGATCATTAGCGAAACAACGCAGCCTTCGAAGCAATTCGAGACTCAGGAAAGCTGAGTTAATAAATTTGTTAAATGGTGCAGTTGGAGGGGCGGTGTCAACCCCACAGCTCGATGAACCAGTGCCAAATATTAATGTGCCGACTCTTGTCCCTAGAATGGTCAATGAGCAATGCCAAAAAAAAATCAGTAAAAGCTGCGACCGATTGGTTCGCGTGGTTGAAAGATGCTGGTAAAGAAGTCGTAAAGAAGGTCTACCCGAAATTCGACGCCTAAGTAAGTAAATGTATTGTTCGAGTCAGGAGCGCTGCGGACATTCGAGTTAAAAGAAAGTAGATCCGCTTTGAAGAAATTTACAACCGTGCATGTCATAGACGGGAGAAGAGGTTATGGTCCACGATCGTTTTTCAACGGGGTTCGACAAACTATAATTATTTTTTTCTGGGAAAGACACAAACTAAGGTTAAGTTAATTCTTAAATGTAATATGGAGAAAGTAAACATTAGTAGCGGGGAAAGCGTAATTAAACCCGCAGATTTTCATTCCGATATCGAGTTCATCCTCGAGGGAACCGATGTAGCCGGATTGTACGATATCATGATAGACAAAATCGTGGAATCGATGGCAATATTTCAAAATATGGGTAGTGGTTGGAATTTTAGTTCGATCATTTCTCTCGAGATTCATACGGTCGTTTATAATCCACTTAATATAGATAAGTTCGAAAAACAGAATCCGGGCATCGCCATTTATGTGTTTGGATATGAAAGGTTTATTTACCAACTTAAAATGAGCAAACTTTTTAAAGTGAACATATAATAGACCTTTTGTTGATTTCTGACGCAGAAAGACAACATTACTGTATTATAACGGACTTAAGTAGATTATTAGCTTCGCAGATTTCAAAGATAACGTGGAAACTTATTGTTGTCGCACCCGTTTAAATCCATTCAATTCGCGAGAGAAGCTAGACAAACACGCGGAATATCGTTATTCGAATGAATGTGTTAAGATAGATATGCCGAAAGAAGACTCATTTATCGGATTTAAAAATTGGGTGAGAAATATGAAAGTCTCATTTATAGTGTACGCCGACTTTGAAAGTTGTCTTAAACCTATCGATACTTGTAAACCAAATCCGGAGGAGAGTCATACTAATCAATATCAGAAACACATCCCATCAAGCTTTTGTTACAACATTAAATGTTTCGACGATGAAACGTACGTCAAAGATCCAGTTACCTTCACCGCGAAAGACGAAAACGAAAACGTAGCGCAGAAATTTGTAGAAATGTTGAAAAAGACGTGAAAGAGATTCGTGATATTCCTCCTAAAAAGTTGTTGTTTGGTCGAAAGGATCGGTTGGATTTCGAAAATGCCACAAAATGTTGGATCTGTCAAGGAGTGGTTTCCGAAAATGATAAAGTCCGCGATCACTGTCACTTCCCCGGGAAATATAGAGGGGCGGTGCACAATAAATGAAATCTTTTGTATCGGAAACCGAAATTTATCCCGCGAATGTATCAAAATATTATAGCGGGGCTCAACGCGATTTGGTGCTAAAGAAAGGCGTATACCCGTAGGAATATATGGATTCGCTAAAAAGGTTGGATGAAACGAAACTTCCGCCGAAAGAAGCGTTCTATTTGAGTCTTAATGATCAAGGTATTAGCGATGAAAAATACGCGCATGCGCATGAAGTATGGAAAACTTTCGATATGAAAACGTTAAGAAATTACCACGAATTGTGTAATAAAACGGACGTTTTATTATTAGCGGACGTCTTCGAGAATTTTAGAGAATTTTGCCACAAAAATTGGGGATTAGATCCAGTGTGGTATTATACGTCTCCCGGGTTATCGTATGACGCGATGTTGAAGAAAAACGGGCGGCGTAAATCTGGAATTATTAATGGATCCCGACATGTTGCTTATGATAGAAAAAGGAATTAGAGGTGGGATCTCGAAGATTTCAACTAGATACGGGAAAGCGAATAACCCGTACATGAACGATAAATTTAACCCCAATGAATCTACAAAATATATAACTTATTTAGACGCGAACAATTTATACGGTTGGGCGATGAGTAAACCATTACCAACGGGTGATTTAAATGGATGGATGAAATTGAATTGGAAAATTGGAGGAATCATAGTTGTATTTTAGAGGTTGATATGGAATATCCTAATGAACTCCACGATTTACACAATGATTATCCTTTAGCTCCTAAAAGTTTAAGAATACACAAAGTAAGTAAATTAATCCCGAATCTAAACGACAAAGAGAAAGATGTGGTTTATTACAAAATCTTAAAATCATACGAAAAGTTAGGGCTAAAAATTGGCAAAATTCACAGAGGAATAAGATTCGAGGAAAGCGCGTGGCTTAAAAAATATGTCGATTTGAATATGAATCTTAAGACTAAGGCGACGAACGAATTTGAGAAGGACTTCTTTAAACTTATGAATAATAGCGTTTCCGGGAAAGCGATGGCAAATATCAGAAACAGAACGGATGTAATGTTGGTTAATAATGAGACGAAAGCAGGGAAATTGGTGGCAAAACCGAATTATAACGGCAGAACGATCTTTGATGAAAATCTAATAGCGGTGCACACAAAAAAGACCCATTCAAAATTTGACAAGCCGGTTTATCTCGGAATGTGTATCCTAGATTTGAGTAAAATCCTAACGTACGATTTTCACTACAATTATATCGGACCGAAATACGGAGAAAAAGCCGAATTATTATTTACGGACACCAATAGTTTGATGTACGAAATCGAAACGGAAGATTTTTATAAAGATATTTCCGGGGACGTAAAAGATAAATTCGACACGAGTAACTACCCTGCGAACCATCCATCCGGAATTTAAGTAGGGGTAAATAAGGAAGTATTTGGCGTGTTTAAAGACGAATCGGGCGGAGAAATTATCGAAGAGTTTGTCGGACTTAGAGCTAAATTATACGCGTTTAAAATGCTTGAAGGAAAAGACTGCGTGGAAAAATGCAAGGGAATAAAAAAAACTCCGTCGTCAAAAATAGTATCACGCTCGAGGATGACAAAGACTGCTTGTTTACGGGTCAAGAACAATTGAGAACAATGAACGTTTTGAGAAGTCACCGTCACGAAATGTATACGGAAGAAGTTAACAAGGTTGCGTTAAGTGGCAACGAAGACAAAGGGTCATTCTACCGGGCGGAGTTCACACACCAGCCGTTGGTCATTTAAAATACCCAATTTCAGAGGCGTATTCATGCGCGATCAACTCCCGGAACGACCGTTAAAAATGAGTGCGGTATATTAAATTTGGATGATGCGAATCCGGATGACTAAATCGGATCTTCCGACGCCGGAGGTACGCATTGGGATGGTTAGTATAAAAACGGAAACGAAAAAAAAATATTTCGATAGCTACGGAATACAACCTCCTTCGGAATTAGAAAACTACCTAAAGCCGACAATTTTTATAACGTGGAACAAGTACAAGCGAACGGGACCGTAATATGCGGTCATTTATGTTTATACGGTTTAAAAGAATTTCCGACTTCGTCGGGTCCGCCATCGGCTTTGCCGGGCGATAAATCGCGTATATAAATTACGTATATCAAAAAATGCCGGTTAATAAATTTGGTCAAATGCCAAAAACTCGCGTTTAGGATTCCGACGTGAGTTTAGCTTATATAAATAACAACTTCCTAAAAAGAGGGGAAATCGATATGTTCGGGAAACAGATTCGTTATCTCGGTATGCCCTCTGACGGGAATGTAGTCGTTCGTGATAAGACGAGTAAACAAGATGGCGAAGGATTACGATCTAGATGAATTGAAACGGTTTAAAACGTTGAAGATAACCTCGAACGGAAATTAAGAGGAGATATCGAAAAAGGGGTGAAAGATCTTGAAGAAAGGTGGACAAGTTTGTAGATGATAACGAGCGCGAATTAAAAGAGCAAAAATAGTCATTTAAGTATGTTGAAGATAAAATTGAGAGGAAATTAAGAGTCGAAATTAAAATATCGAAAAGGGGGTGGAAAATCTTAAAAAATAATTAGAAACGTACGTAGACGAGAACGAGCTGGAACGGGTGAAGACGGAAATTGGAAAAACCCTCGTCACAAATATAAGAGAAATTTTGGGCAAATATATCGACGAACAAAAAATGGAAACCGAACTGAATAAACTAAAGAAGGAATGGGCGCTGGATAGCGAAACCATCGAAGATAGAATCGAACGGAAATTACGGGGAGATGTCGAAAAGGGGGTGGAAAATCTTAAAATAGAGTTGGAAACGTTCGTAGACAAGAAAGATCTGAATCCGATTATCGAAAGGATAAAGATAGACGTTATTAAAGCCGTCGTAGGAAATAATACCAAAATTTTACATCTAGAATCGGATATGCAAATTCTTAAAAGCTATCAATTGAATACTCTCTTGTTTTCGCTCGACGTTAGCAAAGGTACTGTTAATAAACTGCGCAGAGCCGCGGCGAATCGAGTTTACATCACCGATGGGAAAGGCGTACAAAAAGGCTATTTCACAGAAGTCTTTGATAAGACGCCGAACAAATATATCATGTACGATGATGTGGTTGAGTACCCTCATCATGATGGCGACGAATGTCTGTACGGCGCGGAACACTGGCACCTCAAAAAGCCGGGCGTTTACTCGCTCGATATTGATTTAGAATACCCGTCTCCCGGTATTGTTGGTAAAATACGAATTTTCCACATAGACATCGGCGAAGGAAGAACAAAATTTTTCATGGAAGAAGAGAGGGTAAAGGGAATGTGGTCATTTAATATTGATAATCCGGACACTAGGATATTAATCAACCCTTTAGCGTATAAGACACTTAAATTTACTAAAGGGTACATAAAGTTGTATTATAAACCGTAGGTCTAATGGACTCGTAGGTCTAATTAATTGCCATCTGGGCCCGCGAAGCAATTATATTATTCCGAGAATATCTCGTTCTCACGGGCTAGTTTGTGCACGCGGTTTTTAATTTTCCGCGTCAATTGATAAAATTCTGCGTCTTCCTCCGTTCATCCGACTGGCCATCCATGTTGAGATGATAGACCCAACGAATATCTCGCATCTCCGTGTTTCGTCAATCCGAACGAAAACATCGGATGAGTTTTAATAATTAAATTATCGATCTCGCCGTTCGGGTATTTATATTTTAAGAAAAGTCGACGAAATTTCACGGGCTTTTCGTCAGATTTTAAATCTCCGGCAATAAGTCTTTATGATTCGAACGTATCTGCAGTAACATAATTCGTGCTCATTTTTTTATTATTTTATATAGAAAAACATCCTTTAAGCCTGCTTTGCGGGCCCGACGAAGTCGGTTAAATCATTCATTAAATCAATTTTATATTTCCTCGAAATATAAAATTGACCTTAAAATTAATCAAACCGAAGGGGGAATTTTAACAGCATCGGCTTCGTCGGGCGATAAATCGCCACAATTGGTGCTCACTAATCGTCTATTAACACGCCGAAAATATGCTTTTTCTTAAACCTTAGTATCCAAGGAGGTTGCGTCGGCTCTTTATCGCAGTCGCAGCGGTCACCGTGAATGCGGCGACCGCAAGTCCAATCAAACTTTAAAGTAAACCCGTGAGAACATCCCCATTAATTTCGGTTATTCTCACTACGAGGTTATTACAACAAATCACAACCCTTACACCCACTTTACAGTCGTTATCCCAAAGGCCTTCCTCATAATCGTCATTAATATCCAACGGACCGCCTCCGGGACAACAATCCTCATGCACCCCATCCGAAGTTTCTTTATTATACTCTTTTACGCCCATTTTTATATGGAATGTTTTTTCTTTTAACCCATTTTTCAAAATTTCTTTAGCCCGCTTTTATCCATAAACAACGCTCATCTTGTTTCTGTCAAATTGAAAGTTGAACAGTTTGTCGCTTATTACGACGGCGAATGCTTCCGTATGCGCCGGCACTTCTCTCTTAAACTACGCTTTGATCTGGATATCGGTGACCGAATTCTTCATTCTCTCCCGCTGATTGCTTACGTCAATCACAAACAGCGGGAAAAGATCATTGTAATCGGCGGAGTGATGTTGGGATTAGAAGATAATTCGCTCATATTATGAAACTTCGACCTGAATGCAGCGGCATCTCCGTAAACTGTTGCTCATTAAAATCAAGTTGATAGTCAACTTCGGGATACCTATCGGAATTGAGCATAACGCATATATTATTTAGACCCATGTGATCGAAGATGGCCGGATTCTTTTCCTGATCGCCGCTTTTCCGGTTTGAAATTCGAGGCTCGACTTAACCGAAAGTCGCCACGTAAAACTGGTTGAATTGGGCACCGTTATGGAGTCGCATTGTCTCATTCCATAACCTACGGGAAGAGAGGCTTTTTTCTATCGTCTTGTGCAGTTGAAACTTTTCGGCATCCGTGGGGGAACGTGCGGTATAAACCAAGACACCTTGGTGAGATTAACTTCACCGACACCCGCCGCATTATCTCTAAAGATCGCGTCGTTGTCCGATTTCCGCGTTAGTGTAAGGGTTTGTTTCATACCGTACAGAATTTTATGGTAATCTTCGCAAAATCCGAAAATGTGTATTAACGGAAGTCTAATACTAATCGTACCCGTTGTATTCGGAGCCGTAATTAGATATTTTTGACGAATGTCGAATCCTTGATTGTTGTTTATATCAGCGGCGGCGATCGTAACTTTATACTAGAGTTGATTTAAACCTTGAGATTTGGAGAATCTCGTCCGGGTATTTCAACAATCCCGACATCGTGCTAGATTGATCAATCAAGGATTCGGCATTCGTCAAGAATATCTAATTACGGCTCCGAATACAACGGGTACGTTTAGTTTTAGAGTTCCGTTAAAACACATTTTCGGATTTTGCGAAGATTACCATAAAATTCTGTACGGTATGACACAAACCCTTACTCTAACGCGGAAATCGGACAACGACGCGATCTTTAGAGATAATGCGGTGGGTGTCAGTGAAGTTAACCTCACCAAGGTGTCTTGGTTTATATCGTTTTTCCCCAACGTGAGTCCGGGTTATTAAATAGTCGAAACCCCCGCCAATTTGGTTTATGTACCTATAACTTTGGATACAATACATAGCCTCGAAACGAGACTTACCGATCAAAATGGCACTCTGCTTAACATGAAAGGAGAAAATGTGACGATTAGATTTCATATCATGGAAATTAAAAAAAAAACATTCGTATTATATATAAAAGTCAATCATAATTGTATACATTAATATTATTATTATTATTTTATAACCCCGGACTCACGTTGGGGAAAAAACTGTAAATCGTATTTTGCGAAGAACCATTTACGTAACTACCCGAAATAATATCTATATCAACTAGTATACTGTTAATGCTGAGGATTTTGACCACGTTTTCGGATTCGTGAATCCCGGATGAATATCTGTTGGGATAAAACCCTAATACTTTACCTACGGTTTTTGAATGACTATATTCGACAATGTAATTGTCTCTCATCTCTACTTTGGATTTGAGAGTATTGGGATTTGCCGAAATATTCACGTAGTCTTCGTAAAAATGCCCGACCGTCCTCATCTGTTCTTGTACGAATTTATTGATATCGGTTGTGTCATAACTTCCCTCGGATAGCGCGACTGTATACTAGTGTGCGTCTTTGCCATCATCGGCGGAATATTTAAAATGATTGTTCTCGCCCGTAATATTCGGAAAAGAATAATACGTCTCCAGATTAACGAGCGCAATTTCATTCTATCGAGTTGTATCGACGGATTAAACCTCGTTTTAAACTGAGTCTTATTATCAGAGACTACAATCTGAAACGAACTTTTAGGTCTGGTATTTTTAGCGATCGTTTCCAACAATTGTTCCATTTTTTATATATTATTTTTAAGAGACGAAAAAATCGTCAAATCCGATTCTATATTTACCATTATCTTTTTGAGACGATAAATCGATTACGACAAAACTAAATGGCTTCTCCCAGACAGTTTTACACAATCGTCTAAATTCATCCTTCGTCATATCTTGACTCATGTGGTCGTTATAAATATGGTTAATGTTTTTGAGGTCCTGCGGAAATAAACAAATAAAATTGGCGTTTCCCCGTATCGTCTGACGGAGTAGTTTGAAATAGTTTTGCGAAAGATAAAAACAATCGACGTTACTGTGCCTACCACGAATATAGTAACACTCGCATTTATTTTGTTTTTCTGAAAGTAAATCGTCAAATATCATTAATATCATCTTTTTTCCGGTTCCGGTCAGAGAAAATGGAGGACTGATTTTTTTATGCTCGGGCATAAAAAAGTGCTATTTTCGTAGTTTAAGAGCGGAAATATTCGAAATGGAATTATAAGGGATTTCTAAACAAAAACTAGATATTTGGACCACAGAGGTGAACTCTAAATAACTTTTTCAATTGTTGAATTTGAACGTTTCTGTTGACATTGAAGTCTTTACCTGTGTCACAGCAAAAATCACGCATACAATCCATTAGTTCAGAGTTTGCTGATGGTGATATGCACCAACAAATAGCGACCGTTACCTTTAGTAGCGAGCAACTCAGCCAGCTCAGCACTATAATGAAATCGTCTTTTGCGGATCAAATGACTAGTCTGGTAAACACAATCGTCGCTGGTGTCCTTGATGGCCTCCAGAAGAAAATATCTTGTCTTGAACCTGACCATGCACACTTAAAAAAGTCCGTCTCCTCTATGTAGACGCAAATTGCCAATCTTGAAACAAAAGTCCTTGACCTACAATGTCTACATGACAAGCAAAAGCAATATTCGAGAAGAAACTGTCTCCGCATATCAGGAGTTCTTGAATCGCCAAGCGAGTCAACCGACTCAATTGTTCTGAACCTAGCCAAGTCAGTTGGGGCGAACTTGAGCATTGAAGAGATTGACCGCTCCCACAGGCTCGGTAAACCTCTCACCAAGTTAACTAATCCTTCCGACAGTGCTTTAAATCCTTCCGACTGTACTTTAAATCCTTCCGAAAATACTTTAAAGCCGCGAGACATCATAGTGAAATTCCTCTCGTTTCGCGCTCGCCAAAAACTGTACTCTCTACGAACAAAACTCAAGCAGAATGGCCATACAAACGTACAAAACAAACTGACGAAACAACGTAGCGAGTTACTCTTTCGTGCTCGTCAGCTTGCGAAGTCTAAACAGATCGATAGTGCTTGGTCTTTTGACGGGGTGATCTTCATCAAAGACAAACGTTTGAAAACTCACCGAATAACATCCATGGTTGAGTTCAACGCATTCTCCAACAGCATGCAAACTCAAGCAGAATGGCCATACAAACGTACAAAACAAACTGACGAAACAACGTAGCGAGTTACTCTTTCGTGCTCGTCAGCTTGCGAAGTCTAAACAGATCGATAGTGCTTGGTCTTTTGACGGGGTGATCTTCATCAAAGACAAACGTTTGAAAACTCACCGAATAACATCCATGGTTTCAACGCATTCTCCAATAGCATGTAGTTCTGCGGCGTTACGCTACTAACGGCGCATAGTGTATATCTATACCTAAACATAAACATTAACTTGAAGGATTATCCAGTCACGTGTTTTATTGACTGACCACTGACCCTTTTGCTGAGAGCGACGTGAGTTTTTGTTTTCTACCTGTATCCAATACACACTTTCTATCGGGCTGTCAACACGATCTCGAAAAAAAACGGATTTTGACCATATATATAAAAAATCTAAATTTGCTAACAAAAGTGATGTACCACGTGTATGGACATTGTTTTTCCCACATGAATGCTGTAATGTTCTAAAATTATTGAATTATTGATTTTGTATATTTTTGTAAACATGGCTACGTGTATGGACATGGTTTTTCCCACATGAATGCTGTAATGTTCTATTATTACTGATTTTGTTTATTTTTCTAAACATAGCTACGTGTATGGACATTGTTTTTCCCACATGAATGCTGTAATGTTCTAAACTTATTGATTTTGTTTATTTTTTCTAAACATAGCTACGTGCATGGACATTGTTTTTCCCATAGGAATGACATTACCACTTAATAAATGTGTTTATTACAACCTTATTGTTAACGAGTATATCCATAATAAGACAAACTGCGTAACAAGTGTGTATGTGTGTATGTGCGTGCGTGAGCGTGCGTGCGTGTGTGTGTGTGTTTATACGTGCATACGTGCCTGTGTTTTTTTTTTGTAGCCTTTACCTCATCTATATTAGTTCTATTCTATTTACCCCTTTACACTTCCGGAATATATATCTTTCACTATTACATCAAAATGTATTTAATACCTAAAATTTGTTTTATTTCAAAAACTGAACAACAAATGAGGTATTTGTCAGTAGTCTACTCCTAAGTTACATCAGTTTTATCTACTTATTCACGTTTCCGGAATAGATAAGGTTTTACCACTTGTGCATCAAAATGTTCACAATAGTCTTGAACCTACATGCAATTTGAACATTTTACAAAAAAATGACGATGTTATTATTTTTCTTTGTATATAATCACTCCAGTGTTCAAAATATGTTCACTTCACGCTTTATCGATACTTCGATGCTTTATTTGCTTTCCTCTTTGTTTAATTCCACTTATTATGGTGGGTACACGTATTTGTTCTTGAAAACAAGGTCACTGCTCCTTATTGATCATCTTACCTAGCCATTTAAACGAACATTATTGCATTTTGCGTCTCTTTCTCACTGCATCTAGTCTTTCTTCATATTTAAACCACTCAACCCATCAAATCTCCAACTTGAAAGCTCCCTAATTTCACATATTTTCCCCCAGCAGATATTCTTTATTAGTATCTTTACTATTCCGCCAGGAAGTTTTAAAATTTGCCTGTCTATAATACACCTCGATTGTAAACATGAATTTTATGTTTACTTGTTTTCTTCTATTTTATTCTTTTGTATTTTGTTCTCAAGCTCAATGTCTGTGGCCCCTGTTCGAAGGTATGATAGCATGCTCTAACACAACGTGTACTTGTCGCATACATGCGGCTTGGCCCCGTGACCTCGAAAGACAACACCCGCCGTGATGAATTTGACCAGTAGACTCAACCCAAAGCCGCACTCGGTGTCTGTATTGTTGCTATATAGATCTTTTTGTCTACCAGTGATACTTTGCTCTTCATTCCTGGCGTCAATTATTTTTCAGTCTGGAGATATACATCCAAATCCCGGTCCCGATTCCTTAACCAGTTCGTCCATTTCAGACTACAGCACCATCCTGAACAGTGGATTAAGTATCATGCACCTAAATATCCAGAGTTTACGCTCAAAGCTTGACATATTAGATATTGAAATTCAGCAATATGATATTCTTGTATTCACAGAGACATGGCTTAACCCTACCATATCTAACGACGACATTGCTTTGACAAACTACCAGCAACTTTTCCGCTGTGATCGTTCCAATCGTCTTGGTGGCGGCATAGCTATATATATTCGAGATGGTATTCTTGCTTCCAAGCGGTCAGATCTTTCAATTAACGGCTTAGAATCTCTGTGGGTCGAGATTAAGACAAGCAAACGCAACATCTTGATTGGTGGCATCTATCGACCTCCAAATGCCAACAACGACTACTGGAACCTTATCGAGCAGAACATAGACCATGCATATTCACTTCCGTTTGACAACATTATTTTAACAGGAGACTTTAACATGAAAACTCTCAGCCAATCCCCAAACAAAATCACAAACTTAATGAATTCATATAACTCGGAACAACTCATATCAACACCTACTCATTTTACTGAACACTCCAGCTCTCTCATTGACCTGATATTTGTAAAAAACAAACACGATGTTATATCTAGCTTTGTAGCTGACCCTTTCATTCCCGATTTATCTCGTTTTCATTGTCCGGTTGTTGCAGTTTTTCACTTTAACAAACACAAAACTTCTACATACAAACGACGAATATATCTTTTTAATAAAGCAAACTTTGACGAGTACCGATCTGAATTACGGATGACAGACTGGAACGTAACTCTCAATAACGATGACCTCGACGCAGCGACAAAACAATTAACAGATACAATATTAACAGCAGCTTCAAACACCATTCCTAACAAAGTAATTACAATTAGACCTAACGACATTCCTTGGATAAATAATGAAATCAGATCACTAATCAAAAAGAGACAAAAAATACACAAAAAAGCAAAACAACAAAACACAAAAGAAGCCTGGTCATTATTCAAACAATCGCGAAACTTAGTTACAAAACACATACGCAAAGCAAAACATAATTACACTAACAATTTGATCAACAAAATTAATGCATCTGACACATCTCCAAAAATATGGTTTAAAACAGCTAAACAATTGACAAATAAATCATTTACACACTCTATACCAACATTATACGATAACACAATTGAAGCAACAACAGACGAAGAAAAGGCGGATCTTTTAAATAAATATTTTTGTTCTCAGTCAACAGTGGACGATACAAATCATCATCTCCCAACATTAACTAACTCAACAAACACAACTCTCACTAACATTTCTATCACACCAAAGGACGTAATAGATGCTCTTAGTTTAGTCAATCCTAGCAAGGCATATGGTCCGGATGAGGTTAGTCCAAGGTTCCTTACAGAAGCTAAACAAGAACTGTCGGTTCCCCTTTCAACTTTCTTCAATACTCTCCTTTCTAAGTCTTACTTCCCGGAATCCTGGAAACGAGCCAACGTTACTCCTATCTTCAAGAAATCTGATCCATCAAAACCTTCCAACTATCGTCCAATCTCACTTCTAAGCTGTCTCTGTAAACTCATGGAACGCTGTATCCACAAATACCTCTACAATTATCTCGTCGGAAACCAACTCCTAACACCTTTTCAATCTGGCTTTGTCAAAGGTGATTCGGCGGTCAACCAGCTTACATTCCTCTATGACGATATTTGCAAGGCATTGGATGAGGGAAAGGAAGTTCGTGCTGTTTTCTGTGACATTTCAAAGGCGTTCGATAGGGTCTGGCATCGTGGTCTTATTTTGAAACTGTTATCTTTGGGAATCTCTGGATCTCTACTTTCTTGGATCAAGTCTTATCTCTCTGATCGAAAACAGCGAGTTGTCTATGCAAACTCTTCCTCCTCCTGGCGTGGTATAAATGCTGGGGTTCCTCAGGGATCCATCCTTGGACCCTTGTTCTTTCTTACATACATTAATGACATAACTTCTTCTCTCTGTTCAAACATTCGCCTTTTTGCAGATGATACCAGTTTGTACATTGTTGTAGACGATCCTATTTCTGCTGCTACTATTCTGAACTCTGACCTAGCCAAAATCCACCAGTGGTCTCAGACCTGGCTTGTTTCTTTCAACCCATCGAAAACTGAATCCATGATATTCAGCAGGAAGAAGAATCCGCAACAGCACCCTAGTGTTACGATGGATTCAGTAACCATCAACGAAGTAAACTCACATAAGCATCTCGGTCTTACATTTTCTTCAAACTTGAAATGGGATTCTCACATTACACACACTCTTAAAAAAGAGGCATGGCAGCGAGTCGGTATTCTACGGTCGCTCAAATTTCTTCTCAACCGATCTGCTCTCATTCGTATGTACGTTTCTTTCATTCGACCTCTTTTATAGTATTCTGACGTAGTCTGGGACAACTGTAGTGACTTCTTGAAGAATGAACTTGAATCTGTGCAAGTGGAGGCTGCACGAATCTGCACGGGTGCCACTAAGTATTGTAATATCCAAAAGCTTCTATCAGATCTTCAATGGATAACACTGGCAGAAAGACGTAAACGTCCACTTTATTCGGACGTTCGTGCTTCAATTCTGTCAGGGTTATCATGTCCTCTCACAACTTCCAATCTTCTAAACGGCTATGATAGGCTCTCCATCCGAGAGAACGAGTCTATAATCACTGGCGTCCAGAGATATATTATAGCGACAAAGCGATTTACTACGTTTTGTTAGATTGGCTATCAGGCCTTCTAAAGGGGTCCACGCACCATTGAGCATCTTTTTCCCCTTTTTTCTTTTTTTTAAATTTAACAAAGAAACTACTAATTTAGCTTATTTATTAAAAGTTAATATATCCCTGTAAGCAACTCATCTAATATTAACTAATTTATTTTTAAGCATTTCAAAGTCCACCACATTTATTCATGCACTATGAGCTCATGGCCATATAAAGTAATTTCACAATTTAAAAATCAGAAAGGAAAGGAATTAATATAAGTGTCGCTATGACCTTGTTTTCCAATCCGAAGCATAATTATGTATACACAATTTTGTATGTGTTCTTTGTATTGCTCATTGCTTAAAATAAAGTTTAAATCAAATATCATTAATTTTTTATCCGTATGAGTTAATTCCCTCTGATCGGGCACATCATCGGCAGATTCGTAAAAATTGCATTCTAAATCGCGGCTTTGGTAGATATGCAAGCGAAGAAAAAGAAAACGTCCGAAAAGGGGTATACGCCTAAGTGGACTGAAGAAATCTTTACTATATCAGCCGTACAAAAAACTATCCCGGTTACGTATAAGATAACGGACTATAACGGGGAGGAAATACGGGGCAGGTTTTACGAAGAAGACCTACAAAAAACTTGCCAAGAAATATTTAGGATCGAGAAAATAATACGCCGTAAAAGGTAATAAATCGCAAGTGAAATGGTACGGTTATCCAGCGTCATTTAACAGCTGGATCGATAACGAGCAGATAAGGACTCCGTTAAGCGCGCTATAAATAGATTTGGAAAACCCGCGGATAGTGGGAAACCGCGGATACGGAAAAACTCAGTTTGATGAGAGGTATTATTGTCATCGCGCGCATTTGATACTTTAACCACGGATATGGTAAAATGCGCCAGAACCTGTATTATCACACTACTGTTACATATTAAATCAATGTTTCCGGTGTAAAGTTCAAGGTGAAAGTTTCATGCTATGTAATACGCTGTTTATTCACAGAGCCGCTGATATCCATGTTCTGGTACTACCTGAGTTCGACAAAACAAAACTGCCCATTCGACGTCGAACTCACCAACTTCACCAAAAATTATAGTCCCAAGAAAATCAACTAATGCCAGGCCTTTTTCTAGCCATTTTGGGAAAAAGACCCTGGCCAAATTTTAAAAAATCTAGTCGTAAAGTCCAATAATTTGAGAAAAAATTATCAGTCGAAAAAACATTTTGGGAATTTTTATTAACATTTTTTCTCATTAAAACATGTAATAAACAAATAGTTCACAAGAAAAAAAGTCAGTGTTCATGGGCTTGCCCATACCCTAATAGGGGTATGACCTCTCATATTTAATTTCAGTGAGTCAAGTAGACACCTGTCTGGTATACTGGCAGGGAGAGGGAGGGGGCAATGAAATCCTCTGATATTGATTTACTAGACTGGCTAGCGGAAGATTCAGGGCGTGGGGAATCTGAAGCAGTTGGGTTTTGGGTTGGATGCAGAGATTTAGTCCATGTACTTTCCATATTGAGCGCATGTTCAACTGGTGGCTTTAAATTTCAAATGGTTGATATTCGACAGAAATGTCAACTGAAGACTCAGGAAGGTTGCTTTCAATAAGTGCTTCGGGGCTTAGACCATTAGAACTTTGAATAACATGTTTGCGTCTTCGTATTTTGCGAGTGCAATATTTCTTGTTGTGCAACATTTTTACAACAATAAAGATAAAATCCGAGAAAAAACGAACACCGAAAACGGAAACGGCGCGCTGGTAAATTGTTCCAGCGGAAAGTGTATTTCGCGGCCCCCAGGGTTAGTTATTTATGGAGGCCGATAGTGTTGTCAGACGCTGAATCGTCGTGGTTTTGACAAATGACCAAACCGGTATTTTGGGATTTTTTATGAGGTTGGGAAAAATAACCTATATTTGGCTTTGGGAATAGGTCCAATAGTCAGACCCGTGGTATGCATAGAAAAAGGCCTGAATGCAATTAGAATCAAATGTGTCATCGAATAAATATTTTGAGTAAGTAAAATACAAAAACGTATTGTGTATATATTTTTGAAAACTATTAAATACTTACAACACTGAAAATACGATATTATGACGCAAACTTCAAGTCTAAGGTTATAATACTAAAATAAAACATCTTTTCCACCAGCCGAAATAGCTCAGTGGTAAGACACTCGCCTAGGTCCCGGGTTCAAACCCAGACTCAGTCAAGATTTTTTTAAGCAAAAAGTGTTATTGTCCCTGTCATAGGTAGTATGAGGGTCGGGAATCCATCCACATGAAACTTATAAAATATAGAACAGTGATTTGCATTGTGTACCCGTCAGAAATAGGCGAAGAAGAAATGACAAACAAACAACAAAAATGTACAATAAGATTCTTAAAATTATAAAAATTTATTATTGGTATTTTACTATCCCGTATTTACAATTAAAACCACACCACTAAATTTAGCGTCCGTCACCGCCGCCATGTGACCTCGCAGAATTTGGGGCCGCCATAAACGAGTTCATTGTGTAATAAATCATTATATGGACATGTTTATCGATTTAAGTCGCTAACTGATTTATGCTAAGACCTAAGCAAAAAAGGTTTGTTTCCGGTTACGTGCCCCCCAAAAATATGTGTCGATTGATAGGGATTTTTTTCTTTTATGTTTTGAAAATTACAATATAGCTCTAAGATTTGGATGCCGTAAAAACTTTTGAGTCGGCAGATAAAAGATTGGTCGGTCAGGTGACCGGAAACAAATCTATCTCTTCATGCTTAAACGGAAGTACAGTTTAATTTAACAAATAACATCTGTCAAGTTGTATCATGCATCCTTTATGGAGTAATCGGTGTGCGGAACCCACGTGACTTTTATTGACCAGCACCTTCTTGAGTTGTTGGGTACGAGTACGGGTCTCAGAAATCTGTAGATAAGTACAGGCATTAGTAAAGGTCCTATGATGGTAAAATTGCAATAAATTCTTAATAAAAAAACATAATTTAACCAAACATTACCTTAAAAGAAAAAATCACAGAATTAGACCCGTTCAAATGTCATTGTACAATCAGAAGGCGAATAACTCTTCGTTCTGGTGAATGTGCACCGCCTCATAAAACGCAAAAGTATGAAACAACGGGAATGAATGCTTTAAAACAAAGTTTGCAGTAGTTTCAAGTATACATACTGAACAAAGTAAGTAACTTCCAATGTGTTTAAGCGCAGATATATGTATATATGGAAAGAAGGGTTAAATTATTTTTACTTGTATTCCAAAAGTATTCCAATTTGAATTTGTGTGTTAAATTTTATCGCTCTACGTTCACGGAAAACTGATGAAATGGTTGATTAAATGTGGTAGGGATCGTAGACCAAAATCACACATTAATACCAGGCATGGCCACCTTGAGCATCGAATACTGCCTGGCATCGTTGGCGCATAGAACCGACTAGTGTCTTGCTTTCTGTCCGTGTAATATTATTCCACTCCTGGATTAAGGCTCGTGTAAGTTCATTGATATTCGAAGGTGGAATAGGGCGATGTCTAACACACCGGTCCAAATAATCCCACAGGTGGTCGATGGGATTCAGATCTGGACTTTTGGCGGCCAATCATTAATGAATGCAATATTATTCGTCCTGAGGAAATTCACAGTATCTCTAGCTGTATGGCTTGTGGCATTATCCGGTTGAAACGGAGTGATAATGGCATTGTTTTGAAACAGTGGGATGACGTGCCTCGGTAGCGTTGGGCTTTCAATTCCCATCGATCACGACGATATCCCGCTGGATCCACCCAGAGGTAATAGGCCATCGTTTATGTTGAGTACATTGTTCGCGAAGAATACACTGGTTCGAATCTAGTGGCTAAGTCAGCCTCTGTAAATGATCCATGCAGTAATTAGATGTCAAATCATGCATGTAGAAAATTACCTGAGCAGGCATATCCTAAATGTCTTGACAGGTGTTAAAACACAACATTGTGGACTGAATAGCAAATAGATGGCTTATCTCCTACGCATGCGAATTCCCCGCAAGTAACAACGTTATCTTACCAAATAATAATTAGATAAGGCTTCTCCAGACACACTGATTTTATACGTATTGGTTTTTTATCCTACTGAACAGTCAAAAGTCATTCAAAGGCTGCATGTCACCATACGCGATACCTCATTTCTTGGGTTTCTGACAAGTAACAGACAACTTCCCCAATTAAAACAGCATTGTGAGGAGAAAGTTAGTCAAAAATTAAAATATACAAGGTTTATAATTTTATCGAATTCACGTCAAAGTTCTAAATGTCACAAGCTTCACCTGGTGTACCCGTGGTTAGTAAATAAGTTTTTTTTAACGCAAAACGATTTTGACAAAAATAAATTTGTTGAAGAAAAACATAGGCCACGTTGTAATATCAGCAGAAATTAATATGATTCTGTTTTTAACAATACTCTAACTTTAATTGGAGTATCCTGGGTAACTATCAAAGAAATGATAATAACTGGGCTGTACTGTGTTATTTAATATTAACATTTTTGTGTAGCATTGAGCAGATATGTCAGATAAGCACTGTGTTATGGATGAAACCTTAATTAGTGTTAAGTTTGTAGCTTAAAAATTGCATGAGATATGGGCTTATGTGATCGAGTGGTTATGGTCTCTGACGAGCCTCTGGCCACAGTGAGTTCTAATCTCACCTAGGTCCAAATTTCACTTGTGTCCAGCTAGCTTACGGAATGTCATTATTTCTATCCAGGTCTAAGCCTGGGGTTCTTCCTCCACTGTTAAAGCTGGAAAGTTTCCAAAAGACCATGGCTTTTGGTGCGATATTAAACAGTGATCCTTATTGATTTCAAAAGTTAACTAATATTTAACTGAATACAATGTTACATATGGAGATAGAGCTGTCCTCGTATCAGGGTCAGCTATTAATTTTGTCTGTTTGCATTTTTGTTTAAATATTATCATTTGTACATGCCATTAACAGACGCGCAAGTTTATGATATATATGCTGAGCACATTATTGTTTAAATTATAGATTTGTGTCAACTACAGCATTCTAACAATATGCATCTAATCCTGCAAGTGATTGTTTTGTAGCGTTATGTGGTTTATATTTATTCTGTGGTTGACAGGGTAAAAGGATTTGTTTAAACATGATATGTAAGATATGTCGAATGCAGCCCCGTAGAATTATACTTGTTTATATAAAAACTGCATTGAACACGCATCACAAGAATCTCTCCGATGTATAAGAGAAAGCATTGAAGTAAATATTATGAAGATGTTTGCAAATGTGAGGAGTTATTACATACTACGGATGAGCGGAAAATAGAAAATATCATTAAGACTTCAAATAAATAGGTTTGTGTACTTCTAAGTTGTTCAATTAACTGTAAGTTAATGGTGTACTTGACTGTAGTTTATCATTGTTTAAACAACATTGCGAAGCATGGATAAGTTATTTCAACATGAATCATTATATTACTTATACTTATACAACTTTTAGTAGGATTTCTGTTAAATCGAATGAGAAAAAAAAAGTCTTGTAATCACATTAATATTCTAAATGGGTGATTTACTTTGACATGTTTGTACTGTTCAGTTAGTACTTAATATCATGAATCGTAGTCCTATAGTACCAAAAAAGTAGTTTTGAAAATAATTTGTTTGTATTTAAATGATTTATATTCTACTCTTGGCGTCCAGTTCACGTCAATCTTGTCATACAATACATATTATCATTAAAATAGTCTTATTTCTAATGCTGAAAGGTTCGACCTTTCAATATAATGCCAAGCATTAAATCAATTCATTTGCAGATCTTTCAGTTTGTTGCGTACTTAACACAATAGAAGAATGAACATAGAAAGAAAATAAAGAATCGTGTAAAGAATGGAGAATTCTTGACACGTATTGTAATAAATAGAAATGTTATTAATGTTCGAGTGCCAGAACAGGAAATGATGTTTCTAAGGACAAGATGAAGACTGATTAGTGGCGTTTTATTCTTGGGAACTACCGTTTAATGTTAGACAAAATCACATTGAACGTTCGTTTCCGGGAGTAAAGCGTCATTTTGACATCTGTATCACAAGTTCAGTAAACTCGTAGTCGTTTTCACAGTGAAAGGATCATTTCTCACCATTTCGCACAGAGCTGTTTCATACAACATAAAAAGTGTTTAATTTCCGTCATGTAATTGGATGCTTGTATGTTTGGGAAAGCGAGTCGTTGTGTGACTGATTTAGTATGATTTTTATGAACAGATAAAACCATTTTTAAGAGAAACGAATAAAATGTTTTATCGCATAGCCTGTCCAATATTTATTTTTCCAATTTTCCTCATATTTCTTCTGAAAAAAGATCAGCTTCCGAAACATGGGTGCTCATAGTTATAAATTAACTTCCGTTCATTCGTCCGTTCGATCGTATGTTAATCCTTCCGTCTGTCGGCCCGTTTATTTTCTGATAGTTCGTAAAACTTGAAGTTCAGAAAGGGAAGTATTAAGACCACAGTTGATACAAATTAGTCAATCGCCATCAAGCATAGCCGTTTGGTAAATCACGAAGACTACAGTTTGCCGTTGTCTATTTTTAAGTCATTATTCATCAGCCTGCTGCACGAGGAACCCGTGAAATGGAACAAAACTGAAAACAAAACTGTAGAAATCATTCATAACTAATTTCATGTTATGTGGTGAGTCGTTATTAGATGTGTGGCGAGTCGTTATTATGGCGATTCGTTACTAATTCGTGTAATAATGTATTTCTAAACTGAGAATATTTTTGGGCAAATTTATAAAAAGTGGATTTCATTTTCTATAAAAAAGTTAATATTGAAAAATTTAAGTAACGGTCACGTTCAATAGCGATGAAACACGCAGTCGGGTAATAGCTATTCTAAATTTTGGTTTTGAGATCAAATCAAGATAGCATCCGTTTAAATTTCCATGTGCTACAATACCGTTGTATATCATTTAAAATACAGTAAAATCCCTACTTATGACTACCCCTAAATTACGACCTCCTCGCTATTGTGACCGATTTTTAAAAGGACGGAATATTTTGTCTTTAAAGTTCAATGGTTGTTTGTCTGGAAATACGACCATCCCGCTATTTCACTAATACGACCACCTATTTCGGACCAATTAATCATTTCGCACGAAATTATAATCCGCTACAACGACCACCAAAGTTTCGCTTAGAAATTATCCCCTGTGCATCACAGGTATTGATTTTGCAGTAATAGTCTAATTGTCGGTTGCACGTTATGTACAATACAATAATTTATTAGCATAAACTTTTACAAGTTTATCGCCACTTACCAATGAAAATAAACAAGATGGCGATAATATAAAAATACAATTGAGAACGAAAACCGAGTGTCAAAATCTGTGTTGTTGATTGCTTTTGATTGTCATTAACGTCGATGTTAATTGATCGGATTAACAAAGATGTAGATCAAGTGTTTGTCCCGCATTTCTCCTTGTAGTGGACCGACTATTCAATCGGAAACTTGCAATAAAAATGTTTGTTTTTGTTTAGTTTTTCCGAAGTTTTGTTGTTATAAATTTATATTGTATCCGCCATAATTAACTGATTTTTGAATGAAGCAAGGAATGTTAATCTGAATAACATTGAATGCAACAAGTTTAACAAGTTTACAAGTTTATTAGCAAAACACAGTTCGTGATTACATGAAGACATGGTTTACAAGAAAATACAATTACAGATATGAATGAGACAATACGATAAGCGCTTACATATGTAAAAAAAATAAAAAATAGAATTCTGTGAATAAGATGTCGAGATGATAATTTACTACATTGTATTTATTAATAATAGGATAGTTATTATTCAGATAGGATTAATGTTATTAATGTTTTTAATGGTTACTTACTTACAACATAATAGTTCCATTAATAAGACCACCCCTTAATTAAGACAACTTTGCCTAAGAACGATAGGTGGTCGTATTAGCGAACATCTATCCTTTTCAAAACAACAAAAAAGAGAATACAAAAATGTATCAGGTTACTGGGAAAATGACATATTTGAAAAAAGTATTGAAGAAATGTCTAAAACAAAAAAATCTCTAGGTATAGCTACTCGTGCGAGGAAAAAGGAAAGTCTCATGGTCCTGTAACAAAATGTAATGTCAATATCTGATGATGTGTAAATAATGGGGGACGCTCAAAATCCCCTTGATCATAATCCCCTTGGTTGATAAACGACATAGTGATCGAAATCCCCTCAACAGAAATGACAGGGTTATCATAATCCCCTTGGCAAAAATAAAGGGGTGGTCATAATCCCCTCAGTGGGTAGTCAAAATCCCCTCAAATAATGTGAAATGGTTGGGAAATTTCTTAAGATTTTTTTCTTATTTTTCTTTTTAGTTCAATGAATTTAAGAACCAACTGCTTCAAGAATTGCTGAAAAAAAGAGAAAAGCATACAAACAATTAAAAGGTGTATGTTTGTCACAGCCAGTTAATAATGACACCCTTTATTGATATTATTATTGCTGAGAAAATTGTAAAATACAAACAAATATATGATAGTTATATATAATCAATACAATCACGGTCTCCAAATATTTTATTGCTAAAGTATACTCCATACTCTTTCCTCTACTCAATGTAACTGCTGTTTGCAACATTTCTTTATGTAACACAATAGTTTAGCTGGAGTGACAAAAGATCTCAATGAGGGGATTTTGACCACCCCATCATTTTTGCCAAGGGGATTTTGACTATCCATCAAGGGGATTATGAACACCCTGTCATTTCTGTTGAGGGGATTTCGATCACTATGTCATTTTTCAACCAAGGGGATTATGATCAAGGGGATTTTGATATACACACGTAAATAATGTCAAACAATGTTACAAAACAACCATCCTGCTTAATTTTGACATGTATTATCTCGCTTTTGTCACAAACTACGGTATTCGTTCCATAATACCTGCGGGACATATATCAATGCATCCCAGGTTAAAAAACATGTATTTATTATATGATGTATACTACATATTTGATGTATAATGCTAATAACATATAATGAAATATACTTTTGTGTTTCATTATTTGTTCAAACATTATGTGTTTGTTATACGATGTATATAAAATAGAGGATCTTCAATGAGTGCACATTCCTTACCAAATTTATTAAACGAGTTGACTAAATAATATGAGTTGAATATTTATTGCACGGTTTGGCAGTGCCGAACGATAATTCCTTTACGGGTTTACAGCACTCCTCGACCGCAGGTTATGTGATAAATATATTTAATGCATAATGCCAATAAAATATAATGGAATGTACTTCTGTGTTTCATTTTTGGTTTGAATTGATGATATCTATTTATTTTTCAAACAATCGGTTATCTACGTATTAGCATATTAGCATTGACATTATTGAAATTAACTCAATTTTCACCTTTTCAAAGAAAACTTATGGCTAGCGGATTAAAAACTGCTAACACTTTAGCTAATAATAAAAAATGTACTGAAATATAAAACATGTTTAGTTTGGTTGTAATTCCCCGTATATAACAAGTAATGTTAAAAAATGACTATCTTGATAATATCACATAATGCAAATATATAGATCACCCGGCCCCATGGATCTATAAGTCACTTTCAAGAAATTAGTACAAGAAAACAGCATTATAAATACATTAAGGTGTCGTGAGTGGCTATATGGTGATATCAAGTTTTACTAATTTATAGTTTTAAAAAGTCAACCATAATTGTATACATTAATAAACCCACTATACAGAGTCTATTGCAAGTGATTTGAAACAAATATTTTACTTGGTCTGTCTTTTATAAACGTATATCGCACGTAATTTTCATATTTTTGACTGATCACTACTCTGTATATAAGGATATATTACAACAATTAGACTTAAAATAACAATCATGGTATCATGCAGGGAACCGTGTCTCAGATTTTTGATAACGCCCGCCATTCAATAGATATTTGACTTTAAAGAAATTCCGTAACCTGAACCCCGCTGACAATTATGTAATACGTCATAGATAAAAAAACGAAAATAAATATCAAAATTCTGTGACACGGTTCCCTAGATAAGCATTTCCGCTACAAAATACCGAAAACCGCTTTGAAATCCATCTTCAAATAAGGCGGCAATCTTTGTTCAAAAATAGCACCCACTGCGTTTTTTTTCTAAGCGAGAAATTAACAATAAAAGTGTCAGATCATTATCACCTTGTGTAATCAACAATTATTCTATAAATTAATACAGCCTACTAAAATTTGATAACCAATCAAATTCGTTCATCGTTAGCGGATCAATAAGTGAAACCGCCCACCATTTTAGATGACTCTAAAGAGCTTAATTACGAATTATTTGTCATAATAGTATCATATCGTACCGATGCAATACACAGTACATCAGATTTCTCGTCAACCGAGAGGCTCTCAACAGGGAAAACGGCTGATTGGGAAATCGAGTTGAAGATGGCTGGGGAAACCGCTGTATAAATTAAATGAATAGATAAAAAAACGAAAATAAATATCAAAATTCTGTGACACGGTTCCCTAGATAAGCATTTCCGCTACAAAATACCGAAAACCGCTTTGAAATCCATCTTCAAATAAGGCGGCAATCTTTGTTCAAAAATAGCACCGCTGCGTTTTTTTTCTAAGCGAGAAATTAACAATAAAAGTGTCAGATCATTATCACCTTGTGTAATCAACAATTATTCTATAAATTAATACAGCCTACTAAAATTTGATAACCAATCAAATTCGTTCATCGTTAGCGGATCAATAAGTGAAACCGCCCACCATTTTAGATGACTCTATAAAGCTTAATTACGAATTATTTGTCATAATAGTATCATATCGTACCGATGCAATACACAGTACATCAGATTTCTCGTCAACCGAGAGGCTCTCAACAGGGAAAACGGCTGATTGGGAAATCGAGTTGAAGATGGCTGGGGAAACCGCTGTATAAATTGTTGAAAGGTAGCCATGCATTTAGTGTAAAAATAAGAACTTAAGATGTGATTGATTTGTAGAAAAGTGTCTATGTTTTATGTCTGTTGATGTAATCATTTAAAAACATACTGATATATAAAGGTCAATGGATATATAACAGAATAGTATAAGATTCTCGAAAAACATGCACGTCCGATGTCCATAAGACGTTACTGTTTTTCATCCTATTGTTTGTTTGATAGCTTTCAATATTTTACCAAAAAAAAGAGTTGCTTAATAAAAGTGCACGCTGAAATAACTTTATTTTATTGATTACATCAATGAAATAGCGAAAATAATAATTTTCGTTGACCCAGTCTCCCTGTATTAATTTACTGGCAATTCAAATATATTGTAGTTTTATAACTTTAATTGTGTTTGAAACCTGACTCTGGAATATATAAATTTAATTAAACTTGTAAAAATGGTACGTCATAACATTTACAGGGTAAGAATCTTTGACAGCTCGTTTTCTTATCGTGTGCGTTTTATTGCAAGGTGCATGAAGTGTCTGCAAACCATATTGCTGTTTATTATATCTCCCGCCAAAACATAAAGAAATATGTGATGCGACATACTAAATTGATCCATATTGATAGTATTATTAATAAGGTCGATATCACACTTCAATAAGACCACCGTTCCGGATCAGTTATTTCATCATATATTTTATATTAAAAGTACATTAGATGTTAGTAGCCCAATCGACCAAGGTGTTAATGAATTCACACCTTTCTTGCACATCAAATGATTGTTGCAGTTATATATTTATTACGTAATTTTCCACCATAAAGTTTCCATTTTCACAATACTAGTATGTCACGTCACTGTGGTCAAGTTTTTTACGGGATATAGATTTATGCAGTTCGGTATCTTTAGCATTCGTAAACCAACTTCCGCGAGAAAGAGATTTCCAACTATATTTTTCACTTTTTGAGAACACTCTAACACCTTGCTTAGCCTTATTTTTCTTATTTCCCATTTTAATCCGCCTGATGTTGATAATCTGTCGAATTTTAAATACTTATGTTAACATACGGCAAGCGATACCAAATTTAATATCGATTGATACAAATTTGCCCTTAAGGAGCCCCTTACAACGCCGCATCCTAGATCGTTCTCGCTGATAAAGTGGAGTCGATATGGGGGTGCAGTTTTTATCGCGATAAAACACTATTTTTGCATATAGGGATCGATTTTTTTGTTGCATGGCATGATAGTATGATACTTAATTATTGTTAATAACTTAAAATGTCATTTTCGCTTATTTTTACGTTTGTAGCCACTTACGCTACATTAATTTTTATCGAATGTTGATCAGGTTATTAGGTGGGTTTGCAACGTAATATTGTGCAATGAAAATATAGCAAGCACACAAATCATAATAAATTAAACACACAATGTATATAATGGTCAAGATACTTTTATACTGTATACTGCTTTATCCGTAGTACTGATAATTATACATACAAGTAATATAAACAACAGTAAATAAGCACTAGCATGTTAATTTATGATGGCGAATATAGTAATCTACTCCTCAGCGTGTAAGATTTCACCAAATATTTAGCAGTTTTCCTAGTATGACTATCTAACAACAGGCACATCTTCTCAGTAGATGAACATTGTACATAAGTATTATCATTTAAGATGAACCAAAGGTCTGTAGTCGTGGTGCATTATATTTTGAACACTCAATAAGGAAATGTAATTCATTCTCAACCACATTATCATCACAGAAACGACAAAGTCTTTGCTCAAGAGCTTTCCCAATGTATCTACCAGTCTCTACACGAAGGGGTATGATTCCACAGCGAAATTGGACTAACAAAGAAAGTTCATATTTGCTAAGATTTAAATGTATATAGCCATCAGTTTCAAATGTGCGATTTGAACAGTTTATACGTGCGTAATTTCTGGGTTCTCTCAACTGTTTCTCGCCATTGGTCATTGAAGAATGATTCGACCTTCGTGCGAGTTGAACTCAAATTAACAACACGTAATGATCAGCAATCTGTAGTGTTCATAACATGCTTAATATCACTGCACCAATTGTTCATACCTATGCTATAGTCATGCTCAAATGCTTGTTTGGTAATTCTGTCATTGTCCATTTTAACCAATCTGTTCCATAAACGTAACATATTGATCCAACGTCTATATCAACTTGGAATCCAGCCAATATCACCGGTGATGGCCGCAATTGGTGCAAATCTATGGATACCCAAAAAGTATCTAATCACGATGTTGGATATTGTCTAGTTGCTGGTATTGTTTGAAGCCCCAAACAGATGAACAATAGTCTAACACAGGTTCGACACAATTATGAGCAAGTTTTTCATAGGATTTAAAACCTAAGTCCTTTATACTGTGTATTTTGTTAATTACACTGCCAAAGGCTCGACCTCCAGCTTCACCCAAAGCGTGACAATGGCTAATGTAATTTCTCATTGAATATTACGCCAAGATATTTATATTCACAAACAGTTTCTAAATAATTGTTCCCGATGTGAAATTCGAACTCAGTTCTTAGTAGTATAATAATGAACTGATGTAAGACAGATAAACGATTATCCCTAAGGGTGTAATAAATGTCTTGCAAACTGAAACGTGACTCTACTGATTCCAGTGCCATTAAGGGTCCTTATCTAAGGGATATAATCGAAATTTGTCCCCAGGCTTCCCATAAACTGGTCTCCGTTCCATGTTGCAGTGCACCGAAGGAACAGATATGGACTAAATTATCTGGCGCTCTGATTGGTCAATGCGTTTGAGCCAAGTTTTTAATCGTTTGTAATTCGGAGCTAAATCGGGCGTAACGTTGGTTAGTCGGTCTTTGATAGTTAGTCATCGGTGGGGTGGTTAAACAATTTCCGTCAGATATGGCCGGTGATTCATATTTGGTTATCTTTGTCCAATCAGCGTTATCGGTGATTAATAGCTTACATACCTCGTGATATAGGTTCCTGTCGGTTCCTTTATTACAACGATACGTCTAAGTGATGAGAACCGATGATGTTTAGCAGTTGAGTTGACCGAATAACATCATGGGAGGATGGCAGAGTCATCCAGCAATTTGGTGTCATATTGCAACAGCAGGCAATTCTCTTTGTCAGGCAGGCCATTCAGCCCTTTCAGCAGCCCATAGCTGATCATTGACGCCGCCGAATGAGACGAAAGAGATGGTGGACCAGGCCCTGGTTTACAGAAGGTTGAGAAGATGAGAAGGCTTCAGTTTGTAGAGTATTGCACCAGTCTTGCAGAGTTGAGGGGGACGCCAGCTCCTTCAAGAACTATATGAGAATGAACCCAAAAGTGTGGGACCTCATCAGGGGCAGTCATGGAGGCCTTGCCTTTGTCAGATTTCTTACAACATTTCCATTTTACAGGCATGATAATAAAACAACAAAACGTCTCACAGAATTGTCAGAGAATCTCAGTCTAATGTGACTATTGCAGAAACTGGACCAAAAGTACAGGCGACGATCTATATAATACCAAGCAACACCCGACATCACCTATCGAACGCCGCCCTGTCTCCGACTGGCCATCAATTGACCACTCACGAAATCAGACTGGTCACCAATCAAAAGCGTCCGGCAACCGATCAACAGCCGATGAGTACTTATGAATACCGGTTGGCCACTTACAAATTTAAACCCACCGATGACACGATGGCGGCAATCGATTGATCATATATTGAAACTCTATTAACCACCGATCAAAACCCCACACTTTAATCCTCATCTTTTCTCTACCGGTGGTAAGTATTATTTGATCGGTTGCTTATCGGTGGCTCATCGGTGATATCGGTTATAGACAGGTTGTCAATCGGTTATTTGTTGAATATTTTTACCGATCGAGAATTTTAAACATGTTTAAAAATCCCAATCGGTAATTTTTCACCGATAAAACTTATCTTTCCCTAATAGCAGTTGATAGGTGGAAACAGGAGACCAATAGGTGATATGATATCGGTTTTAAATACGTTGTCATCGGTCCACTCCATAATTTGGGTAAAAAAGTATCGATCAATCACCGATGGCTCTGTGTAACTGGGGTGTAACATAATGTAGAGGCATTGATGTTTTGATCTATTACGCGCGAAATATGCATCGAGTGAAAAAATGCGAAGTGTTCCGAATGCGAAAAGTCTCACGAGATCCCGTGGGCAGAATTCTGCCCGGATTTCGACCGCAATTGGCCAATCAGCGTCCAGGAAATTTTGGACCATACCAGTTGTCTCTGTACACCAGAGTCAACGAGTACCAGTTCAGGCTTCCCATTGACCGCAAATCAAGAGAAGCTACTTTGTAAATTTGGCTATGAAAGCTGTCAATGTACAGCGGATTAGAGATCTAGTCAGATTGACTTTTTAAATATCAATTTTCCTTTATTTTGTCTGCAACGTCGCCAATATCTATCACTTGGCCTGCGATACGTAATTATTGTAGATCTAAATGCGAAAACACATTTCAGTATCCTTCATGACAAAGCATTGTACAGTTTCCAGTCGATTAAAAATTCGTTAATTCAAAGGCCTTTTGATTTGATTTTAAACGATAATTTGTAAGCCAAGAATTTGATTCGTACTTTGTTCGCAAATACGGTTGTAAATTCTGTGGCAGCATAAAACGATTAAGATTACATTTTAACTGACTTTGCTAAAGGAAAATTAGTAGAAGGTGTACACGGGATCCATGTTTACCGATAGTGTGATGGATGGAATGCATTAAAGACGATTTCGGTATTCCGTAACGCGCAACATTTCTGCACATAAGGGAGACAATAAAGCTCTTCACGGAAGAAACACTTGCATATTTTTCGGACAACTAACATATCCGCGAGCGCGCTAAATACGCAACCTATAATGTGTGCTCTATTGTTTAATAGTGACTAATTTATGTGAAACACTACATGTACAGTTCAAAATTGAATTACTTCATATGACTGTAATGGAGGTTCATCATTTATTGCAAATATTTGTTGATGATGTAGCTGATATTAGGACTCTGAGCTAACATTACCTCAAAGACTCAAATGTTTTTTTAAAGTGAAATATGTGGTACAAAATTGTACTAAGATATATATCAAAACTAAAAAGTTTTATTGGATGATAAACAGAAAACTACACTTTATTAACTTCATATACACATTACAAAATTTAACTGAAATTGGCAAATATTTGTTGACAATGCAACAGAATTTAGAAGTTGGAGGTAAAATTAGCTCAGTAACCCCATGTTTTTATCTCTGAAATGTGTTTATTAGACATTGTTCTGCGATATATATCTAAATTATAAAGTTTTATTGGAAAATAGACAAAATCTTTATTAAATTGATATGCATATTTTTGATTTTAATCATATTTGTCGACTATTTTTGACAATGTAACTGAATTTCAGAGTTGAGACTGAAATTAGCTCCGTAACCTCATGTTTTTATTACTGAAATATGTTTATTAGACATTTTTCTAAGATATATATCAAAATTAGAAAGTTTTGTTGGAAGAATACCGGAAAAGGGGGAATAAAAGATGAAAAATATTATCTTTTTTGTCGAAATTGCAACCCATTTTTTCATGCATGCAGTTGAAAATAAAAACATAGTATGACAGAATTAAATCATTTATGGTATAAATTGTGTTAAATTAACACAATACATGCCAAATGAATACTTACATGTAAAAACAGTATGTTTGAGTATGATTTATCATGATATAACAGTAATAGTATGTGTTTAGCGATAAGCTCTTTGTACACAGCAAATCTTAAAAAACAGCTGCACACCTACACAAAGTACGAGCTGTTATCTCGAAAACGAGTTCGGTGACCCCTGTTTTTCTTTCCATTTTTGGATTTGTTATACTTTTTTCTATAGAATATGAAAAAAATGATCACTTTTCTTTGAATAAAACAAAATGCAGAAATCGTCTTTAAGATTGTGGGCGGAGTAAAACGATGTCAAATACTGATAATGATTGTTGATTGAAGTCAAATTAATTCTACTACCTTGTTCAACGTATTTATGTAGAACATTTGACAATACCAAAGATCAATCAATGAATCATCATAATTATTAGAGAGGTGTAAACAGTTTTGCTGTACTTTCTGTTAAGGTCGTAGCTAAACATTGTTTCAAACAATATAGTATAATATACAACTCAACAATATTATGCAGTGCCGAAACAGTATATTGAGAGTTACAGAAGCAGCTGAAGATAATTACACGGCGTAATTATAAGGTCATTGATACTTTGTTGGAAATATATAATTAACATCAAGTTTAATACATGCATACTATGGACATGAAATTTGGTGTTGCTATGATAACATAAACCACGGTCATGTAAACCAGATAGCTCCCGCCCAGGAAAAACCATGGATAAAACCTTTACAAAATATTGATGGGAAAACCATGGAAATCTTTGCCCGTTTGTCAAATGAAGCTATCAAAAATGTTGGGCCTCATCCTTACATGACTGTAGAACAAAACCAACCAAATCATTTTATTTTATGAAAATCTGTAAATTTAACGCGTTCGCTGCTTCAAATGTTCGGCTAGAATGACTACACAATACACTATCATGATTTCTTATACGCATGACTAATTTTAAAAATCGCTGAGTACGAACACTATCACTGTTTTCAACCTGTTACGCAAAGACAAAACTTTCACGCTATACTCGAAACGCGTGAAAGAAAAAGTCTCAGCTAAACATTGTTTCAAACAATATAGTATAATATACAATTCAACAATTTTAAGCAGTGCCAAAACAGTATACCTAGAAAATCAAAATCAAGGGCTTGAGAGTGCGTTAAAGCTTTAAACTTTTTGAAACCTCCAACCTGCGAGTCAAAGAGTCTGCTATGTAGCGGTCCTTACTACTGTCAGACTTCCACCGACTATGCCTTTTTAGGCACCTGTTATGTGGAGTCACTAAATCTAGCATTCACTGTTTTATTTTGATTAAAAGGTACAAATTGTATCTAAAGTATTCAAGCATCGGTAACATCTTCGTTTATATAACAGATATACGGAAATCCCCGATAGACAGCCAATCCCATGGCTCAAACGCGTTGACCAATCAGAGCGCCAGATATTTTAGGCGTTTTTTTATTTCGTTTTTATTGTTGTTTTTCGATAGTGCGATTGCTCACTACTAGCAGCAGTATTTTAACCAACAGTATTTTAATAAAATATATACATTGTAGTATGTCTTGATAATGTAATATAACCTATAAAGTCACAAACTGTCTATGCAAGATAAGTTTACGTAGTAGCATTTAAAGATTTTAAGTTCTAAAGTGGTATGAATACGTAAATGTGATAACATGTTTTAAATTTTACGCAAGTAGTGTATATATGTAGGTTCTGAGGCATTTTTATTTTTACACAAAGGTCATTCAGTATACAATGCACATCTCATCTAGGAAGGGGCAAAACCCCTACCTCCCCTAACCCCCTCCCGCCCCAACCTTCCCCCTCACCTCCACCCCAACACCTCCCCCCCACCAACCTCAACCTTTACTCACAATCCCCATCCCCAAATATCCGCCCCTTTCGCGAATTTTTTTCAAAATATAATTTTTTTTCAAAATTTTTTTTTTATAAATATGGGATTTTTCCCCATATTTATAAAATCTTATTCACCCGGTTTATAATATAATTTTATATGTCCCTTTTCTTGAAAGGTAAATTTCTTATACGCCAAAGGGCTAATTGATATCCTAGTGTTTGGTTCAATAATATTAAATGAGAACGTTTTCGTCACACTTTCTTCTTTTCCCGAATCTTCCCAGAATATTCTTGTTATTCTACCTCCAACTACCTGAAACACTCGTTTAAGTCGATCCGGAGCGTCAGATTTATATTTCAAATCAACGTCGAGTGTGTAAATACCCGGCTGTTTGAGGAGCCAGTTTCTATACCATGCGGGTAATCACTGCCTATACGATGTGGATATTCAACCACATCATCGTATTTAAGATACTCGTTCGGCGATATATTAAAGGCGGCTGTGAAATACTCGAATCGTTTACTTTTCCCATCGGTGACCTCAATTTGAGTTTTCGAGTCTTGACGCACCTTGATAACGGTATTTTTATTAATATTGAGCGAAAACAATAAAACGGTCAATTGGTTGCTTTTAATATTTAGTATAACCGAATTCAGTTGCCTAATTTTCTCATTTCTTCCCGCGATGACTTCGCCGATATCAGCTTGCATCCTTCCGATAATTATCTTTAGCGTCTCCTCATCTTTCTCATCCATCAGCTTTTCTACATCCTTTTTAAGAATGTTAACCCCCTTTTCAATATCTCCCATTATTTTCAATGTAATTTTATCTTCGGCGGTTTTATCATCCAACGCCCATTCCTTCTCAAGTTTATCTATTTCGGCTTCCAATTTTTCTTTATCGATATATTTTTCCAAATTTTTTTCTCATCTTTTCCACAATATCCATTTTTACCCGTTTGAACTCTTTTTCGTCCAAACAACTTTTTACTTGTTCTTCCACACTGTCCAACCTCCGTTTTAAATTATCCATGTCGTAATCTTTTATAGCTTTATTTATTCTCTTTATCACGAACGATTTAGGCGACGCATCTCCCGCATCCGTAGGAGTACCGAGATTCATAATCTTTTCTCCAAACATATTAATTCTTCCCCTTTTCAGGAAATTGTTATTTATATAAGCCAAGGACACGTCCGACTCTGAAACTTTGATTTTAGGCATTCGACCAAATTTATCGACAGGCATTTTTTATTTTTTTTCCAACTTTTGTTTAAGACGTATAAGCACAAATGCCCGCAAATGACCGATCCTCTCGGCTGTACCTGATCTTTATTGTAAAATATTCTCAATTTTAAATATTTTACCAGTTCTTCCGGCGGTTGTACGCCGTATCCGTCGAAATAAAATTTTTCTTCTCCCCTTTTAATCCAACAGACCCAATGGGTGCCCCCAGCATCGTTGGAACCGATTCCGTCCCTCGGAATCGTGTCGTCTAAATTTAATTTTCCGCATTCCCTCTTTCGAGGATGTTTCGGCAATTCGTCGGTCCAATTCCATAATCATATAACTGCATTTTTTTTATTTCGTCGGTCCAATTCCATAATCATATAACTGCATTTTTTTTATTTGTGTAAATCGTGTTTAAAGTTTGTGAAACCGGTAAAGCTCACGCTAATTTATCGATTTTTATGTAATTTTGCATGTTGTTGTATATGTATGTTCTCAAACACATATCCAAAATTTATGTATGTCTTTGAAAAAATAAAATGACATTGCAGAAATATTTTTTTCTAATTTGTCACTATTTTTTCATACTTGCACTATAATTTATTTCCATAATGAAATTGTCACATAGCTGCTTCTGGTTTAAAGGATTCCAGGACAAGATATATGAATTTGGAACTTGTTTTATGTTTGTAAATGATGAAGTGTGATATGTTTCGGATAGATATGAGTTTTGTTTGATAATGCATATAAGCATGCAATAGGCTAAATAGTTGTATTTTTAAAGTTTATTACGAATAACAATATATCTTCCTGATACATGTTAATTCTTGAACTATTGAGCTTAAACTATTTTTATACAACAACCAAATCAACCTAGAATTAGTGTTTTAAAATGTAGAGAAAATTACCATGAAAACAAACAAAATTGATCTAAAACATGACAACAAGCAAAATTAATCTTACAACAAGACAACAAGCAAAATTAATCTTACAAAATTAATCTTACAACATGACAACAAGCAAAATTAATCTTACAACATGACAACAAGCAAAATTGACCTTACAACATGACAACAAACAAATTTGCCCTTTGCCATGACAATAAGCAAAATTGACCTTACAACATGACAATAAGCAAAATTAATTTTACATATACACAATGCATGTTTTCAAATAAACACAGGTTTAAGACAAAATGTTCTTAATACAATACAGTTATGATTTTGCCTCTTGATAAATGCAAGGTTTATATAGGTTTTAACGCGTAAAATACAAAAAAGTTCATGTTAAACGCCAAATACTAGTTGTCGTCAACTCGGCGCTTTTTCTCTGGCGTTTGGTTGTGCGCTTCAATATTCCTGGGGACAACCAAGCGCTTAGCGATGTAATACTGACTGTCCAACTGACTCATATACTTGAGCATACTTGTAATATCCTTTTTCTTCAGAAAGGTTATGGCAGGTTTCTTGTGAGGGGAAATGCGATCAGGAATAGGTAACGACGTGATTGATCTATTCACACCACTTCGAGTAACCAAATTGCCTTTTATTGTCCCATCATGGAAAACTACCTCCGAAAACGATAATTTAAAATAAATACCCATCTCGTTTTCTCTCAGGTACTTAAGGCATTTTACTTTGGTGTAGGGCACACTTCCAAATTTAAGAGTATTTGTAACTTTTTGATAGTCATAAAAATGATTCGGACGCATTTGTATCACATGGAATTTCGATTTGCGTCTAGCACCTACACTCCTCAAGGCACGGACCAATGACACTGGGCTGAACACTTCAGTACATTTCAAAACTTTCTCGATATTACTGTGTGCATTATCAACCTCTTGTATCGCTGAATGTCCGGGGCATCAAAATTTTTGAGTAATTGTACAAATATGATGACTTTTCATGAAATTTTTCAGTGCATAACTCATGATAGAGTTTCGGTTTTGAGGTACACAGGAATCTGACCATAGAATATAGTCTTTGATGTTAGGAAATGTCAAATGAATTTCGTGTAGAATAGCCACCAGGGCATTGGCGATCTCGTTTCCTCCCCTTCCTGCGTCTGCTTCCGTCCAGATAGCGTTATATACACTCTTATCTATTGAGCTATGTGCTGTGAGATTGAACGTATTTAACTTTCGTTTATAGAAAAAATTAGATACCTCAGCCCTTGGCAAAGCCAATACATTCTCAAGATCGAAGCAAATTACTAAAGTGGTGTTTTGTTGACTTTTTCTATCATTATCTGTTTCTGTCTTTGTTTCTAACTTTTCTAAATTATGTATCTCATGTTTGGTTTTATTTTCTTCCTCAAGAGTTTCCCGTCGTCCCATTTTCTTCTTAATTTCTTCGCACAAGTCGCAACGATCTTTTTTGGGGACATGAAAGGCAAGATTTAAATCCGTCATGAAAATTTTATAATACATTGACTGTTTTACAGGTTTATTCTGCCTCTTGGTACATACTTCTTTGTACATTTCATACATCTTCTGCATATTCAAATAACTCTCAAGATACTCTTTATTGGTACTGCTCCTGCGGTAATGAGACGGGACCTTGTTGAATGAATTTATGTGCTCTTTCACGAAGTCAGTATCAGTTTTAGGTATACGACTCTTAGTTCTTCTTCCACGCATATCTCTAAATTCTTGTTTATGATCTTGTTTTTCATAATATGTTCGAACGCGAGATACATTGATTCCTAACACCCCAAGGTAGAATTCTTGACAAACCTGTATTTTGGTGTCACTTTTTCTAAAGTAATAGCAATAAATGTACTTCCGTTTTGTGTTATCATTTTTACGTGTACTTGTACGTTTACCCTTAGGTACCCTTTCCGTTGTATCTGCGTAGAAGATGAGCTTTTAATCATCAGTCAAGGACCAAAAATCTGAGTGTATTTTCTTTATATCATCATCACTAACATGCCATGCACATTGGAGTCTACATTTCTCTTTACAATCTTTACGAATTTTTATTGACTTTCCTTCAATATGTTTTCCTCTGGAACTGATGTAATCTAACCCACTTTGTCGTCTTCTTTTTCTTATGGTCTTCTTCCACTTGTTGATATCTTTGTACTTTGGTCTACTTCTTTTTTCATCCTCTTCATGTTCATTTCTATCAACACTTTCAACGTGATTATGCTGGAATTCTCCTGGGTTACATATATCATCTCTCTTTGTCACACTAAGGTCTAACGGCTCTTCATCAGTATCATTTTCAAACGAGACTCCATCTTTCACTTCATTCATGTTCACATCTGAGTATGATACTGTTTTAGCACTGTCATGACTTCTGGTTTCATCAGCATTACTTTGTCTAATATCGTCAACATTTAGAACGACGCCTGTACTCTCAATTTCTTCTATATATGATGGTGAAACAGTATCTGCATCATACACTTCGACTTCAATTAAAGTATGTTGACAATACGGTTCTGGTATTTCAACAAGACTGGCTGTTTCCTCATATTTCATTGCAACTAATAGTTCTTCAACGTCATAATCATCTACCTCACTGTTATCAAATTTTGTCATAGTATTGTTAGTAACTATCGTATTGTTTATGCCAGATGCATTGCTGCTATTATCAACAATTGTCGTCTCACTTACAGCATCTAGAAATTCACACGATTCTGTTTCTTCTATCATCTGTTCTAAATCTGCATCATATTCATCCAAAATACGTAACACTTCATGTACATTAAACTTACTCATTTTGGCACTTTTATGTGAAAATGTAGCACCAATGTCTGATTCAGCTATTCAAAAGGTTTCTGTGTATCTGGAATGAACAGTCAGTGTACATGTTTTTTTATTTTCTGGTCAAACTCGTTTCGGTCGAAGTGAATTGATAGATGGAAGTGCAATAAATATTCCTAAGTATTTTCCATCACCAACTTGACTTCCAATAATGAAAACTCAATTCCAGCAACATCCAATGTCAGCAATGTAAGGGACTTAGCTAAATCTGAGACAGTATTAGTTGACACATTTGTAAAGGACAATTTCAAGAGGTCCAATTTCACAGAACGTGATATGATTTTAAAATCATCGTCAATCAAATTTTTGCACTCTGATAAGTTCAATAACATACGTTTGGCACATTATTAAGTAATGCAAGGGATGAAACTTGGCTACTACACAAGCTGAGCCAATATAAGTCTCTAGCGCGGAACTTTGTTGTCAATAAAAAGTCGAGATCAGATGACAAGCAGTCGTATCTGCTTCCAAAAGAAATGTCAAACCACTCAAAATACTGCGAGTGTCTCAATAACCGAGAAAATTGTTGGTATGTAAATGTTACAGGATACTTGTGCTGCCCGCGTCGTGACTTTGTATAGTTTAATGTAACCTCAATTTCTTTTCCTTACTTTTGTTACTTTTCGCTACAAGTCAAATTTTGGGAAACAAGGTTTCCGAAGAACTATTCGTAATTTTCACATTTCCCTCTACATTGTGGTCTTATAGTGTAAGTTACTGGTTTAAATCATTGTTATAAATGTTTATGAATCTTATGCTTGTAATGTTTGGGTTGAATATCGCCTTATTTGCCTAGCTACGACGTCCGAAAAGTATCCGAAATTTGATTGTCCGAAATATATGTCACTTTTGCTCTTCAAATCTTGGATATTACTAATTTTTATGCTTTTCATGGTAATTAATGCTTGGGTGTATCATTGTTATAAGATCTAATATTACAAACAACTAGATTGTGTTCATAAGAATGTTGTACTATGTATTTTCAGTGTTTATTTGATGGGTCGGCCTAATAAACGGTATTAAAACATCTACGCCTTGGCTGTACAATAAACAACTACAAGATGACAGAGCCAGAGGAAGGGGCCAAGGGTCCAACAACAGAAGACTCCGAATCAGAACAACGAATCAGAAAGTTGACAGTCCCAGCTGCAGAAATTTTCGAGAAAAAATGCACCTTCTATTATCAAAATATCAACGCCACTATAAAGACAATTGATGAACTTCTAACCAAAGATGAACTGAATGAGCAAGAGAAAACGGAACTGAAAAGAAACTTTGATAGCTTTGATGAACAATTTAACATTTTCATTCACTATCTTGAGAGAAAAAGAACTGAGAAGAGTTTACAAGAGGCGCTAACGATACAATTAATGCATGATAAATACAGTTACTATGTGAAAAGGGCATTAGAAGATAAAATGGATGACAAAAAGTCAGTTAGATCACACAGATCATACACATCTAGAAAAAGTGACATTTCAGAAACTAAAGCTAAACTAGAAAGACTTCGAATAAGTCATAGCATGATTGAGAAAGAGCATGATCTCCGTCGCGAGAAAGCAAAAATTGAAGAAAAAGAACAGCACATCAAAGCAGAAGTTTTACGACAAAAGTTAGAACTCGAGATAGAATTGGAGAAACTGGCTAAAGAAAAAGAACTGTTACAAGTAGAAACTGATCTCAAAGATTTAGAAGAAAATGATAGCGTAGTTGAAGATTTTCATGAAGTGAAAGATGTGAAACCTGAAATCAAAGCTGACATCACCAAAGGTCAAGCTAGCGCTACCGACTACACCATGTATTCAAAGCTCTTCTTAAAGATGGAACTTTTACCTCATCGTCTTACCAAGTTCAGTGATAAGCCGGAACACTTTGAAACATGGAAGCAAAATTTCAAAAACATAAGTGAAGAACTCGAACTGTCACCGTCAGAAGAGTATGACCTAATCATCAAACATCTTGGAAATGAATCTTCTAAAGTTGCAGAAAGAATAAGAGCGGCCAACGCGAGAAATCCACAAGTTGCATTAGAAAAGCTATGGCAAAGACTACATACCCGCTTCGGCATGCCGGAGTTGATCGAGAAAGCCTTGAAAGATAAATTAAGCAAACTCATTATTACAAACAGAGACCCAGGAAAATTATTTGAACTAGCTGACCTTTTGGAAGAAATTGCTTCCTATATGGAAGATCCAAAATACAGTGCGCTATTCGGGTACTTCAATAGTTCTGTAGGTGTTCAATCAATAGTGCAAAAGTTACCATACCATGTTCAAAATAAATGGATGAATCATGCTTCAAGGTACAAAAAGGAACATGATGTGGTGTTCCCACCATTTACGACGTTTGTAGAGTTTGTGAAAGATGCAAGTATCATGTTGAATGATCCTGGACTTGTACTTCCACCTCGGCCAGAGAAAAACAGCCACGAGGGTAATAAGCACACATCGACACCAAAACAGCAGGGCAATTTTAGTGTGCCCTATCGAGTCAAGAAAACTGAAGTTGAAGCACAGACATATTGTCCTTACCACGACAGAATAGGGCACAATCTTAATAGTTGTAGGACATTCAAGTCTATGTCACATAATCAGAGAAAACAGTTCCTCAGAGAAAATTCAATTGCTTCAATTGCTGTGACTCTAACACTCATACATTCAGAAACTGTACTGTTGTTCGACATTGTAATGACTGTGGAAGAAATGATCACACGACAGCAATGCACATTTTCAGAGAAAATACACAAGAACCTCGGCAACAAAATGAGCAGAATAAACCAGGGGAAACTGGTCGAATTGATAATAAATGTACACAAGTTTGTGGCAAAGGCTTTGTAGGACGTTCATGTTCCAAAACTGTTCTAGCTAGAGTTAGTTCAAAGAACAATCCACAACGCAGCTGTTTGTGTTACGTCATATTAGACGATCAAAGCAACAAGACATTGTGTCACCCTGACTTATTTGCTAAACTTGACAAAACTGTATCATCATCGAAAACATACACCATGTCTACTTGTTCAGGTGATGTTCAGGTACAAGGAAGACAACTCTCAGATCTTGTACTTACTTCTCTTGATGGCGACACCATTCACCTGCCAACAACAACGGAATGTGAATTCCTTCCGAACGTCACTAGCGAAGTGGCCACTCCTGAAGTTACACAGAACTTCGATCATCTACGCGATGTTAAGTTGCCGCAATTTTGCAAGGAAGCTGCTGTATTGCTCCTTGTTGGTAGAGATGTACCAGAAGCTCATCACGTATTGGAGCAACGAACTGGTCCCATAGACTGCGACGATGTTCTACCAGTTTCGTGTGGCTGAAAAACACAGGAACTACCTTCGCTTTCTATGGTACCGCGACAACGACTTCAGCAAAGATTTGATAGATTATAGAATGAAGGTACACGTATTTGGTAATAGCCCATCACCGGCGGTAGCAATTTACGGACTTAAGAAGACAGCAGAAGAATCTATGGACGAAGAAGTCATTGAATGTGTGAAGAAAAACTTCTACGTAGACGACGGACTGGTGTCAAGTGACACTGTAGATTCTGCAGTAAATACTATGTTGAAGACTCAAGAAGCACTGAAAACACATGGTGGATTGCGTCTACATAAATTTGTCTCCAACAGCCCGGATGTGCTGGAAAGGTTTGAAAGGGATGACCTGGTGACGGGTCTTCGCAGTCTGGATCGTGTGCAAGAAGGTCTCCCTACCATACAAAGAAGTTTGGGACTTTACTGGGACATATGTACTGACAGCTTCACGTATATGTGCCCAGATGCAAACAAACCGTCGACACGGCGGGGAGTTCTATCAACAGTGAATGGACTTTACGATCCCCTAGGCTTTGCAGCCCCAGTTATTCTCAGAGGTAGAATGATATTTCAGAACACAAATGGTCTCGATTGGGATGCAGCCTTGCCAGAAGTCCTAGGTCAGGAGTGGAGAGCCAGGAGTAATTCACTTGGTAACCTTGGTTTGATTCAAGTTCCCAGGCATTTCACCAAATCATGCACTCAAGACAGTGAAAAGCAGTTGTACATCTACGCAGATGCATCACAGAACGCCATTTCAGCAGTGGCTTACATGAAGAACAGCGATGATGGAAGCTACGGCTTTGTCATGGGAAAATCCAAAGTTGCCCCAAAACACGGACATACTATTCCAAGATTAGAGCTATGTGCAGCTCAATTAGCAGTTCAGTTAGGTCAAACACTGTCAAGTGAACTTAGTGTTCCATCAGAGACTATTCGTTACTTTACAGACAGTAAAGTTGTTTTGGGTTACTTGAACATTAAAACACGAAGATTCTACGTCTATGTTGAAAACCGAGTCAGCAAGATATTAGACAGTTCATCGCCGTCTCAATGGGCATATGTGCCAACAGATTCCAATCCCGCCGATGATGGATCAAGAGGTCTACCTGCCGATAGACTACACAACAGCAACTGGTTGTGTGGCCCCAAATATGAACCAAATTTAGAATCAGAGTTGAGTAACATGTTTCCATTGGTGAATGCTAACAATGATGCTGAAATAAGACCTGAGGTCAATGTGAACAAGACTGAAGTCAAAGAACCCGTGTTTGACAATAAATGGTTTGAAAGGTTCTCATCGATGAAGAAGATGTTGATGGTTATCGTTCTTCTACAACATATTGCAGTATCGTTCAAGATAAAACAGAATGAGTGTGCCAAGTGGCATGTTTGTGAAGAGAGGAAATCTGTAGAGTCACAACAGAAAGCAGAAGAGTTTTTTTTATCAAAACTGTACAGTCAGAAGTATACAGCAGAGAAATTAGTTGCTTGAAAAAAGGAAAGCCAATTCCTAAAGACAGTAGTATAATTAGACTTGATCCATTCCTTGGTCAAGATGGACTACTCCGAGTTGGTGGACGATTGCAGAAGTCACACTTGTCATCAAAAGTGAAACATCCAGTATTGATACCTGGTAAACATCACCTAGCAAAGCTGATTGTAACTCGATGCCACGAGTCGACCAAACATCAAGGCAGACATTTCACAGAAGGGGCTATCCGCGATGCCGGTTTCTGGATCACCAACATGAAGCGTCTTGTCTCCTCATTGATCTTCAACTGTGTAACATGCCGTAGGTTAAGAGCTTTCGTGAATCAGCAGAAAATGGCGGACCTTCCACGAGAACGCCTTTTACAAGCCCCACCATTTACCTTTGTTGGCATCGATGTTTTCGGACCCTGGGAGATCAATACGCGTAAGAGTCGTGGTGGGTCCGTGAATTCAAAAAGGTGGGCGGTGTTGTTTACATGTTTGGTTGTGCGAGCTATACATATAGAAGTCATTGAAGAGATGAGTTCCTCTTCGTTCATAAATGCGTTAAGCAGATTCAGCGCTATTCGAGGCAGACCACAAGTCATATATTCAGATCAGGGCACTAACTTTGTTGGAGCAACTCGAGAATTGGGATTGAAAGTTATCGCGCAAGATGAACGAGTTATGGACTATCTGAATGAAAATTCTACAGTGTGGAAGTTTAATCCACCACATGCTTCCCATTTTGGAGGCGTTTGGGAACGGATGATTGGTGTAACAAGACGTATCCTGGATTCATTGTTATTGGACAACAAACATAAAACTCTTACACATGAAGTGTTGTGTACATTCTTGGCAGAAGCAATGGCGATTGTAAATGCTAGACCACTGGTTCCAATCTCTACTGATCCGGAAACACCCGATGTGTTGTCACCTTCGATGTTACAGTAAAACTTCGTTATCTCGAGGAGTCATCGGAACAGACGAAATGCTCGAGATAAACCGAGTGCTCGTAATAACGAGGTTTTTGTTTGTTGACTGAAAATAGACTATGCATCATGCGCATAAATGGGCGTGTTTACGATAATAATACGAAATGCTTACGTAAATTGTTCTCTATGATGTCTCAGGTGAATAAACATGATAGTTGATTGCTGAAATATATATTGATCATTTTTTCTAAGTACTTTATCCACGATTTTTTCGTGTTTCCAATTGTACAATGTCATGTCCGAATATCGTGTCACTGACATGCGGTGAAACGTCATTGTGACACATCGTGAAAGATACATGTGTTATATACGTCTGTAGCAAAAAGAAGCATGCTAATAAAAGATTTGTCTCTGTTTTTATTAGTATCTGCTTCTTAAACTTGTCATTAAGTTCTCATAATTAAGGTCTCGTGATTAAATTCTCAATAATTATTAACTTTTTAACATTAGTCTTTGATCTTAAAAATTTTACTGCAAACTTACAATAAACAAATACATGTACATGTTTCATTGTCATCTTATGTCACAACATGTGAAATACAAAGTACCCGATTAAGATTTGTTCATTTATTGTGTAGCTTTAACGACGTGTGAGAAACAAAGTACTCGATTAAGATTTGCTCTTTTGTTGCGTAACTTTAACGATGTGTAGAAAACACGGCGATCGCCGGCGCGCAGGTGCGAACGATATCCAAAATGACACCCCTCGAGGTAATCGAGGTAATTAACGCTTAAAAATAAGTCAAGGGACCATGATTTGTGCTCGAGATAACGAGATAACGATGCTCGTAATAAACATGGAAATTTACATACAACTAAGAACAAAAAATGACGGGACTTCAAGATCTCCTCGAGATAAGCCTAGAGCTCGTGATATCGATGCTCGTAATAACGAAGTTTTACTGTACTTACTCAGAAAACTCAATGTGACACATTTGCGTTTGATCACCTCAGTGTAAAGGATGCTTACGTATCACTGTGGAAACAGGTGCAGTTTCTAGCGACGAAATTCTGGACAAGATGGAAACAGGAATACGTTCACACCCTCCAATCTAGGCGTAAATGGACTGAGGAGACCCGGAACGTGAAACAAGGCGACGTCGTTCTTTTGAAAGACACTTCCATTCATCGTAACAGTTGGCCTCTTGGATTGATTACTCGTGTCTATCCTAGCGAAGACAATCCTGTTCATAAATGTGAAGTTCGTATTGTACGGGACTCTAAACCGCAAGTGTTTGATAGACCTATAACGGAAATTGTTGTCTTAAGTGAGGCAAAGGATGACTAATTGTTAGACATTGCAAGTTGAACATGCTTTGATTGATAACAAACACTCATTCAGATTATATGCACAGTTAGGATCTGTTTTGTACATGTTCATAGACCTTAATCTTTAATTATTCTTGATATTATCATATCAGGCGGGGAGTGTGCTGCCCGCGTCGTGACTTTGCATAGTTTAATGTAACCTCAATTTCTTTTCCTTACTTTTGTTACTTTTCGCTACAAGTCAAATTTTGGGAAACAAGGTTTCCGAAGAACTATTCGTAATTTTCACATTTCCCTCTACATTGTGGCCTTATAGTGTAAGTTACTGGTTTAAATCATTGTTATAAATGTTTATGAATCTTATGCTTGTAATGTTTGGGTTGAATATCGCCTTATTTGCCTAGCTACGACGTCCGAAAAGTATCCGAAATTTGATTGTCCGAAATATATGTCACTTTTGCCCTTCAAATCTTGGATATTACTAATTTTTATGCCATTCATGGTAATTAATGCTTGGGTGTATCATTGTTATAAGATCTAATATTACAAACAACTAGATTGTGTTCATAAGAATGTTGTACTATGTATTTTCAGTGTTTATTTGATGGGTCGGCCTAATAAACGGTATTAAAACATCTACGCCTTGGCTGTACAATACTCTAATTCAATATGCCTCCTAAGTACGTCATTCCTAGACGCAACTTCATCTAGCCTCTTACACGTCACAGATACAGACAGCAACAGTTCCAGAACGGGTATATATCTCAGTATATGTGCGATTATTTCTTCTGGAAGACTGATTAGATCTTATGTGCACCTGTAACATTTAAAAGAGAAAACTTTCAAAGAGCGCATACAACGTCACTCTTCCAAATGTGTGAATTTCCAAAATCAACGTGACATCGTAGTAAAGATTATTGTACATGTATTTAACACAAAACAATTTATATGTATACGATAAATACGGATAGGGTAATTCTGTGTTTTTATGTACAAGTGAAGAAATCATTAGTCTGGAACCAAGATTTCACAGACGTATGTCACACAATTGTATTTCAAAATAGTAAATAAGTGATGCTTATAGTATTCAAATTAGCTCTGTTAAAGCCTGTAAACACAATATAGAAATGTAAAGAAATGTCATTATGACTTTGCAAATCACATCTTCGCACATTATCCGAATTCTTTATTATCCGGAAATATATTCACTGTAACAACATTGCTTGGAATACTATCTACAACATTTCTGTTCTTCAAATGTGTGCTAATGTGACGGAAACAACATTTAAATGTATTATACAAGGTGTGAAATACTTACATTACACTAAATATAGTTAAAAAGCGGTTCAAATTTATTATTGATGTGTGTCTGCATGGTGGGCTACGCCATTTGCATCTGATCACGTGGTACAAAAAAAGAAATTTCATTGGTCGAGAAGATATACGGTTCTGGATCTCAGCTTATTGTAGATTTTGACAGTTATACGTTTGTGGCACCGTCGGTTTCCAGTTCCACGTTAGAGCTACAATCTTATAGATACGTGCATCTTGAAGAGTATTTCAATACGATTCCAACGATACCAAACACTCTATTTTTGCTAAAACAGCAGTTATTCGATTTTGGAATTGGACCGACGAATTGATTTCGCATAAAAACTCCCCTAAAATACGGAATTTTTAATTTTTTAACGGCGTCTTCCAATTCGAAATTGTTGAGCGGTTTATTCGGTAAAGATAAATTTCCAACATTCATTTTTTTAAAATGATTCCAATTCGTTAATACGACAATGTCCGAGGGCCAACGTGTTAATACTATCCGGCAAAATGTACCTCTTGTCATCCCCATCGCTTAACGCAATCTTGTTCATTTCTTCCGTATATATTACGTGGCTCCGACTTCTAAATATATTCATCAGCCTCATTTGTTCCTTTCCCGTAAATAAACACTCTTTATAATCCTCGTATCGGATACTTTTTTTCACAACAACCTTTTTCATCCCTTTGCATTTCTTCTCTTCCGGTCCCTCATACATTTTATACGAATACAATTTGGGTCTCAAACCGACAAATCCTTCCATAGGTTTTGCCCCTGCCTCATCTTCAATAACTTTTTTATTTACTCCCGCTTTAATTCCAGACGGATGGTTTTTGGGGAAGTTGCTCGTGTCGAACCTTTCTTCTACGTCCGGCGCGATATCTTTATAAACATCTTCCGTCTCAATTTCGTACATTAAACTATCCGTATCGGTCATCAACAGCTTTGCTCTTTCCCCATATTTTTCTTTAATATAATTGTAGTGGAAATCGTACATGACCGTTTTGCTCAAATCCAAAATGCACATCCCGAGATAAACCGGCTTGTGAAATTCCAAGTGGGTCTTTTTCATATGCGTCGCGATAAGATTTTCGTCGAAAATTGTACTTCCCGTAAAATTTGGTTTTGCCGCTAATTTTATCCCTTTTTCTCTATCGTTAATCAATCTGATATCCCTTCTATTTCTAATATTTTCCATCGTCTTCCCAAAGACGGAGTTGTTCATCAATTTGAAAAAATCTTTCTCAAACTCGTTGGTTGCCTCCGTTCTTAGTCTAGTATTTAGATCAATATACACCTTCATCCAAGCCGATTCATCAAATTTAATTCCTTTGTGAATTTTCGCAATTTTCAATCCCATATCCTTATACTGTTTTAAATTTCTGTGATGAACCACATAATTTTCCTTGTCGTTTAAATTTGGAATTAATTTGTCCACTCCATCCATAGGTAAATGTTCGGGAGCAAGATCGTTGTGTAAATCGTGTAAGTCGGTTGGATATTTTAAATCAACTTCCAAAATACAAGCAACATTTCTCCAATTGTCCAACTCTTCCTCGGTCATCCATTTAAATCCGTGAGTCTACAATGGTTGACTCATCGCATCGCCGTATAAATTGTTGGCGTCCGTATAGAATATATATTTCGAAGGTTTACTCGGGTCAAATTTATCCCCCATATATTTATTATTTGCCTCGGAATATCTCTTTGAAATCATGGAAACCCCACTCCTTAACCCCTCTCAAACAAAAGCAACATGTCCGGGTCTGTCAACAACTCTAGTTTTACTCCCGTCTTTTTCAGCATGGCGTCGTAGGCCAATCCCGGTGCCGTATAATACCACGCGGGATCCAACTCGTAATACCTTGCACAAACGTTTCTAAAATTTTCGAAAACGTCAGCCAATAACAAGACGTCCTTTTTATTATATAAATTGTGATAATCTCTAAACGTTTTACATTTAAAGGTTTTCCACACCTTTTGGGCGTGAGAGTATTGTTCGTCGGTAATTCCTTCTTCGTTTAATTTCAAATAAAAGGCTTCTTTCGGAGGTAGACGGGTTTCATCAAACTTTTTTGCACAATCTACCCATTCGTACGGATATACACCCTTTTCAAAACTAATTTTCGTTGTGCTTCCTCCGGAAAATATTTTTTTATTGACAAAATTTCATCTTCTCCCAAATTACTCGAGAGTTTGTCCAAACTGGAAACCAAAAATTTAAAGCTGTCTGTAAACCTAATTTCTCGGGTTATCGGTACTTCGTTTTCGTTGTCTGTTCCTTTATTTTTTATCCAAGTTTTACCCGTAGGTATCTTTTTCGAAAAACTAATGTAATCTTCCTCCGTTTTCGCGATACAGTTAATCTCACCTTCAGTTTTCCCCAGATTTTTGACAAATAAATGGCTGTCGTATCCAGCCAGATTGTGAAATAACACGGGTATAAATTTCGGTTTCTTATACGCGAGATTACATTTGCTGTGCGCCGCTTCTCTATATTCCCCCGTGTAGTGACAGTGATCGCATACCTTTTTACGACCGTTGACAAAATTCAAAAACTCTTTCGCGTTGAAATTTGTTTTATTATACTTTTTCTCATACACCTTTTTGTGATCATCAATGTTATCACTGAAACCCTCGTTACATAACCAACACTCGGTCGCTCGCTCGAAATTTACTTGGTCTTTTTCGTAAAATATTATTTTTTTCGATGGAATTTTATCAATCTCCAACGTAAATTTTTCCTCCATCTCTACAAATTTTTGGCCAACGTCTTCATCGTCGCTTTTCGCGGTATAGACAATGGGTCTCCTCTCGTATACACCATCGACGAAGCACTTGACAAAAAGACACGGCTGGGGCGTGTCGATGATATGGTTTCGTATAGCTCTAAACGAACCTTTATCGGGCATGTTAATCCGCACGGATTCATTCTCCCAGCACCACTTTACGTGTTTGTCCAACGCCCCCGGCGTATTAAAAATATTTAAACAATTGCGTCAAATGTATTTTCTTTCCTCATGTTTGCTAAACTGTCTCGATACCAATTTGCACAAATTTTTAATTCAGCAGTAATGTTGGTTTTCGCCGTCGTGAATGAGCAAAAGGTCAATGATATTCTTCCTCCCAAATAGCGGCTTTTTCTGAGGGGGTAAACTCTATTATTTTCAAAGCCAAACACAAAAATGGTGATATCCGGATTTTGGGCCTCAAATTTAGGTATATCCAGTAGCGTCATGGGATATTTAATACCTTGTTCATGTATCATACCCCTTTCGTTCAACCCATATTCTCCGCACAACTTTTTACCTCCTTTGCGTTTAAATTTAAGAATTTTGTCTATACGCTACGAGTCTCGTTCTCTCTTGTTCAAAGTCCTCAAAACGCTCCACGCAAAACAATCATTGTCTCCGTTTTTCATATCTATAATGGCCTTCTTGTTCGCTAATACATCCTTGACCTTGAAACGCCGCCATATTTTCCAATATCGTTTCAATCATGGCATTAAATATTTCGCTCGGATCGGTTCCCTCGTTGTTGATTTCTATTCCAGAATGCAAAGCCGCGAGTACGGGTTGAGTTTCACCACCCGAGGCGTCGGGTCTTTCCATCTCGAAATCATTTTAATTTTATGTTCGCGATATCTTTCGAAAATGTTTATTACTCGCGGACGAACCGCCTCTAAAAACTCTCGAAGATCGTGCCCCGGACGTCCTTCTATCGTATACACGGTTTCAAATTCTCGCAAAGCGGATTGGCTTTCTTCCATTTCAAAAGTCAGTCGATTTCGCAATTGCTGGTATAAATCCTCGACCGTCCTTTGCAGAGCCGCAATATTTTCCGGTACAGCACTTACCGCCACCCGCGACGATTCCGCCAACCATTTCGTCCAATCTATCGCGGCTTTTACCGATTTTTTCACCGCTTTTCCCACGTTTCGCGCGACGGTTCTGACTATTTCCGGGACGAGGGTTGGTACGTTAATTTCCGTTTCACCATCTAGAATATTACCAGTAGCGACCAATTCTGGAGCGGGCGCTGGCGGTGGACGAACTCCTTCAATCAAAAGTGGTGGTGGTGTTGGGGCGGGTCTTGTAGGTGGAGGAGGTCTTTGCGCAGCTTCTCCGTTTAATAAATTTATCAACTCAGTTTTTTAAGCTTCCAAAAGCCATGAAGCCCGCGACGTTTCGCGATTTCTCGCAATTCTTTAACGGTATGATCATCATAACGAATCATATTTTTTTACTTTAAAAAAAAAATTAAATAAAAATCAAGAAATTATATTATTCGTTTTTATACGAATAATATAATCTATAAACTCTTTTAAGCGGTCGTGGGGATGCGTCTGTTTGTCGAATCCCTTAAATCTTCATCTTCCGATTCATCTACGCCGAAAATTTTTTTTTATTAAGTCGTATTAACACACACTCTTCTTCTTCCTCAATATCTTGATAGTATCTATAATCCATTAAAAACAATCCTACGATAAAATTGCCGTCAATTTCAGTTATTTCCATATAAGTGTCTTGTAAATCCATCTCACTATTAATGGTGTCGGTCATAAAAAGAAAAGCGAACTCTATCACCAACGTTTAACTCTAAATCCTCCTCGTTATATACAACGAGACCGCCTTCCCACACGTCATTCTCTTCTATTTCAGACCATTTTGGAATATCGGAGAACATTGTAAAATCAAAACTGTACGCCTTCGCGTATTCACCCAACCCATTATCAACTATCGATTTTATTTCACTCGTTTTTTATATTTGAAAGATTTTTTTAAAATAAAAATCATTTTTTATCGGAACCGAAGCACTTCAATCGCGTATTTATTTTTAAAAACTTTTCCGTCGTACAATTTTATACTCTTTGGAGCCAATTTTATGTATTGCCCCGCGGCGTGAAGAGACGGTAAAGTTTTCGTTTCACCAGTTTCCACATCTTTTATAAAGACGGGCATTGGAGTTTTATCTATCGTTTTCAAATAATCGTATTTCGGAGGATATATTTTTTTTCTCCTTTTCTCGTTTAATTGGTTCGGAAATTAATTCCCTTTCAATTAACAATTTCATCAACGCGGCTTTTTTTAACAACGAATGACCGCGGATTTTGTTTTCCTTGGCCAATTCTTTGAGTTTCGGCAGAGAATAATCCATACTTTTTATCTAAAGAAAATTATTTAATTTTTTTTCAATTTAAAAAAAACTCAAATCGAGCAACGAAAAATTTTTAATATCGGCAATATAAAAAAAATTCAGTGTCATTGTTTGTGATTGTGTCGCAGAAAAAATATTCGAAATGGAATTTTAGTCAAACTCGTAAATGATATTTGCTTCTTCAAAACTTATTTCCTTGCCCGGCGGATACGCAGCCTCGCCGCTACTTATTACTTGACCCGTGACATTGCCTTTTTCATCGCTTTTGATCCTTTGTACCTGCGCTAATGAAAAATCGCATGGCCGCATAATGGTGTGCCTACCGCGCGGAAGGGTTTTTATACAAAGCCAAACGCCCCGCTTGTTTGGTATTTGGTGGTAGCGCGTTCATCGATCCAGCAAGTCTTTCCCACGGTCCGTTAAATGTACCACGATTTATTGTTTGCCCGAAAAACTCATTCTTGGTTAAAAATCTTTTTCTTCCCATATTTTTATATTTTTATTTTTTTTTAAATAAAAATAATTTTTAATCCATTTTTTCCCGTTCGAAAAGGGAACCCAAAGTAGTTTCGTATAAACTATTTTAATCTTTAAAATTTAAAATTTTACCCGGCGGATATTTATCCATCTCGTCCATTATTACCTCGCATTTAACGCGGTCGCCTATAGGGTAATAATGGACCATTCGCAACGTTATAAATAAATCCGTCACCTTTTGTATCAATTTGCAAACAACGATAATACCAATACCTGTATGTAGGGATCGTAAGACTCCCCTTTGATTTTATCAATATTTGCGAGTAAAACTCGTTCAAATTCGTCATCTCTCGAAGCATGACACCCGCCGTCGCGAAATTGTTCCTTGGTTATAAGCCCTCGGTTGCCCATATTTTAAATATAAAAATCTATTTTAATCCATTTTGCTCTGTTCGAATTCGCTTTCGGAGGTTTTATCAAACGCCGGATTTTGAGGATGTTTGATTTCCGCGTATTTCCTTTCGAAATCTATTTTTTTCTGTAAAAATTCGAGCAAGGGATCTTCGTCAAACGCCGGATTTTGAGGATGTTTGACTCCCGAATACCTCAACTCCGCGTCATCCGAGGTTACTTTTCTCTGTTCAAAATCGTTCGCGGGTGGTTTATCAAACGCCGGATTTTGAGGATGTTTGATTCCCGAATAACTTTTTTTCCCATCAACGTAATTATCGGACATTTTTTTTAAATAAAATTTATTTTTTAAATTAACCGTAAATGACGCTCATTTTATTTCCGTCGGATTTAAATTTCATCAATCTGTCGCTGATGACGACGGCGAAAGCTTCCGTATTGGCTGGGACGTTGGCGTTAAATTGAGCTTTGATTTGAATGTCCGTCACGGAATATTTCATTCTTTCGCTCTGTTTGGACACGTCAAAACGAATAGAGGAAAAAGAGTTTTGTAATCGTAGGGAGAAATGTTGGGATTGGAAATGATTTCGTCCATGTTGTAAAATTTAGATCTAAAAGAGGCGGCATCTCCGTACGCGCGAGAAAATTTATATCGATCAAAATCTAATTGATAATCCACTTGAGCATAACGTACATATTTTTCAAACCAACGTGATCGAAAAGGGCGGGATTTCTTTCCTGACTGCCGTCTTTGTCCGTTTGAAAACCTACCACAATCCAACGAGGTTTCTCGGGGCTAGACTTGACGTAAAGCCTCCAAGTCCAACTCGTGGATTGCGTAACGCTAATAGAGTCACACTGCCTCATGCGGTAACCCACGGGAAGATCGTCTTGTACAAACTGGTTCGACGTGAGGAATAAACCAAGACAGCTTGTTGAGAGCAACTTGTCCCCGATCCGCTGCGTTAGCCCTAAAGATGGCGTCGTCGTTGGATTTTCTCACCAAAGTTAAAGTTTGTTTCATCCCGTATAAAATTTTATCGTAATCTTCGCAAAATCCGAAAATGTGTTTTAACGGAACTCGGAAACTAAACGTGCCCTTTGGATCTGGTAAAACGATGAGATAATTTTGCCGAATTTCGAATCCGCTATTATTTCCTCTATGCGCCGCGGGGTTGGTATCTTTATACCACAAAAACGGATTCGATCTCTTGACCAGATAGCTGATATTTTATATTGCTGAAAAGATACAAAAGTCCGTTATTCGTTAAAGCGACGTTATCACCATTGGCGTAAGCTGTACCGTCGGCCTTCATCAATCTTCCCTCAATCAGTAAAAAAACTTTCGCTCGGATGGGAAAATAAATCTGGAGTTTCCACGTTTATTCTATTTTCTCCGGGATTATTTAAATTGGTTCCCGTGATGGGCTCGTATTCGTGATATTCGTAACTTTCTATACTTTCGTCGGTCCGTAATGTTTAAAATTGTTGCCATATTTTTTTAAAACTGGTCGGGGATTTTTTAAATCGATTTTTTTATTCGATCCAAAGTTGAGGAAAAGATTTTTCTTGTTTGACGAAAACTCGCTAAAATTTTATAGTTAAAAATTTCGTGGCGCCTTTCGCCAATTTCTGATAAATTTTATTTCCGTAAACGCCTTTAATCGGAGGAAAATTGTCTTTTTCGAGAAAAGAATTTATTTCTTCCTCGAAACCCGTCAACGTTTCGATTTGATCGTCGTTTAATTTTAAAACGGCTTTTTGATAACCGTATTCGGAATCTCGAATTTCTAAAATTTCCGCCCCGCTAAATTTTAAATTGGCGTCTCGAATATAGATACAAGCGGAATCGTATTTGGGATAATTAAAAATTTTAAATCTCAACATTTTTATTTTCGATAAAATTCTTTAACTAAATCGTCAATTCCGCTGCCGTCGATGAGAGATCGGAGGGAAACTGGTTCGACCGGGGAGGGAGTTAGATGTTTTTCTAAAATGACTTTAGATTTCGGAGTGAAGGCGCTTTTAACTTTTTCGATCGCCTTTTTTCCGGCAACGTCCAAAGCCTTTTTTCCCGTTTCTTTAGCGACCGACTTGCCAGCCTCTAGCGCGGCTTGACCGACTTTTTGCGCGGCAGCCTTCATCATACTACAAGTAAACAGGCTGGCGAGAAAGTCAAATATACCGCTTCCGCCGTATTTGTAACGTTTTACGAAACCTCGATTTTTTTAACAAGCATTTTTTAAATTATAGACAACAATGTTTTAAATTGATTGGAATTTATCGCGCCTAGATTTAAAAGCTCGTTACAAATGGATGTTAATTCGTCGTTCACCCCCGTATTGCCGGCGGCTTTGCTGGCCATTAATAAATCAAATCTATCGATAAGATTGTTGGGATCGGAGAGGCCGGAACCCGTTTTTGTAGGACCGTAGATGTGTTGAAAAAATTTAACCTTATTCCATTTTCTATCGGTAATTATTTCGTTTTTGCGATCGCAATTTTTAAAACGAACGTTCGTTTGATCTACCAACTTTTTATAATTTTTCAAATCATCTTCGTTATATTTTTTATTTCGATCCGGACTTTTGGATGTGATGAGATCCCACAATCCCGGCGTATCTTCGTATTCTACACCATCTACGATGAAATCATTATTCTCTTTTATAATGACGGGTTTTTTACCCATAAAATAACCACCAACTTCTTCCCTCACACCATAATCCTTGTCGGCGTTGGAATCGCGTATTTTTCTTCGTATTTCGTTGCTTATATAGAGGGGAGACGCATCAATAGGTTCTCCGAGTTCGGCATTTACCGGAGGGGGAAATGCGTTGGGGATTTCGCGTAACCCTTCTTTAATTTCTTCCGCGGTACTTTTTTGTACGTCCGTAATTTCTTTAACGGCACTTTTTTGTACGTCCGTGACGGGTTTGAAAATGGTAGATAAATCTTCTTGCAGATCGCGTTCACCCATGCGCTCTCGGAGAAAATTTTCCTTGACGCTTTGCCTTAACGCGAGATAATCTTGTACCATCTTATCCCTCTTTACCGGATCCGTAATTTTCAGAAAAGACATATTTTTCTAAAAATTACCAAGTTTTTAATACGCTTTAAAAGTACATTTATACGAAATTAAAAGTACATTTGTATGAAAAAATAAAAGTACATTTCTTTAACAAGTTTTGGGTTCCGGCGTTTTAAACTCGGCGTCAATCTCGCTCACATTTTTTCTGCTGGTCTTGCGAATCTCTTCTTTCATTTTATAATATTTTTCCAATTCGGAATAAATGAGTTGAAATTCTTAGTCGGAAATTTTATTATCGTTGAGAGCTTTCGAAATGAGGGAAGAAATGGTATTTAATTTCGTAGAAGCCAAAATTCGAATTTTTTCGTGTTTTTGAGCCTTGGTTGAAAATCTATTGCTTAGATATTTTCCCACGGCATTCAAAGCGCCGAAGCCGGCCATAAGTGCGGCCTCGGGGACCGCGACGATCGTAGACAAAAGAACAACTCCTCCGGCGGATAGACCGACCGAAGCGAAACTAAAAACCATATCGACGGCGTCGATAATCTTGCGAATACGTTTGTATTTCCTACTCAAAACTACCCGTTGCGCCTCTTCCTTCGTAAATATTGCTTGAATTTTGTTAATTTTTTTTAATCTAAACTCTTGCGATTCCATATTTTTTTTTATTTTATAGGCAGTAATCGTTTAAAGGGACTACCCGGACGTAGAAGGATGCCACTTCCTTCATAAATTTGCCCTCCCTTTTTCAAATACAAACCATCTCCGACGGCTCCGAATCCGCTGCCGGAAGTCGGACATAGATACAAACCTTGACCGTCGGTCTCAATTTGACAAATATTACCACCCTTTTTAAGATATAAACCGGAACCTAGAGCTTTTTGAGCCGCCGTGCTCGCCATTCCGGATAGAGCGCCTATTCCAACGGCGGGTAAAAGTTTGCTGGCGACCATGGGAAGAGCTCTCGCGGCTAGACCCGCTAAAAGCGGTAAAAATCCTCCTTCTACGCTCAAATTGTGAGAAAGTTGAATTTTGCTCATTTTTAAATCCATACCGACGCCTTCGGTCATGGCGCGCTGTATTTTATTCGCTTGCGCTCGTGTGACGGCAAGAAGATCGTTACCTCGAAGGTCGTCTTTGCTCAGTCGAATAGTCGTGGACGTTCCGTTTTTAATCGCGCGTTGAATTTTATCTTTTTGCCCTTGGGAAATATTTACACAAATATTTTGATAATTCATAATTTTTAAATACGCGTTAAATTTCCTTAATATGAAATCGAATCGTAATATTTTCTCCTCGCAAATTTAATAAATTTCCGTTATGATCCGTGAGACTTGTTTCCGAAGTGTGAATCGTATCTAGGGTGATTGGCAAATAAACTAAATTTGACGGCGTTTCAACAATTTTGTATCCGGGACTCACGTTGGGAAAAAAGGTGTAAATCGTATTTTGAGCGACTCCGTTGACGTAACTTCCTCGAATTATATCTATATTGACTCTGATGGCGTTGATGGATAAAATGTCGACGACGTTTTCGGATTCGTGAAGGCCGGATCGATATATCGCGGATGCGAATCCAAAAACCCTACCCACGGAATTTGGATGTCTGAAATCGACGATAAATTTATCTTCCACGCTAATCCTAGATTTTAACGTATTTGGATTCGCCGTTACGGATATTTTATCGGAATGATTATTTTCTTTCATTCGCTCCCGGATAAACCGATCAATATAGACTATATCGTAACTTCCTTCCGGGATAAGAAATAATTCCCAATCTTTGCCTTCGTTGAAAGAGTATCTGAAATGATTCTTGTGAGAACTAATATTGGGAAAGGAATAATACGTCTCGAGGTTAACGAGCGCAATTTCGTATTGTTTATCCTTGTCAAGCTTTAAAGGCGGATTAAATCTCGTTTTAAACCGCGTGGTGTTGTCGGAAACGACGATTTGCATAGAACTTTTTGGTGCCGTATTTTTAATTACATCTCGCAACAAATCTTCTATATTTTTTCGTACGCCAAAAAAGTTTTATATAATATAAAATTCGTCGAGCCCTCAACTGTATTTTCCGGAATCCTTTTTAGAGGATAGATCTATCACGACAAATTTATAAGGTTTTGACCAGGTTTCGCGGCATAAATTTCTAAATTCTTCTTTACTCATATCTTGACTCACGTGTTCGGCGTAAATATGGTTGATATTTTTCAAATCTTGGGGAAATAGGCAAATTAAATTGGCGTTTTCCCGTATCGTTTGACGAGGTAGTTTGAAATAATTTTGAGATAGATAGAAACAATCAACGTTGCTGTGACGTCCGCGAATATAATAAAACTCGCACTTGATTTGCTTCTCCAAATGCAAATCGTCAAAAATCATTAAATTTTTATCCGAAGGATTTAAATCGCGAGGATCCGGTACGTCGTGAGCATTTTCGAAAAATTAGCATTTGGGTCCTTCGCGTTTAGCATCGTGCTCGCGGGTTAAAATTTCTACGAATTGACTCGGAGATATATCTTTTTTCGTAATTTTATCTCGCATTTCGAAAAGTTTTAAAATTTCGTCTCTTGTCAATTTATTTTTAAAAGCCTTGTGGATCAAAGTGTATTCAGGTTGAAACAAACTCATGCAGAAAACTTGAAGATTGTCGTAATCCAACCAATTCGGCTGCATCAATAAATTTAACAATAAAGTCGTCTTGCCGCAACCGGATTTGCCGACGATAACCCCGCCAATACTTTTTGGTAGGAGGGGATTATTGTATTGTTTGGTTTTATTCGTCCAAGATAAATCTTTAATTTCCATTTTTTATTTAAATCAAACAAAACCATTAAATAAAAAATGTATTGCGTGAAATGTAGAAAAATGACGGATACGGAAAAATCGAAAATACGATGACGAGAAACAACAGACCTTTGAAGCGGGGAAAATGTGTCGTATGCGGAACGATGAAAACTCAATTTATAAAGATCGAAGGCGGTTCGCTGTTGAATAAAGCGATAAATAATTTACCTTTCGAAATGCATTTGCCGGGTCATAATTTTCCAGGACCGGGTACGAAATTAAACAAGAGATTAAACGCGGATCTCACACCTAAGAAATGGAGTTTGCCGATAAATAGAATAGATAAGGCCGCGTATCATCATGATGTATGTTATTTGAAAAATAAAGATACGGAGACGAGGAATAAGGTTTGCGATAAAAATATGTTAGTGGAGATGGAAGGTATTTATAATCCTACGTTGAGGGAGAGGGCGGATAGAGGTTTGGTGAGGAAAATTATAGGGACGAAGATGAGATTCGGGATGGGACTTAAAAAAAGTGATGATTTAGCGGAAGAATTACACAAGCCCGTCGTTAAAAAATTTCCTAAAAGGCGCGTGCGTGTAAATGACATTGATGAAATATGGGCTGCGGATTTGGTAGATATGCGGGCATTCTCAAAATTTAACCGGGGAATTAAATACCTGCTTGCCGTTATTGATATTTTTTTCCAAATACAGTTGGTTAATTCCGTTAAAAGATAAAACTGGGAAATCGGTCGCTACTGCGTTGAATATTAAAGGAAAGAAAACCGCAAAAAATGTGGGTCGATAAAGGTAGAGAATTTTACAATAAAGAAGTACAGAGTCTAACGGAATTGTATTCTACCGAAAATGAAGAAAAATCTAGCGTAGTGGAGAGGTGGAATAGAACGATGAAGGAGAAAATGTGGAAATATTTTTCGGCAAATTCTACGCGGGTATACATTGACGTATTGGACGAGCTCGTTGATCGATACAATGATACGAGACAAAAATGACCCCGGTTGAAGCGAGTGAAGAGAAAAAATAAAATTGGAGTTTGGCAAAATCTTTACCCGGATCATTATAAAATAAAAACTTTTAATCCGCAATTTTCGGTAGGTGATAAAGTGAGGATCTGAAAGAAAAAGAAAACGTTTGAAAAAGGATATACACCGAGATGGACCGAAGAAATCTTTATCGTGACTGTCGTACAAAAAACTACACCGGTGACGTATAAAATAGCTGACTATAATGGGGAAGAAATACAAGGCACGTTTTACGAACAAGAACTACAAAAAACTAGTCAAGAAATATTTAGGATTGAGAAAATAATACGTCGTAATGGTAATAAATCGTTGGTAAAGTGGTATGGTTATCCCGCGTCGTTTAATAGCTGGATCGATAACAAAGGATAACAAAGATCTCGTTTAAAAAACAGCAAAACTGCTCCCAGTACCACATTACTTTTACCCCAATACTGGGTAGATTCTTTTACGTGCACGCCCAGTGCTGGGGTGAACTTCAGTCTTTCTTAAGCGCTCTCATCCGTAGGCTCACCAAAAGCCTTTCTTAATCCCTCCAACCTGTTGGCTCACCACCAGTATTAACCTCCACAAATCACCTTTAACCCCACAACCCCATAGCTCTCGAAACGAAACGAGGTAAGGTAAATTGCTATGTGATTGATTACCAACTCCATGGTAAAGAATCTTTTATGTGCACAACCCATACAGCCCATAATCAATCACATTAGAGGTATTACCTGGCAGCTACCATTAAACAGACCGGAAAGTGTCATACTCGGCCCACGGCTGCCCTTAAACGAACAGAAGCGCGTCATACCGGACTTCAGCCCATAACGTGTACCGGCAACAGTCAAATAATACAATTTTCGTTCCTACTCACAGACTCTTATACGCGTTATATACTGTGGTAAAGTTTAGAATATACATAAGTATGTAAATAAATTTACGCATTTATTTACATAAAAATTAAAAGAGATATTACGTTCTCTCAATTTAACCCTCGTTACTAAATTAAATAAGAAATAACGACTTTATTTTTAAAAAATATACAATGTATCATTTTTTAAATAGGGAAGTAATAAAAAACGTCATTACTATAAATAGCAATCAGGAATTTCCCCAACTCGTAAAACCGAAACAAGATTTAAAACCGAAACTAGAACGTAAATCAATTTTAAAATATTGGATATTTTATATTTTCTGGATTTAAAAAAAGTTTTTACATGAGAATCGTAATATACAAGTTTACCGCTAGGGGGTAAGTGAAATTATATTATAAACCGGGGAATAAGATTTTATAAATATTGGGAAAAAAATCCCATATTTATAAAAAAAAATATTTTGAAAAAAAATTATATTTTGAAAAATTTCGCGAAAGGGAGCGGATATTTGGGAAGTGGGGAATTGAGTGAAGGTTGAGGTTTTGAGTGTGGAGGTTGGGCGGAGGTTGGGGTGGGGGGAATTCCCCCCATTTTTAAGTTTGGGATTCCGTGAGGGGGGAGGTTGGGGTGGAGGTGAGGGGGAAGGTTGGGGTGGGAGGTGGTTAGGGGAGGTTGGGGTTTTGCCCCTTCCTAGATGAGATGTGCATTGTGCTCTGAATGACCTTTATGTAAAAATAAAAATGCGTCAGAACCTACATATAAACACTACTTACGCAGTAAATGCTTACTTACCAGCCAGTTAGGATAAATTGTACTATCGAGTAGGTTTAAAACTATAAAATGTTACACTAGGATCCTGTCTTACTTGGTTGTACATTCTAAATTAGTCACAAATTTTGTCCCTCTTTGATTCTCTGGTTTACTGTTTTACTCATCTATGACTCTTTACCAGCAATATTCACTGTTTCTCTATTTCGTCTTTTCCCCGTTTATGTCTGTGCATGCATCGGCCTTCTACCTAAACCATTCTACCTTATTCCTCTGACTTTACATTTTGCCAAACAAAATTCCTCTTCCAACTGTCCATGTTCTGCTTCTTTCCTCCATTTCTTAATAGAGCTCATATCATTCACTTGTTCTGACAAAAGATCAATTTTCATACGTTTGTTACTTTCAAACATACGATCCGTAAAACAAACTGTTTGGTCGTCAGGCACACATATAGATATCGCTGGTCATTTCAACTTTTCATCCATATATTGCTCTTCTTAGATATAGCCTAAAACCAAACTGCTGTTTACTCTTTGTATGCAGCTACTCTATCATCCAATAGTCCTTCCATTAACATTGGTCTACGGAAAAAGTGCTTGCCAGAGTTGTTTAGAGAATTTAGTTTTTCGTTTAGTCCAGTTTTATCTTTGTCATAATCTCGTGTACTGGTTGGAAACCCAGGAAATTGAGGAATAGCGTAAGGTAACATGCAGCGATTGAATGGCTCTTGACTGTTCAGTAGGGTATAAAACCAAAAAACATATATAAACATTCTATCTAGAGAAGCCATATCTAATTATTATTGGTAAGAGCGTGATGTTCCTTGCGGGAAATTCACACACATAGGAGATAAGCAATCTATTTGCTATCATAATCAACCTATTTATATCATAATTATAAACCTCAATATTATTCAGTCTACAATGTTGCGTTTTAACGTCTGTCAAGACATTAAGGACTTGCCTGCTCAGGCAATTTTCTATATGCACAATTGGACATCTTATTACTGCATGACTCATTTAACCGAGGCTGCCTTAGTCACCAGTTTCGAACCAGCGCATCATTCGCGAACAATGTCCTTAACATTAACGATAACCTCTAAGTGGATCCAGCGGAGCAACAGCGGAATTACCAAATTATATTGTATGTTCTTGAAATCTCATAGAAATGAGACTGCGGCACAATCGGACGCTCTAGAATTTGGGACAACGGACCGCCCTTGTACCAAATACGTCCTAGCACAAATCAACTTCTTGTTTGTTACTCCCATTTGAAACAGCTTTGGATGGTTAGAGAAAGGTTCGAACCTGCAACCCCAGCACCTGAATATGTGTCTTTACCGATTCAGGTTGCCGAGAAGTCCTAGTAGTAGCAGTAATAGTAGTATCAGTGGTAGTAAGTATACAGTGGTGACAGTAGTAGTAAGTATATATGGGTAGAAGTGGTAGGTGGAGTAGAAGTAATGTTAACACGATTACGATAAAATGACGGCGAGGATGCTGATGGCATTTACATAATTATGTTACTATTACTATTAACTGACTGAATGTGATCCAACATGACTCTACCAGTGAGTTTATACCATTGAATCTTAAATTTTAAAGCTACTCATTCACACTTTGGATAACATTTTTGATGACAACGCTATCAAAAGTCAATGTCAGACATTGGTAAGAACTATTTACATTTAATTAAGTTTGTCCTTATGCAAGGTTTGAAGATTTCTTTCGATAATTTCATATAATATGTGATAATACTTTTCAAAAGTAGGGATTTCCACAAAATATAACATTTAGCAGAAAGACAAAACTGCATGCTTACATGCATGCAATATATATATATATAACTCTGAAAACACACGTTGCGACATTTAACGGTAAGCTTGCGACATATAGAGGCAGGAAAAAAATCCGACAATTAACGTTAAAATTGCGACATTTAACGGCAACGGTGCGACAATTAACGGTAAGTGCAACATTTAACGGCGATGTGACATTTAACGGTGCTATAGTGTATATAATTATATAAAATAATAACACGCCACAACGTTGTGGCATCTTTAACAAACCAGGATTTTGATAACACTTTATGTTTGAACTCATAATGTTTGTAATTATACAGCATTCAATGTTCTATGTGGTATATTAATACAACGCAAGCACGAACTGACTCGAACTGGACTACATAAGTACGATACTTGTCAGTATGAGTTTCGTTAATATTACGAGGATCATTTTATCGCCGCGCACTAAACACTGTCTCATACATCATTCAGCATTTACTTGCCTATAATTTTATCAACGTGGACAAGTTATTCCGCACATGGCCCAAATCAACCATTTGAGAATTATCAATATATGATAAAACAGTGGAAATAGTTAATCAATAGAACATGTTATTATGTTTCGGGAAATTTATCATATAACTTTACGAAGTGAACCATAAAGGAAATATGACAAAATAAACAAAATAAAACTAATCTTTATATCTAAAATGGTGTGTTTTCGATCAAGCCAGAAATAAGTGCCCCATCGTTTTTCATAATATTAGATAAATGAATACAGATTAGTGTTTGCTGCTCAATTCGCTAAATATACTGTACGAATTTATTGTGTACGATTTTATTGCGAAAATATATTACACGAATTTATTGTGTACGAATTTATTGTGTACGATTTTATTGCGAAAATGTACAAAACGATTTTATTGAGTACAAATTTATTGTGTACGAATTTATTGAGAAAATATACTGTACGAATTTATTGTAAAATTTACTATACGAATTTATTGCGAAAATATGCTTTACGAATTTATTGTGTAAATATACTACACGAATTTATTGCGAAAATATACCATACGAATTTATGGCGATAATATGCTATGCGAATTTATTGCGAAAATATACGAATTTAATGTGATAATATATTATACAAATTTATTGCCAAAATATATTATACGAATTTATTGCGATAATATACCATACGAATTTATTGCGATAATATACCATGCGAATTTATTGCGATAATATACCATGCGAATTTATTGCGATAATATACTGCACGAATTTATTGCGATAATATACTATACGAATTTATTGCGATAATATACTATACGAATTTATTGCGATAGTATAATATACGAATCTATTGCGATAATATACTGCACGAATTTATATTTATACGACACGTTGTGAAGTCCTGTAAAACACAATATATTAACAAGCTATCAGAGGGCTCAATTCAGATCAGCATTTAATAAAGGCTATATTTAGTTATATCACAAGATGCATTGTGAAATTATTAGGAGATAAATAAAGAGTGATAACAGACGTTCTGTTATACAAAGTACGACCTGGACGATCAATAAAACCTAAATTCAACAAAAAATGACTAACCTAACACTTTCACAAACTCCACAGAACAAGAGCTCGTGCCGGCAACCTCACACTGAGTAAGTCACTGCAGGAAGAATTCGAACGATTCCGAAAGTTCGGCTTCCATATACATATACACCAAAGCGGAAAACCTTACTCACTAACTGTACAATGATTAGTTTTGTTTGCACAAACTTTGGTCATTTACTATTCTGTCACAATTCATTTCCTATAATCAGCCAGAAAGTAAAGTCCTGATCAGTGTACCTGAAACTTTGCTCGCATTAATATGTCATTATACATGATGTAGTTGAATTTTATCAAGATATCTTCCATGTCAAAAACGTTTCAGTTAAATATCAATCTTTTCTGGCAAAAATAGAAGACTAAAACATTTGTTCTTCCTTCATATGCATTATAACAGTACTTTTGTTAATCAGTCTTATTTTTACCGTTACTGTCCATCATTTAATATCTAATAATTCTCGGGCATTTTTGGTCACCAATCACATAGCGACGTTTGCCCGGCAGATGTAAACAAACATCATCCGCATTATTAACTTCCGTCAGAACTCATAATACTTTCTGACATTCAGAGAATTCGTAAATGACTTGGTTAATAAAACAGAATTGAAATCTGGATTGTTGGGCCACAAGGGAGCGCCGTGTTATTTTCTTACAGTATAACTTAGGTAAGTTTATCTAGAAACCCTGGCGGGGGTCGTTGTGCTATTATTGACTTTCTCGTTTGTTTAGGAAAGAATGACATTCCAGATGTGATTGGGTGTAATGATTGCCTCGTCTTTCTAAAGCACACATAATATGTTTATATGTGTATTTTCCGAAGACTCTAGACATTATGTCCTTGAGGTATATAGGCTTATATATAGTTGTATCTTTAGATTTATTTCCAAAATTCATTTGTGTCTTGTTACGACAACCTCAAAAATCAGTTTTTTTCATGTGATTCATATGATCCAAGCCAGTTTCTAATCACTTAATATACATTTGTATTTAGAAATGACACACGTTGATAATGAGCGACGACTTACAGTCTAATTGTTGCCGTTATATACTGAAATACTATTGAATACAAGCATAAAACCCGATAAAATATTTTTTTACATTATAGAAATCCATGGCAATGACTTGTTAATACCACGCGCACTATTGTGCAAAAATATATCTGGCGCTTTTAAACCCATTTTTACCCACAGAAACCTAAATGTGTTTAATTAACAAGAAAATGGCAAATTAAAACTTGCCGACGAACGCTTTCGCTACAGACAGACATTCGTCAATCTTTAATTTATGCATACCGGAAGTTCATGAAGGTCATCAGAAACAGGTGACAACCCCTCTTGTTAAAAGTATGCCGAAATTGTTTCAGATATAAAGATTTGCAAAAGCAATCACTGATTTGAAAGTGAATATGTTAAGGTGAGTATTGGCAACGACTCCACTGATCCAGCACATCATCCGCCATGTTTTTGTCGGGTTATCTCTTTGTGTAATTGACATGCCTTTTTTAATGTATAAAGCTCGAAACCAGTTTGAAAGCTACTGCGGGGTAAACAATATTTCGAATATTTCACTCAAAAGCATTAACTTTTATTGTGCAGAAACGAGTCTATTTCTACAAAAAGGATTAATTATTTGATGAATATTTAGATATGAATGCTAGTTTAATTCATCATGAAATCCTTTGTATCCTCTGAATGCGATACTTTGATGATATTTTAGTTATGTGTTGTTAACACCAATCCAAATATTATACACCAACACCACTCCAGATATTATACACCACCACCACCACTCCAGATATTATACTCCAACACCACAGGATAATTTACAATTTATTCTGACGTCACAATAAGCATTCACATATGACGTTGCTAAGGAAGTACACGACGTCATGGCGTCACTTAATAGTGTTTCTAAAAGAAGAGTATTCTAACTTAAAACAGAGATGTAGAACATGAAATTAACATTTATTATATTTTCCTTTCTTTTCTGCTTTCTGGTTAATATCTATTTAAATTATCAAAATATTTTAACAAATAAATTAATTAGATAACACAGTCTATATAAATTGTTCGGAAAATTGCCCTCCATGGAACACTTCCAGCAGATTGTAACTGGAAGCTCCTCGTTTGGTCATGCAGTCTGCTAGGTGGTATCTGCCCGGACACCACCAGATCTCCTTTACTTCGTTCCTGGTCAAGGATTCACTGATGGCTGCTATGTCGACCCGCAGGCGCTTGTCATCAACTAACTTGGTGGAATACACAGCATCAATGACACTTTTGTTGTCAACATAAGCAACTATCGGTATAGTGTTTCTTTGAAGCTTCATAATGTCCTCTAGCATCTGTCTACAGTAATAGCCACATTCAAGACCTCCTTGTAGACTGAGTGCCTCAGCAGCAATTATTGACCGAACGACCCTTTTAATCTTGTTTGTATGCCAATTAAGTGGGCAACATTTTCCCTGATTGTCAGCTAACCACCCAACATAGGCCGCAGTACTTCCAGTCCCGTTGTTGATGTTACACAGAGAGGCGTCAGTGAATACTACGATCCTCCAGCCAGCCTTTTCTTTGGGGAATGTGCAAATCGTCGGTGCAGTTTCAGGAGGGTTTTGTATCTCTCCTGTGTGTTCAATTTCTCGAGGTTGACAGCACACACTTTTTCTACTGGAACTTCCACTGTTGTATCCATTGGAATGCAGTAATGGTCAGATGTTGTTAAGTTCAGCGCTACCTCATGCCCCATAATTGTCGCCGTATCATTTTCAAGATCCATTTTTATTGCTGCTTTCTTCATTGCGGTACGAGAGAGTAGTAGAGGAATATCTGACTCTACGACATCAGTTTTTATGGTCACCTTTTGATTTCAGGCGGGTTTCCCCTCCGAATTTAAACACTCTCTGACTTTCTGATTGCAACACTTTCTCTCTGTCTGTTTTGACCAAAGATTCAATGTAATTGTCTATCTAACTGCTTCCACATACTGCATTCCACCGTACTGCTACAAGCTCTGTCTAGGACTGCACAGTTTCGAGCATCAACCCCCAGGCGTCTGACCTCATTTGTATCATACCCAGTAAATAGAACAGCGTGTTCTTTTTCAACTGCATGGACTCTCTTCATATTTTCCCAACTATCTGGACATGCAGGCAACAAATGTCTAAAAGACCCACACGATCCGCATGTCAGTGGTCTATTATCTGGTCCTGTTGGATTAATGTTCTTTGTCAATCCCTTCTTTCGATTTTCCTTGCCAAACTCCCCTCTCTGGTTCTCTATCACATTAGATTTCCCCCAGCTTTCCCCGCTTCCAACTCCCTCCTCTTCCACTACTGTAATTACTTTGACAGCCGCCCCGTGTTTTTGAAAACCCGGCTGCAAACAGGGCCTCTTCATTGGCTGCTAGAAATGCTGGTTTTCGCTTGATACTTGCCTGGTTGTTTGATGATTCATTTTCATTGCCCTTGAATTTCTTCAGCGACTTCTTGGCTTCCTCGTAAAGTGTCTTCTTATTGTCATAGTTCATACCAGTAAATACTAACATCTTCTCTTCCTTTGAAATGTTAGCCTTCCTCAGCAGCTTGAAAGCCAGTATCTCAGAAGGTAGTGTCATATTCTTCTTTCCTATCTTTCTATACTTAGAGACAAACATAGCCACAAATTCATTAATTGATTGTCCTTCTAACCTTTTAAAGTCTTCAAAGTCCTCAAATTTTTCCAGACTGTCAGTTAGGTCATCCTTAGCAAGATGTTTATCTAAGAAATTAATTAGAACATTTAGACCATCATAGCTTTTTAATTCACCCAACCTAAGTTGATCAAAATAAGCATTCACACAGATATATATATGACGTTGCTAAGGAAGTACATGACGTCATGACATCCCTTAATGTTGTTTCTAAAAGAAGAGTATTCTAACTTGGAACAGAGATGTAGAACATGAAATTAACATGTGTTTTACATATGCTCTTTTGGGGCAGTTTTATATCGTCGTTAACTGGTCCCCATTCCATGTTGCAGTGCACCAAAGGAACGTTTTCTCTGTACAACTAGAATCAACGGGAACCAGTTTAATATCGTCGTTAATATAGAATGTGTTGCAAACTCTCAATAAGAAATGAAACCAGAAATGAAATCTCTAGGAAATCTTTATCCAATATACTATCCTTAGCTCTTATACTTGGCTGAACGGCGTTTCCAAGCATTTTTGGAAATGCTAATACTTTTAACCAGTATTTGCCATGCTTTAAACTTGTTATTTATCCAACAGCCATCTGTCTGTCTGGGTCTTCAGTTCACAGGTCATGCGCTTTCTCTACTGCGCTACAAACTCCTACTATTTTATCATTTATCACATAACCTACGGTCCAGGAGTGCCGTCAACCCGTGCCGGAAATATCATTCGGTACTACCAAACCGTGCAATAAATATTCAAATTAGCCACATCACTATATTTGCATATTTTGCATCACAACGCTACTACGATATTTGCGAACATGGCCGACTTTCGATTCGTAATGATTTTAATAATGAATAAAATGATGTGTGTGTAAATAAAATAACGATTTCTTTTATCTTGCATTTTATCGCCAAACGATTAATGGAAACATGCACTATTTTTTGCGCGCAGTAGTGAACAGTCTACACTAGACGTCTTGTATATAGGTCATCCTATAGTCTGTTTCATTTTCTGTGGTCGTTTTTACGGTTACGTTTTGAATCTTACTGCTTAATGCATCAACATTCTCACTAGCTGTTTATATTCGGTATCTACATTTGGATTATAATAACATCGTCATCCTAGCTCGGATCCTCCGTCATTTTGTTTTTATAAAATTAAGGTTCGTATCGCGTAGTTAGAAAAGAGTAAAGTTCTGAAAGCTCATCGTTTTTTTTTCAAACAATTTTTCCTTGTGGCACCATTAAATGTCGCAACCGGCGCTAAATGTCGCAAAATCTTCTGCCGGTAAATGTCGCAACACTACCGTCAAATGTCGCAACGTGTATTTTCGGGGGAAACTCGAGATATCTTGTGAGAATGAGTTTCCCAATCATTAGGTAAATATTGAATAATATTTTGTCACTAAATGAGATTATGATTTGAATAATGGGACTGCTAATATTGAAATTTGCCCTCACTTAAAGTTATTGACCTCTTTCGATTGACTTATCTTGTTTGAAATCTAAAATTTAATCTACGTGCATGTAGGAAACACCTGCAAAATATGTAGATGCAAGTTTAAAAACTCATCATGTGTAAGTAACTGTTACATCTTAGAGGTCCCCAGAGGGAAACACGCAAGGTCAATGGTCAAATTATCAGTGACCATTTGATAGAAGTCTTTGTGTCTGAAGTCTTTCGCCCACATTCCATGCATTTCGGTATATAACCGGCCAAAGTCACCCATAAATTTCATTTTTGGAAAGCGATGATGTATCATCGCTTCCCTGTGTCATCGTTTATATCTGCATGAGCCCAAGAACAACCAATGCATACACAAAATATAGTTCGCAGACGCTTAAGTAAATCAGACCAAAAATATCCAAAACGTTGCATACCAAAGTAAATCGAAGCAAAGAATCTGCTAATCTGCAAACATTTTATCAGAATAATCAAGACTGAAAAATATCGATGTTTTGACGTTTCATTCGTAACAAGTGTCTATGTTCGCTATATGTATAGTCGATGCGGACTAATCTATGTTCTGGCCAAAATGTACGAACAGGCTCCTGTCGCCGGCCGTATTTTGGCCTATATTACTACTACTTTCGTTTGTGATGCATTTATTTCATTGGTCAATTGATTACTAGTAATATACTCGTCAACATATTTTCAATTAACTAACTGCTATTTATAGATCATGCGAACCAAAGTTACTGTACAGTGTTGTACACAGTATCACAATATAAACAATGGCGAATCGCAGAATGAATGCTGACGAAGTTCTCAACCAATTGTTGTCTGATGGTGAAAGTGATGATGATGATGTCGATAAAGGCAATGAAGACATCATAGAAAATATTTTGTTAAATGCCGATATTATTCATGAACCAGGAACAATTAAAAAAATCGTTAGTCTCCGATAGACATGGAAAGTGGGGGTAAGGTCAATACACCGTCGTTGTTGATGTCATTCAGGATTTGAATCTGGATTATAATGCATGGTAAATGATTGTATCCCATTCGACATGTTTAATATTATGTTTGATAATGATGTGTGGGAAATAATGATTGATCAGACGAATGTTTATGCTGCCCTCTAGATTCTTAATACACAGTGGAATCTTATAAAGGCTATATACCTGGATACTGTATTGGAACGGGTGTTTACCATTGTGTCATGCATTGTGCTATGTTTAGGCTTTGGAATTTACGCATACATTAAAGGTAGTGTTGGGTATGATGGCCAATGTGTGTTTTTGCTGTCAATAGGACACCGTATTTATTAATTATATGGATAACTATTTAACAGAAAGACATTTCATTCAGCACAAGCCTGGCGCAAAGAAGGAGCAGGTTGTTCGCGATCACATTGTATATAATCCAAAAGAGTCACGTTGTGTTTAGAAGGAAACAGACTATATTTGAGTGTGCAATGTGAAAAAGCTATGTGCAATCCGGAGTGTTTTAGACAATATCATACTGTGAACAAATATGACATGAATCAAAATCTAGACCAAACCCCAAATGGTTCAGTGATAGATTCAGGATTAAGTGACGTTGATTCTGACTCTGATTAAATTATGTGATGACAAGTGCCTGGAGTCAGTTGTGAATAAATGTATATATAAACAATGAAAAAATGTAAATATAATGTAAATAATGGATGTACTCTTGCTTTACAAGTATTTTGGAATATTGTAGTATTGACTGTGCATGAACAAACAATCTCATGTAATTAATATTTGATAAATTATCACATGTTCACTATCAATATAATTATTAGTTAAATAGTTTAAGACTTTTATTCGATAGTACTTCTTTCCAAAAAATGATGTAATATATTGTAAATATGAATAGAACTGTCATTACTTGATGAAAGAATTAAGCTTATTGTGTAAATAATGCACTTTTTATGGATGTTGAATGTTATTTTCAAATATAGTTTTGATTAAAGTATCTCCATAAAAATTATATCTCATTGTTGCTTATATCTTTGTCTACATTTTTTATACTTACATGAATCACCTGAACAATTATCAATAGTTAATAACATTTAGTTGAGACCAGTGATTTAATCAGCATGCAAAATGACAAGTGATGAAATATTACAGTAGAGGTGCTACTGATAAGCCAAAATCTCTACAGCAGGGTAAGGCTTAAATGTATTTATCAAATCAAGAAGATTTTTAGATTTACGTCGTCAGACCTGTTTTCCCTTAAGGAAATAGTTTTTCGTATGAGAATTAAAAAGTAATGATATATATTCTGATAAGATATATAATTTATAAAACCTGTTTATGTTTGTATATTTTTTTATTTTGCAAGCATAACAGTTGTGAGTTCATTACATTTAAAGTAGTATTTACTCTCCAGCGTCTTTCGTCTGGCGTCAACAATTGGGGTTGTTAACGCTCTAGAGGTCACACATTTGGTTGAATCTTCATCAAACCAGGTCAGAATGTTTGTGTTAATGATATCTTGGACAAGTTCGAACATTTTGACATTTAGGATAAAAAATTAAGCCAAAAGGTTAAATCAACTGAAAAACTTGTTAACACTGAAGAGGTCACAGTTTGAATTGGATTTTCATGAAATTTCAGATTGTTTCTCGTAATGATATCTTGGACAAATTTGAACATGGGTCATTTTGGGTTAAAAAACTAGGTCACTAGGTCCAATCACAGGAAAACGTTAGAAGTTGCAATGCTAGTATTTACTTAGATGAGTAAACAAGGGCTTATATATTCATATGTGCCTGGCGGTTACACAACAGACAAGATTCAGACAACAAGACAAAAAATTAATGATATTGCCGTCCCCCAGCATTTATACATACATTATTATTATACATAAATGTATTTATAAAATCGCTTTCCATCAGTACTTTAAGTACTTTGATTTCATACAGAGCCATATGGGTTGTGGTTTGCAATATTTCATTGAAACTTTGCAGGAATGCACGTATAAGAATGTAATTAAGCGGAATATGCAATCTCTGTCTAACCTTAATACTCAGAGTCATGGATTGTTAAACAAGTCGATTCAACAACATATAGATTGCACTGCGATCAAGATCAAGGTCCCCTTAACAAAAATGTCTGGTAAAAACTTGCTTCTGTGGGACACTAGGAATATATTCATACGTTGTGTAATGTAAAATATTAATCAGCCTGATTATACGAATGCTACTATTGTTTTCGTCCTGATGTCGTCAGTGTCGGCTGGGCGTGTTGAAAGCTTTGTTTATTTATTCGTTTAGTCCAGTTTTATCGTTGTCAAAATCGTTTTGTTTTAGAACAAAAAAAGTCTTATTACTAACCATGGCTACACCAGATCAACATTTAAAACTCTGACGTGAATTTGATTAAATTATGACCCTTGCATTTTTATTTTGACTAATTTTCCTCTCAGTGCTGTTTCAATTGTAGTTGACCGTGACTATCAAGGAGATGGCGTGTACTGGTCAGAAACTCAACAAATTGAGGCGTCGCGTAAGGTGACATGCAGCCTTTGAATGACTCTTGACTGTTCAATTGGGTATTAAAGCCAAAACATAAAATCATTCCTTATCTAATTATTATTTGGGAAGATTACGTCGTTACTCGCACACATAGGAGATAAGCCATCATGATTCACCTATTTATATTAGAATTATAACCTTCAATATTATTTAGTCCGCAATGTTGCGTTTTAACGTCTGTCAAGACATTAAGGACTTGCCTGCTCAGGCAATTTTCTATATGCACAATTGGACATCTTATTACTGCATGACTCATTTACAGAGGCTGCCTTAGTCACCAGATTCGAACCAGTGTATTCTTCGCGAACAATAACATAATAACAATAGCATAAACGATAGCCTATTACCTCTGGGCGGATCCAGCAGAGCATCAGGGAATTTCAAAAATATATTGTATTTTCTTAAAATCTCATAGAAATCAGACCGCTGCATAATCGGAACCTCTAGACTTTGGGCCAGCGAATCCACTCTTGTAATTAATACGTCTCAGTACATACCAACTTCCTGTTAGTTATTCCCACTTGAAACACTATGTTGGATGGTAAAAGAAAGTCACAGAGATGTGTCGCAAGCCGGGCTCGAACTAGCGCCCGCGGAACCCGAGTATATGTGTCTCTACCGATTCATCATGCCGAGAGGCAGTATCAGTAGCAGCAACAGTAGATGTAGTAGTAAGTATATAGTGGTAGCAGTGGTGGAAGGAGTAGAAATGATATTAGGACGATGAAGATAACCTGCGAAGGTGTTGATGACATTTATCTAGTTATGTCGCTATTGCTTTTAACTGATTGAATGTGGTCCAACACTTCTCAACCAGTAAGTTTATGCCTTTGAATCTTAGATTTTAAAGCTATTCATCACAAGAATAAACTATATGATAAGGAGTTTTATTCATCGACCACCAGTATACGTATAAATTCTCACGGTCAATGAGTTACTAAATAAGAATGGCGACGAATAATAATATTCTTGAATTCAGAACTGGTATCCGAAAAAGTTAAAACGTTCATTACTTTAAATCTTACGGTCATAATTTGATGTCATGTATCTTGTTTACTGCATTCTCGACCTACCCCTTTGTGTTGACAGTTTGTAGCTGTCGATGCTATATCTCGGCCCTACTGTATCTGACAGTCTTATCCCGTCTTTAAATTCCCAACATCCATGTATTAAGGAAAAGACAATCTCGGGAATAGTTTAAAATTGATGACATTTTTACAGTCCACATCAAACATACAAACTGTTAAGACCAAGTATACTATTATCTCCAAGGAGACGGATACGTTGTAGAGTTACATGCGCCAGTCTCGTGTACTTTATATTGAAATCAGTTGTTCGATGAAAAAGTCGTATTTTAGATTGAATGAAAGTTGCATTTGTTTAAAATAAAAAAGACGAACAAACATAGAATTTATCTTCTTTATTGGCAGAATATTCCAAATTGGGATGATGATGAAATCAGTCAGTTTTTAGCCTACTTCCTGTTTAAACGAAGGAAGCTTGATTATAACAATGCCACAGAAAAAGTTCGATTTTTGTTTATATGTGACCAAATATTCAAATATTGAAATTGGTACTGGTTGCCATCCCTTATATAAAGTATACTAAGGTTTTGTCATTGGAAAATTATGTTAATAAATGTTAGTCATTTAATTAAAACATTACCATCAAATTATGCAATTCGGATTGAGTTGGTTTTCAATTTGCTTTAGTTAAGTATCAAATAAATAAGTATAATTGCTGTCTCACGTTGCTCGTTTTATCCAGAAACAATTCAGACTATATGTCCGGATAGTGTCCATCCGTGTAATAGAACGTTGCCTGTTAACAGATTAATTCATTTTCAGGACAGAACGTCAATACATCATTGTCGGTGTTATTTGTTATCGTTATACTATCATTGATATATCGTTATACTTAGATACTTCTGGTTCAGTTTGTTTCGTCGTGTTAATAGTTTTTGTGTCGTTTATTTATCAAGTGTAAATACCAAAATAACATTATTCATACAACATACAACAAAATCACAGACTGTATGATGTTTGGTTGATTGGTGTTTTACGGTGCTTTTAACACTAACTAGGCTATATCGCACCGACAGCAGAATTTGTTAATTAATTAATTATGTTAATTATATTTTACGGTACAGATTAATTGCCTTACTAAAATCTGGATAATAAGCATAGATGGAGTGTTTGTGAACAGGTCTTTGAGTGAACTTGCGTTGAAATACTGGTTCCGGGTTCGGGTATATTCGTGGCAGTCTAGAAGAAAATGTTTTACAGTGAAAGGTTCGTTGCATGATATGCAAAATGGTTGATCTTCTCGGTTAAGTTTGTATGAATATGTAATTCGAATTCGAGTGTCCGATACGGCACCTTGTAATAACGACTTGGTCGTGGCGAGTTAAAAGAGGGAAAGATCTTGATAATTGGACATGAGAAAGGATGGCATGGAGTTTGCTATTTGTCTTTTCATCCCATTGAGATTGCCATTTGGATTTGATAAGTAAATTAATAGATGGCTGAAAATCGCCGTTGGGTAACGTGATTGCAACTGGTTGAATATTAAGAGCTTCTTTTGCCAAAGTATCAACTGTTTCATTTCCTCGAATACCTATGTGGCTAGGTATCCAGCAAAATTTTACACATTTTGATTGTAAAATATCATGTAAGCGAATGTGTAAATGTTGAACCAAGACATTATTGGTTTTGCGATTTTTAACTGCTTGAGGAACAGAAAGAGGATCTGAGAAAATTAGAAATTTGTCTGCACTGTGTTGAGAAATGCATGATAATGCCAAAACGATGGCTTTTGTTTCTGCTGTAAAAATTGATGCTTTCTCTGGGAGGCCCATCCGAGAAATAAAGTTGTGTGCGAAGGCAGCACAACCAACCTTGTTGCCGTCTTTTGAGCCGTCAGTATAGATATGGATAAAATCATGATGTGTTTCTATAATTTTGAAAAATTCGTCTTTATATAATTCAGATGAGTTAGGAGATATTTTTGTTTTGGATAGATCAGTATTTACCTCTAAACATGATTCTGTCCATGGAACTATATTTTTGTAAGGTTTTGTGCAACGCTATGTGGGTAAAGTTTGAGAGCTTCTAAGTCGCCTTCCAATCGTAAACCAATTGGTTTTATTTCTTTTTCTTTGTTTTGAAATTGCTCTTTGCTATTAGGGTTGAGTACTGGGCCCGAGGTCGTCGCACCGGAAAACACCCTTACATGAGTTTAGTGTCTTGTGCGGCGTACATTTAACAGGAATTTGGAAGAAAGACCTGATGTTCATCAGGGCGTCCGCCCGCGTTGGTCTCGCAACCTCCACAAGCAAACATCCGCCACGAAGTTTTTTACCGACTTCGCGGATCCGATAAGGCTATTGATTTGTTTCTCGATCACAAAAGGGCTCAGATCTGACATTTTTGTGCCCTCGTCAAGTGACTTGATGACGAGGAAACACGGGAATGTGGCACTTGCATTGTCGTTTGTGGAAGCAGGGGTCAGCTTACGTTTTTTGGGGTTATTCGAGTTTAGGTTTGAGGTATCCATATTCGAGAAGTTTTGATTCATCCATCAAGTTCCTCAGCCACCACGGACTCCAACACGGGCAAGCTTAAAGGGGACGGATATCCAGTCCTCAAGCCACGAGGTTACTTGTAGGATATACTCGTACAAAATCAGTATGATTAAATCAAGAATGATTCCAGACGATTAGCCCATGGGCTTTCTTGGATAGATATGTTAAGAATGTGAGATATGGATTATACGATATCTAAAAATGGGTCAATATGAGAAGAGGGTAAGTAAAGAGACGAGATAACAGGTCAGAGGTTAGAGAAGGATAGATAGAGGAGGAAGATGACAGAATAGGCAGAGTAAGGTAGAGGGAAGTAACAGAGAAATCAACCCATCGCAATCACGTACGTATGGTAAGACGCTCTAAACTAATTTGTACTGCCTATCCAAGGGCAAAGCCTGACTGGCTGATTGACCAGGCCGGGCCCACCTGGCCACCCGTCTACCCTGAAGCAGAGACAAAGCAGTGTGTCGGAGGGACTGGAGATCCCTGGGTCCTCCTCAACTTCCAGGATACCCCTTTCCAGTATACGGGGCGCTGCCCACGGCAAACAGGCAGGTTTGGTTTTAGCCATGTACCCATCACACAGGCACAAAAGTGTACCTGTCTGAGGGGTACGTGTTAATCCCCCTCACCATGGAGAGGTACCCAACAAAGAGGGGGATTTGTAGTCATAAGGAAGGAATTTTGACATGTTATTTGATATGACAATAATCTAAATAACGCCAAGTACATTACTTACAAGTTGATTATAATTCATAACTCATTCCCTTTAATTCTCTTTCCAGGAGCATATTCTTATGTAATTGTTGATTTTACAGACTAACCTCAACAGATAATTTTAAGCTTTAAGTATTGTAATTGTTCTTTCAGTCAAAGAATCAAGTGGAAAAGAAAACACCAAAGGCTTATCTATAATAAACTTTTAAAAGCTTTAAATGTATATGTTATCCTACGAAAGAAAGCGTGCATTATGCTATTATGTCATGTTTTAGGGATTTCAACAATAGGGCGTTTGCAGCCCTTGGACATTGAAAGAGATGCTACCCAACATCTAACTGATAGTCAAAAACAGGAATTACAAAAAAATACTCCAGCATACAAGTCATGAGCCTGCTAAATGACTGGAAAAAGATATTTCATTACTCCCAGACATAGAAGAGTCAATAGTGAAAAATATTTGATAAATGATTGTGTGTTTAAATGATAGCGATACTAGGACTTATAAAATATCAAGGCCTTTTGGTTTGCAACAATTCAATTCAATCATGTTCAGTGGGGTAAGTGGATCTGAAAAATTTACAATTATAGAAGATCAATGCAATCCCCCCTATTCTACTAATCCAGGTGAAATTAAAGTGTTTTTGTGATAATTGAAATCATGTGTGAGAACCATATGGTGGATTCTGTACATGTACTGCAGGAAAAAGTGCGAGACTTTTATTAAATTTAAGAAGAATTATTTTTGTTGTTTTTGCTCAGTACACACCATAGAACTATGTCAGACTTGTTAATAATATTAACATTTATTTATTTTACTGAGTTAACGAAAAATAATTATAAGTGTTAGTTTTTGTTTTTAAAATAACATGAAAATTGTAGCAGGCATCAGTTATTTTGCTTATGTTATGGATTTACTGGTATTGTTAGTCAAAATGTAATATGATACTATATCATTATCCTCATATCTTTTCTAGTTATATCTGCAAAAATCATTTATAACACACTTGTTCATTTGGGGTCAAAAGCTAGATCAAAAGGTCAAATCAAGTGAAAACCTTGTTAACTCTCTATAGGTCACAGTTTTGAGTGGATCTTCTCCAAACTTTGCAAATAATATTTTGAAATTATTTGAACATGGGTAATAACTAGGTCACCAGGTCAACACACCAGAAAAACTTGTAACACTCTAGAGGTCACAATTTGGATTGAATCTTCATCAAACATTGCCACAATGTTTGTCTTAATAATGTCTTGGACAGTTTCGAACACGGATCATAAGGAGTCAAAATAATAGATCACCAGGTCAAATCACAGGAAAACTGTAGAAGTTGCAATCTTTACACATGTGAGCGATCAAAGGCCATCATGGCCCTCTTGTTATATATAATCATCATATGGGAATTAGTGGAGCAAACAGAACCAAAAAGGTGCATATTTAAGGAGATAGTGGTCATAAAAAATGAACAGGCAGATTTATATACCAAAATGTTCGTCAGAGTCTCTAGTTTATGGAATGGAATGTTAGCAAACTCATCTCTGTCAGACACATATATCATAAAGTAGATACAGACAAATGTATAAATGCTAAACATCAATTTATTATTTTCACTGGTTACAACTGTTCATAATGCATCAAAATAATAAAACAAAATGATATATTGACCTGTAAACCCACACACATTTGGTTAAAAGGAACAAACTTAAACAAGAGGGCCATGATGGCCCTGCATCGCTCACCAGAATAAATATTAATTAACTTGTTACTAAAAAGGTAATAGAGGTACACTTGTGGGCAAATAATGGGGAACAATAATAAACTTGATAAAGGATCATCAAAGGATACTACAAAAGAATATTCGTGATGACTGAAGGATGCCACTGACCAAATTTGGTGATGATCCAACCACTGGTTCATGAAAAGAAGTCATTTTAAGGTATTTCATGTTTAGCTCTAGCGGCCCCTAATTGAGGCCAACCATTTTTATTTCAGCAAATCTGATGGAACACTATCTAAAGATGCTAAAATCAAGTTTGGTAATAATCCATCCATAGAAATATTATGATGCTTATTTTTGGTTATATTGTATGTTTTTCATTATAAGTCATTTTTTCATAAATGTTTAAATAAATATGTAATGTTGGATATGTAAAGTTTCGTTATTAAATAAGGATTTTGAATATAGTAATGTTAACTTTGTAACTTTTATATAATTTAAATATTTAGGGAAACTTATCAATTTTTTTTATTTTTATCTTTTTATCAAATGCAGCATACCTTAAACAGATTATTGAACATTAGAAATATTTTATGGCTTTTAACACTTGTTTTGTAAACTTCTTCTATAATCAGGAAAGACAGCTTAGACTAATATTTATCACACCTAAAACATTTTCTTATACCAACATCTTAAGTGTCTAGATTCCTTTATTAATTAAATTTTTGATAATCTGTTAATAGTTAAGCGACACCAAGGGCCATAACAAAGGAAATGCCAAGCTGACAGGATGAGCTGAAGTCTCAATGTTTGCTTGGCAGTTGTTTTGGCAATTTGAAGTCTGGAACACAGAAACTATTTAAACCTTAAATTCTCATTTCCAGCTATCACTTGAATACTGGATTTGATGAATAAAACTTTATTGACAAGCTATTTTATGTTTTATCGTCTGTGTTTCCAGGTATGTGGCTTTACTTTTCATATTTTGTACTTTTCATATCTTTTTTTTAAATGATGTTTTACTTAGTCACTTTTTGCAAAATTTCTTGAATAAATTGACTTATTGTTAACTCTATTTAATATAGTAAAAGCTATTTTTCTAATGATCAAATTTATTTTAAGTATATATCTGTAACTATTGTTTCATAATGTGATAACAAGATATGCTGCATTTGTATAAGTTTATCAAGATGATTAGGTTAGTTTGAATTAAGCACTGTATTAAATAACTATTATTTTTGTGTTGAATCCATTAAATTAGTTAAAATATTTTAGAATTCTTTTTTTAGACATTTTATACAATTTTTGTAAGATTCTAAGTTTCTGTTAGGTTAGATGCTTTGCTATTTTCTTATGAGACTTTCTTTGTAATTTGTACCTATCACTGCCAAGCGAGGTTCCCCACCCTTGTTCTATTGTTTATGGGAAATGTTCTCATTTGGAATGCTTTGCATATTTTTGTTACCTTGTCATTTTATTTCTTGATATCTATTTCTTTATCACTTGAATACTGGATTTGATGAATAAAATTTTATTGACAAACTATTTTATGTTTATCATCTGTGTTTCCAGCTGGGGACTAGGTACATTCACGCGAAATACAACTCACAGGACAGTGCACTTGTTTTTCTGTGCTTCTAACTGAGTATGTGCATTTGGCACCCCTTTCTTACTTAGTCAGTTAGTTGCTTTCTCTCCCGACTCTGTGCGCTCGCCGTGCCGAGGTCGCGCTCATTAAATCAACATAAGAAAAAATTATTTTAAGGTATTTAATAATCAATAATCTGTCGACCAGCTGGGTATCTTTTCGTTTCTTTGCTACATTCAGTACTTTACTGTAGATACTGTCAACATCAGATCCATGTTCTACTAAAGACTACTTAGTTCTACTGTACCCTTTATCTTTATTATTACATTCTGGATCACAATAGGTACCACATATGAAACAGTTTGTCCTCCAGTCAAATATATGAAAAGTTGATCTAGTCTTAAATGATGGTGGCACATTTTCATTGTTCTCAATCTCTAATCTAGAATTATCACTAAGTCTTAACCTCCAACCTGTCGTTTGATAGGCTGCCTTACAATTTCTATGGTATGGCATAATAGCACTACCATTTTCATAACTTTGTTTGTTAGTTAATATCGTTCTACCTATATCATCATATACAAGTTTACAACATTCAAATAAATTTGCAAGTCTTGACACATCAAACTTTTGCACCAAAGTCTGTTACTTGAGAATCCTCGTGAACAAAAAAACACATGTTCCTCTATTATTGTTATTATAAACTTCCTCGAAGTCTGACCTAATGTCCTTTGTGGAAAAACACATACATCTTATCTGAAATAAACAAAAATAAAAAGTCAAATACATGCCCTTGAACAATATTACCAGTATCAGGTGTATGAGAAAATTGATCACTTTGTGTAACATTTGTGCGCTTGAAAATATTTGTTTCACTTCCTGATATATATTACTACTGTATCTGTTTTAGACAAGGACACTTTAAACACAATTAAATGGTCAACTTACCGAATCAATGATTTCTCACGGTTTCTGTGTTCTAGAAACAGTTACAACTATGATAGTACATAAGATAGGCTTATCATCTATCTGAAAAAAAAAATGATTCTATCAGTCCAATGTTATTGAAATAGGAATTGTTATTTTTTATTTAAAATACACTGTAATTATAAATGAATGTATTGAGATTTATCTTACATATTTGATGTATGTGATTATAGTTATAAGTGCAAGTGTGTAATTATGTATACTAGATGATGAATACATTATTGCGCTCTTGAATATATAACAACTGATCTTTTAGTAGCATATATCACTAAAATGCTTACCTCAATCTTGTATAGTATGCTTTCTTAAGTAACACATATGATATTGTCATTCTGTTCACATACAGTGTTATCCTGGTAAGCTAGTATCCTTCAGAAAAGTCTGAAAAGAAACGGCAGATATTAATTAAGAGCTATACACAGCAACATCTAGTACTATAATTAGATCTAGCGATAATTTGATATTTCAAATAGGCTAGACCAAACATTTCCTAAAACACTCGTACAAACTATGTTTATATAATGGTTAATGATCTTTAAGTATTAAATATTGATTTGTCACCAACTTCAAGTTAATAACTAACCTGAATGTGATTATCCTTTTATTCTGTAACCTCACTGCATATGTCAAAGAATATTGTGGAATGGATACAGCAGCCAGCTTATAAATCACTTAGCCCTCTTCTGCCATTCTTTATTTTATTCTAGCATGAACTAAATAAATTAATTATTATAATGCATTAGCATTCAAAGTTTTTAAAATGTGGTTTATAAAATGTTACTGAATGCCATTGCAGAAGTCAACAAATAAAATCAGTTTAAATAATGAATTGAATATCCAATTATTTTACCCATCCTAGTATTAGTACACCTACTAAACAAGAGGGCCCAAGGGCCCTAGGTCGCTCACCTGAGGAACATTGCAAACACTGAAAGTGTTTATAAAACAAGAAACGTTTGTTAAACATGTATGCTCCATTAATGACAACTAAGGACTACTAAGTGATGAGACATACCAAACATCAAAGTTCTAGGACTTGCAGTTTTGGACATGGAGAATTTTTAAGATTTCACTATAGAAGTCTATTTAAAACAAGGGACCCCAGGGACGAGGCTAAAATGTGAGCAAAATTCATAAAGGTCAACTAGGTGATTCTACATACCAAATATCAAAACTCTAGGCCTGATGGTTTTTCGAATTCTTAAGATTTCACTATATAAGTCAATGTAAAACTAGGGACCCCCGGGGTGGGGCCATTTTTGACCCCATGGCCATAATGTGAACAAACTTGATAAAGGACCACTAGGTAATGCTAAATACCAAACAGCAAAATTCTAGACCTTGCGATTTTCGACAAGAAGACTTTTAAAGTTTTTCCTTTCGGTTGTCATGGCAACCAGAGTTCTGCATGGAATGGAATTCTTTTACTTTTTAGAAGAGCTTCATGCAAGGAACATCCCTGAATTTTGGCTCAGCGGTTTAGGAGGAGATGTTTGAAGAAATTGTTCACGCACCCACGGACAAAGGACGACGGACAACGGGCCATCACAAAAGCTCACCTTGAGCACGTTGTGCTTATGTGAGCTAAATTCGAAGCTTCCAGCATCACTAGATACTCACAATTTTTTCCCGGAACTAACTTACTTCATAACTGAAGGTTATGTTACCAAAAATCTATATTCCTTTATAAACAGCATTAATGTTGTTGCCAATATAATATTTACCTTCTGCAAAATTTGACTACAACATGACGACTTGAAAATCAGATTCCATAATTCATCAGACAAAAATGACGAAAATCACTTACCATGCTGATCAATGAAATTGATGTACTGAACTTCATTTATCGTGAATTTTGACAAAAACAGCAATTTTTGTTGACATAAAATGTCTGCTTCGTTTGACAGAATGGTCATCAAGGGAAGTAATTCTGCTAACCATCTGAATTAATAAACGAATAAAAACGAACCGTCTTAAATTCACTTTCATAAAAAAATAAACGTTTATAAATATCAATTTTTGGCAAATAGTTTATACAAATAATTTTAATCACTGAAATTAAGCGACAAATTATGGAATTGGTCTAGATATAGATCCAGATCGAGCTAGATCTAGTAACAGATCTATTTGTGTAAGGCTATTTAGTCCAATCAATTTTTAGAAATCCATTAAAGAGATAGAATTCCAAAATGCTCATATCTGTTACACATCCTTTCCGTTTCATCCAACTGTCATATTGTTGACAGTATTAGTTAGATAAATGTAATCAAAGCGCTGTCAGTACGTGCAATTTTAATGTCATTTTAACATACTTGTTTTTGCTGATTATAATGCAAACGCCGCAGATTTCAGGGAAACCAGTTTAACATAAGAAAAGCATTTACAATTATTTTAAAAACTTTTGATGATTTTCTAAAAGAATATAACTATTGGAAACAGGTAAGTAGACGAAGATCACATGTTTTCAGCAGAAATTTTAATTTGTTTTCAGTGACACGAACATTTTGAAACAGAATGTGAACAAATTTATAAATCTGCCTGTTCACACTTTTTATAACCACCATCCTTCTAAAATGACCCTTCGTTTGCTCCACTAAATGGGTGGTAATAAATCTGAATAAAAATGCAATTACGTGAGTAATAAATACCTTGGCCTGTGTATATAAAGTGATGTATATTAATGTAAACTAGTAACTCACTCTATGATTAGCCTTTCTCATACCTGTTTATTCTTAGTGTGTGTTTAGCTCTGCTAGCGATTAAACGTGTGTACTTGTGATCAGAGTTGCTCTCTCTATATATTTATGCAGAAACATAACATGGTGTTAGAAGTATTTGGTATTAATTGACATTAAAAAATGGCAACATATCTTCGACCACCAGAAAAACTTAATCTTGAAGGAAATCTAAAGAAAAACTTAAGACGTTTCAAGCAACAATTTGATTTATATATGACTGCCACAGGACTCAGTGGAAAAAATGATGCTATAAAGAGTTCGACTCTTTCAACTATCATTGGTTCAGAGGCACCTGAAATCTACAATACGTTAAGTTGGACTAATGGTGGACATAATGTGAAAGTGGATGAAATATTGAATCAATTTGAACTGCGATCCACAGAAAAAAGTTCCTTTCGAATGACACGTGTTCAATAGTAGGAAACAGGGAGCTACTGAAAGTATTGACGCATATGTAACATAACTGCGGATTTTATCCAATTCGAGTGAATTCGGGGAGTTACGGGATTCATTGATTCGAGACAGAATTATCTGAGGAGTAAATAGTTGAGGCTTTTGCGGGATTTGTTGACATATTGACATATCAACTAAGATGCTTTATAAATGAAAGCCCTGATTACTTATAGCTCATATCACATTGATCCAAAATTTCTCGATGGCTGACATTTGTAGTTATTGCCCGTCATTTAAGAATGGTGCTATGTCCACCTTACAACCAAACATATGGTTGGCAGTAACAAATGTTAGTAGGGTATAAATTACAGTTCTGGCGCATTTTCTATACTACCCATATTCATAATTAAAGTGCCAATACAGTATATTGACGCGCTGTGCATCAAAGCGCACGACTTTTTTCCGTATCCGCGGGTTTCCCACCATTTAGGGGAATTCCCCCGAGTTTATAAATCGATACGCGTCAATATTCCGTATCGATTTACGAGTCGTCCGCGGGGGTTTTCCCCGTGTAGGTTTTCCCGATCACGTTCTATTTATAGCTATCGATCCAGCTAGAACGGTTTATAATACAACATTATGTGCCCTTAATGTAAACTTATGTAAACTTAAATTCATCATACGTTAAAGGGTATAATGATATCCTAGTGCCTGGATAATTAATATCAAACGTCCATATTTTATCAATCCTTCTTTTTGTTTTTTCTTCTTCGAGGCGGTCCCAAAATGTTTTTGTCTCCCCCCTACCAAGGTCCAAATGTAATAATCGTTGTTTTTCTGTAGATCTAGTTTTTCTCGTGTACAACAAATTAATGACGAGCGTGTAAACACCCAGCTTTTTAAGGAGCCAGTGTTCTGAGCCGTACAGGTGTTCGTCACCGACAATAACAGGGTACTCTGCTATATCGTTATAAATAGTATTTATGTTCGGTGTTTTAACAAAGGCTGATGTGAAAAAGTTGTATCGTTAATTTTTATTATTGGTGATAACAACTCGATTATCCGGTCTTTGCTTCACATTAATGATGGTATCTGCACTAACGTCGAGCGAAAACAAGAGAGTATTCAATTGATTGCTTTTAATATTTTGCATATCCGATTCTAGTTGTAAAATTTTGGTATTATTTCCTACGACGGCTTTACCAACGTCCATCTTTATCCTGTCGATAATTGGATTCAGCTCTTTCTCATCTACGTACGTTTCCAACTCTTTTTTAAGATTTTCCACCCCATTTTGGACATCTCCCTGTAATTTCCGTTCGATTCTATCCTCAATGGTTTCGCTATCCAACGCCCATTCCTTCTTTAGTTTATTCAGTTCAGCTTACATTTTTTGTTCGTCGATATATTCTCCCAAATGTTCTTTTACCGTTGTAACGAAGGTTTTACCAATTTCCGTCTTTGCTCGTTCCAGCTCATTCTTGTCTACGTACGTTTCCAACTCCTTTTTAAGATTTTCACCCACCTTTTTGACATCTCCCTGTAATTTTCATTCGAATCTCTCTTCGATGGTTTCATCATCCAATGCCTATTCCCTCTTAAGTTCATTCAGTTTAGCTTCCAATTCTCGCTTGTCGATATATTCCCTCAAATGTTCTCTTATCTTTGTAACGAAGGTATTACCAATTTCTGTCTTTGCCCGTTCCAGCTCGTTCTCGTCTACGTACGTTTATAACTCCTTTTTAAGATTTTCCACCCCCTTTTTGATATCATTCATTAATTTTATCTTCGATGTCATTCAATGATTCTTTTATCTCTACTAATTCACGTTTTTTTATCCGTACCGTAATCTCGCGCCATCTTGTTTCCCCGTTTTATTACAAACGCCTTGCTCGCCACATCCCCTCCATCCATGGGGGTGCCAAGATTCGTAATCTTGTTTCCAAGCATAGCGATTCTCCCCTTTTCAGAAAATTGTTATTTATATAAGATAAAGACACACCGGCATCTGAAACGTGAGTTTTCGGCATTCGTCCAAATTTATCAACAGGCATTTTTTGTATACGCGAATTTATTTTAATTCCATTTTCGTTATAATTGGGGTTTTCCCAACTATAATGGTCTATAATACTATCTTATATAATACTTCGTATGTACAACCCCAACCGAGAATCCAATTCTCGATACAGGGTAAAATTTTAATCTTGTGCCTGAATCAATTTCAAATGACGATGTTTCACAACACACAGCATCAGTAAGTAAGAGTTCCTTTGATACTGTTGTCTGTCCATTTTCAAGATTTATACGAAAAACTGGTATGCCATCTGGTTGGACAGTGAGAGGAAACACATTTAATTTTATGACAAATGTGTAAACACCCGGCATTTTTTGGATCCAATATTCCGCACCACATGGATGACGAAGACCAAGGGGTAAATCATGATTATATTCAACTATATCTTGATATTTAATCATGTTGTTTGGTGTTTGATGAAAGACTTCTGTTAAATGGAGGTACCTGTCTTTTTTTCCTTATCATAGTATCCATATTCTTCCGGATTCGCTGTTATTTTCTCCACGTGAATGATGTCACCTCTTTTCAAGTCGAGTGAAAACAAGAGAGTATTCAATTGATTGCTTTTAATTTTTTGTATATCCACTTTCAGCTCTTCTAGGCCATACTCTCGCACCATCCTGTTTCCTCGTTTTATCACAAACGCCTTGCTCGCCGCATCACCTCCCCCCCAAAAGGTCGCCAAGATTCGTATTTTTGTCCCCAAACTTATTGATTTCCCCACGTTCCACAAAGTTTTGTTATTTATATAAGATAAAGATACGCCTGAATCTGAGTTTTAGGCATCCGTCCAAATTTATCAATAGGCATTTTTATATACACACGAATTTATTTTAATTCTTTTAAAACGTATAAACATAAATGACCGCATATTACCGTTTCATTCGGTTGTACTTGTTCCATGTTATAAAGAATTGTCGGCTTTAAATACTTTTTTTTTTAATTCCGAGGGAGGTTGTATTCCGTAATCATCGAAATAATATTTTTCATTTCCCTTTTTATGCCAACAAACCTAATGCGTATCTCCAGCGTTTGAAGACCCTATTTCATCATCAGGGTTCGTATCATCCAGATTTAATATTCCGCATTCATTTTTAATGGTCGTCTCGGTAGTTGGTCACGCATGAATACGCCTCTAAAGTTTGGCATTTTTAATTTCTTAACCGCGTCCATCAATTCGAAATTGTTTAGCGGTTTATTGGATAAAATCACTTTCCCGACTGAGATATTTATATTCTTTTTTATATATTTAAACTATTTTATGACCTGCGTGTACCCCATCCGGTAAAATGTTCCTTTTATCATCATCACGGCTAAGCGCGGCCTTGTCACTTCCTCCGTATACACTTCATGACCGTGGCTTCTGATGATATTCATTGTTCTCAATTGCTCTCTACCCGTAAACAAGCACGTCTTATAATCCTCAAAATTTATAGATTTTTAACGACGGGTTTCTTCACTCCCATACATTTTTTCTCTTCTTTTCCTTCGAGCAATTTAAACGCGTATAATTTGACACTAAGTCCGACAAGCTCTTCGATAATTTCTCCATCCGCTTCGTCTTTCATCATGCCAATAACTTTTTTATTCAGTCCCGATTCAATAACAGACAGGTGGTCCCTCGGAAAATTGCTGGTGTATCTTTCACGTCTCCGGAAATGTCCTTGTAAAAATCTTCCGTTTCAATTTCGTACATCAAACTATCAGTATCGGTAAATAATAACTTAGCGTTACCTGCGTATTTCGGTCCGATATTATTGTAGTGAAAATCGTACATTAGCGTTTTTCTCAAATCTAGGATACACATACCGAGGTAAGCCGGTTTGTCAAATTTTAAATGAGTCTTTTTCACATGCATCGCTATTAGATTCTCGTCAAAAATTGTCATCCCGTTATAGTTTGGTTTTGCGGTCAATTTCTCAGCCTTTTCTCTTCAACATACTAATTTTATATCCGTTCTATTTCGGGTATTTTCTAACGTCTTGCTATAAACGCTATTATTCATGAGTTTAAAAAAGTCCTTCTCAAATTCGTTCGTCGCATTTGCCCTGCGATTCGTGTTCAAATCGATATATTTTTAAGCCACGCGCTTTCCTCACATCTTATTTCTCTGAGGATTGTCATACTTTTTAACCCCAACTTTTCGTACGACTTTGAGTTTTCGTAATGAACCACATATTTCTTTTTGTTGTTTAGATTCGGGAATAATTTACTTACTTTGTACATCCTTAAACTTTTCGGCGCCAAAGGAAAATCATTGTGCAAATCGTGAAGTTCTTTCGGGTATTCCAAATCAACCTCTAAAAATACACGGTATATTTCACCAATTTTCCAATTCAATTGCATCCATCTATTTAAATCCACCTGTTGGTAAAGATTTACTCATCGCCCACCAGTATAAATTATTCGCGTCTAAATAAGTTATATATTTTGTAGGTTCATTGGGGTTAAATTTAGCACCCATGTACGGGTTATTCGCTTTCCCGTATCTCGTTGAAATCACATGGGGTAGCACATTGAAGGGATTATGAATAATGGTGTATTAGGCTTAACATGGCCACATGGATTAAAACACCTGTATTACATATATACATATTCAAGGGTTACAACTTCCGCAATGATAGCTTCTGTATCAAGTTTGTTTTAATGACACCGCGTAATTTTTTAAGAAATTGCTAAAATTTCTAATAAGTGGTGTCTACAGAAATACATTATACTACACATAACCAATAAGCACTTTGTCCAATTTAAAACGATGAAGCAGGTATTCAATCTTTTTCCTTCGAAAAATCGTCAATTTCGTTTAGTCGTACGCGACCTGGCAACACCAAAATACATATCATATACAAGTTTTTGGTCCGTGTGGCCATTTTAGGCCTAATACGCCATTATACCCTATGGTTGAAATCATTGAGACCCCGCCTCTAATTCCATTCTCAATCATTAGTAACATGTTGGGATCTGTTAATAATTCTAGTTTAACATCCGTTTTCTTCAACATCGCATCGTACGATAACCCGGGTGATGTATTATCCCACGCTGGACCCAAACCTTAGTTTTTGTGGCACACGTCTCTGAATTGTTCAAAGACATCAGCCAATAACAAAACGTCCGTCTTATTATACAATTCGTGGTAATCTCTAAACATTTTTATATTGAAAGTTTTCCATACTTTATGCGCATCCACGTATCTTTCATCGCTAATACCTTCATCATTATGTTTCGAGTATAACGCTTCTTTCGACGGAAGTTTCATCTCATCCAACCTTATAAGCGAATCGATATATTCGTACGGGTATACGCCTTCCTTTAGCACCAAATCGCGTTGAGCCCCGCTATAATATTTTGATACATTCGCGAATTGGTCCTGAGACAAGTTACTCGAAAGTTTATCCAAACCGGAAGCCATGAATTTAAAACTATCGATAAATCTAATTTGGTGAGTTATTGGTTTTTCTTTACCCTCTTTGATGTAGGAGCCGACATTAATTGTTTTCGTAAAACTGGTGTATTTTTCTTCGTTGTTGTATATACAGTTGATGGGCCCCTCACTTTTCTCGAGATTCTTGACAAATGAATGGGCGTCGTGCCCGCTCAAATTGTGAAACACCACCGGGGGGAATTTCGGTTTCTTATACATGATTGCATTTATTGTGCGCTGCCCCTCTATATTTCCCGGTGTAGTGGCAGTGATCGCGGACCTAATCATTTTCGGAAAACGCTCCTTGGTAGATCCAACATTTCGTGGCATTTTCGAAATCAATCCGGCCCTCTTGGTCAAATGTCATCTTCTTCTGTGGGGGGGGATATTGCGAATCTCTTTTATATCTTTTTCCAACATTTCTACAAATTTCCGCGCCACGTCATCGTCATCCGTTTTCGCGGTGTGGGTGACTGGGTCTTTGATGTACACTTAATCATAGAAACATTTTATATAGTAACAAAAACTCTATGGATCGTGTTCTTGATATTGATTGGCGTAACTCTCATCCGGATTTGGTTTACAAGTATCAACGGGTTTGAGGTAACACTCAAAATCGGCATATACTAGAAACGAACCTATTAAAGTTTTGAAATGATATCACTCGCCATTTTGACTCCTCATTCGGCATATTTATCACATTCGTGATATAACACATTCGTTTGACTCGCAATATTCTCTATGCTTGTTCAACGTATCTTGCGTATTAAACGGGTTTAAACAGTTGCAACAAAAATATTTTTACTATCATGGTTATCAATCTGTTTCGATAATAAACGACTTAAATTATTTATTAAATAATAATTTTGCGTTTCTCCGTCGAAAGTCAACAAAAGGTCTATTATTGTCTTTCTGTTATAGCGTTCACTTTTTCTAAGAGGGTAAATGGCCCTATCATATCCAAACACATAAACGGCGATACCCGAATTTTGTTTAACTTATCGATCGATTTCAATGAAACTGGAAATTCGATACCTTTCATATTTAATTCGTCTACTTTACTTTTAAGATTGTTATCTATACGCTCAATGTCTCGTCTCGTTCTTTCGAATTAAGCGCTCTTAATACAAACCATAAGAAACATTTATTATCGTCATTTTGCCTCTGTGTAATTGCCTTCTTGTAATTGCGAACCTCGAGAGAAATGATCGAACTAAAATTCCAACCGTTACCCATACTTTGAAACGTCGCCATCGATTCCATGATTTATCTATCGCGTTATCGTACCTTTCGTCTATGTCGGTTCCATCGAGATTGACCTCGATATTGGAATGAAAATCTGATTTAATTTCGCTAACCCCACTGCTAATGTTTACTTTCTCCATATTGTATTTAAGAATTAACTTAACCTTAGTTTGAGTCTTTCCCCTAAAAAAGTACGGTTTGTCGAACCGCATTAAAAAACGATTGCGGGTCATAACCTCTTCTCCCTTCTATAACGTGCATGGTTGTAAATTTCCCCAAAGCGGATCTACTATATTTTAACTCGAATACTGGATATTTCTTGAATAACTTAGATACGGTATCTTTTAAAACTCCAAGTTTTTCCGGAACAAATTTTATCACGGGTTGTGCCGTATCCACCAACCATCTCAACCAATCCGTTACGCGAGTAACCGTGTTATTTATCAGAGTTCTCGCCCCGCTAGTGTTAACACTAGCGGGTGTGGGTTGTAACACGGGGACAGTGATCGTTGGGTTCGCAGCATCCAATAATGACGCGGCCTCACCAACGCTAGCGGTCGGCATCTGTCATGGGTTCGCGTTATTTAATAAATTTCCTAACTCAGCTTTCCTGAGTCTCGAATAGCCGTGAAGGTCGCGTTGTCTCGCTAACTCTCTCAATTCTTTGACAGTCGACATGTTTCCATATATAGAAATATTTTTTCTTAAGTCAATTTCAAATTTCTCGCTATCGAGCGGGGTTTTTCATAATGTCATCTGCTACGTGCTATTTATAACTTCTGGGAAACCAACTGAAACGTGTGGATTATATGATTGCTCGCAATAATACACTCTTATGAGCCAATTTTAATTTCGTATTTATTTTTGTGGATTCTTCCGTTAAAGTTTTTTTTTATATTTGTCGGACCCACTTTTAGGTATTTCCCCGCAGAGTATAAAGATGGGAAATTTATCTTTTTCTCAGTTTCTATATCTTTAAATATAACTCGAGTTGGATTTTTCCTTATTTATCTCAAATAATGAAATCTCGGATTGGGATCTATCATTTTTATTTTATTTTCTTCCGGTCTCGGGATTATGTCTCTCTCAACCAAAACTTCTATTAATTCGTTTTATTCATTAATGAATCACCGCGGATTTTATTTTCCTTGGCTAATTCTTGTAGTTTCTGTAAAGACATTTTTTATAGAAATTATTTTTTTAAATTATCTTTCGTTGTTCGAAATCATTTTTGATGGGCAGTGGAAATGCGGGATTTTGCGGATGTTTAACACCAGCGAACGAGTATCGACGCCTTATGCAATTCTCACATCGCAAATCAGGTTGTTTATCGGACATTTTTTAATATAAAAAAATATTTTTAAACTAACCGTAAACCACGCTCGTCTTGTTTCCGTCGGATATAAAATTGAGCAGCTTGTCACTTATTACAACGGCGAAAGCTTTCATCTGGATATCGGTGACCGAATGCCTCATTCTCTCGCTCTGTTTGCTTACGTCAAACACAAACAGCGGGAAAAGGGTCATGTAATCAGGTGGAGTGATGTTGGGATTTGATATTAATTCGTCCATACCATAAAATTTCGACCTGAATGCAGCAGCATCTCCGTAAACGCGGGCGAATTTATATTGGTCGAAATTAAGTTGATAGTCAACTTCGGGATACCTATCGGAATTGAGCATAACGTACATATTCATAGGTCCACGTGATCGAAGATGGCTGGGTTCTTTACCTGATCGCCGTCTTTTTTCGGTTTGAAAACCTATAATAATCCAACGAGGTTTTTCGGGGCTCGACTTAACCGAAAGTCGTCGAAACTCTAAAACTAAATGTTCCCTTTGGATCTGGATGTATAATTAGATAATCTTGGCGAACATTGAATCCGGTATTGTTGCCTCTATGGGCAGCGAGGTTCGTATCTCAACAATCCCAACGTCGTACTAGATTGACCCGGATGAAAGACAGATTCGATCTCTTGACCGGAAAGTTGAAACTTGATGTTATTGAAAAGATACATGAGACCATTTTTCGTTAGCGCAACGTTGTCGTTCCATCGGCTTTCGTTAACCTTCCTTCGAACAACAAATAACTTTCGCACGGATGGGTAAATAAATCGTGGGTTTCGATATTGATTCGAATTTCACCGGGGTTATTTAAATTAGTACCCGCAATAGGCTCGTATTCGTGATATTCGTAAGTTTCGATACTCTCGTCCATCGCAGGGGCTTCGGTATTTCCTAAGATATTCTCCATTTTTTTAATTAGCGAGATAATTTTTTTATATCGTGCTGCTCGATATATTTTTTTTATATAAACCAGAGCTGTGGGAAAATTTTATCCAAGTTGACAAACACCCTCTAAAGCTTGACGGTCGTCAAACTTCGGTTTGAGTTGGATCTTTTTTGGCGTAAATCTTGTTTCCATATACCAGTGTTACCGGTTCGTAGCCGTATTAGTCTAAATACTCGTCAGGTCTATTTTCTCATCGGAAAGTTTCACGGTCGCTTTTTGGTAACCGTATTCCGTTTCTTGGATGTTGAGAATTTCGGAGTCATCCAATTTAAAATGAGCGTTCTTGACGAAAACGTGGCTGAGTTGTACTTTTTATACTCGCGGCGCGTAAATCCGAAATCTGTCATTTTATAAAAGATTTTTTCTGATTAAGTCTGATTAAATTCTCGGACTAAATCTTGAATGGCGATAGCGTTAGTGCCACTTCCGTCAATCAACGAATTGACTGACATTGAATCGGGTACGGGTACGACTTCGGGTAGTTGGGGACCCGTTGTATGCTTTTGTAGAATTGATTGAGAATTTGGTTTAAGAAGCTTATTAACGAGCTTCTTCCCAGCGGCATCTACAGCTTTCTTTCCGGCTTCTTTAACAGCCCGCTCGGTGGCTGATTTCCCCACGTCTAAAGCCGTCTTTGCTACCGTCTTCCCCGCCGCCTTTGCCATGTTACTGGTAAACAAGTTGGCGATGATGTCAAATATACCGCTTCCACCGTATCTGTACCGTCTCGTAAAGCCGATGTTCTTCGGAACTAACATGTTTTTATATAATAGATACTATTTTTAATGTTTGGTCCTCATTTAACACATTTTGCCTCACGAGTTCGTCACAGATGGATTTTTACTCGCCATTAACAAGTCTAGTCTTTCGAGTAATGCATTGGGGTCTATACCGCTTCCTTCGTAAAGTTTTTTTATTTCTCCAAATTGGCGCAACAATATTTTTCCATTTATCCCCTCCGCTGGCCTTTGGATGGTTAGTTTTGTGATCATGATTTCGAAAAATGGCTTTCGTTTTAAACAATTGCTCACCGTAATTACCACGGTCCTCACCGGTGTATATTTTTTTCATCTGGCTTCTTGGATATGATGAGCTCGCATAACCCCGGCGTTCCTGGATATTCTTCACCGTCCACAATTATATTATCATCTTTAAAAGTAACGGGTTTATCACCTAAATAAATATTACCTTTTTTATGTGCAGCCCAAACGTTTGATCAATCCCGGATTTACTAGCAATTTTTTTAGATATTCGGACGCGATTGGATCGAAAACCTGCGTACCGGGCCCTTCTAAAGCCCCATGACTCCAGGACCACCAAAAGCAGGGATTGGTTGTAAATTTGCGATAGGTTTAAGATATTCTCTTATGTCTTCGGCAGGGCTCTTCTGCACATCGGTAATCGGTTTAAAAATTTTACCGAGATTTTCTTGTAAATCTTGTTCTCCCGTCTTTTTCTCGAGAAACCTGTCTTTAATTCTTCCTTTCGATGCGAGGTATTCTTTCACTATTAAATCACTTTTCTCGGGATCTGTATTCCGTAGAAACGACATCTTTTTTTAATGATAAGATTTTCAACTCGGAACGCAACATCAGTTTTTACTATATTTTCCTCGTTGTTCGTCTTACTTCTTCTTTCATCGCGTAGTATTTTTCCAATTCCGTAAATATAAGTTGAAAATCCTCATCGGTGATTAATGCTTTTGAGATATACGAAGAAAAAGTATTAAGTTTTGTTGAGGCGAGAATCTTTATTTTTTCGTTTTTTTTTTCGGCTTTGGCTGAAAACCTTTTGCTGAGGTATTTTCCCACGGTGCTCAATGCTCCAAGCACCGCCGCGGCGCTTTCCGTAACAACAACGACCGTAGATAAAAGAACAACTCCCCCGACGGCAAGCCCCATTGAAGTGAAAGTAAGTCTCGTGTCAACACCGTCTAATATCTTTCGCACTCGTTGATACTTTTTGCTAAGCTTTTTGTCTCCTCTTCCGTAAGAGTTCCTTGAACCTCATTAATTTTTCGTAATCTAAACTCTTGCGATTCCATCCTTTTTTATAATATACGTGAATTTTTATTATAATAACATTCCCAAGATTGGAATATTTTTAAACGGACTGTTTGGTCCTAGAAGCATCCATTTCCCATCGTATAATCCTCCTTCTTTTTTCAGGTATAAACCGTCGCCAACTGTCTCAAGCCCAGATGTGGGTCTTAGATAAAGCCCCTCACCGTCGGTTTCTATTTGGCGAACGCATCCCCCTTTTTAAGATACTATCCCGACCCGATAGCTTTTTGTGCGGCTGTGCTGGCTAAACCCGACATATCTTGCCTGTTAACATAGACAAAGCTCTGGCAGCCAAGCCGAGAAGCCCACCTTCAACTTTCATATTATGCGCTAAGTGCACCTTGCTCATTTTAATCGTTACTCCTACCCCTTCTTCGTACGCTCGTTTTATGTTATTCGCTTGCGTTTTGTTAATTGTGATGATATCCTCACCAGTAAGATCTTCCCTACCTAGACGTATACTCGTATACTACAAGCTGTAGATTGTGTTTTTCGAAGAGCCATTTGCGTAACTACCCGAAATAATATCTATATCAACGAGTATTATATTGATACTGACGATATAGACTACGTTTTCAGATTCTCGAATCCCGGACGAATATCTGTTGGAATAAAACCCTGATACTTCACCTATGGAATTTGGATGTCTAAAATCGACATTGAAATTGTCTCTTATCTCCACTTTGGATTTGAGAGTATTTTGATTTGCCGAAATAGTCACGTAGTAATCTTCGGTTACTTCATCAAAATGGCCGGCCTGCTTTATCCGTTCCTGTATAAATCTGTTGATATCGGTTATGTCATAACTTCCCTCGGGTATCGTAAATGGCACCCAGTTTTTGCCATTATCGTTAGAATACCTAAAATGATTGTTTTCGTCCGTAATATTCGGGAAAGAATAATACGTCTCCAGATTAACGTGCGCAATTTCGTACATTTTCTCTTTATCAAGTTCAATCGGCGGATTAAACCTCGTTTTATTATCAGTGACTACAATTTGAACGAACTTTTAGGACCGGTATTTTTGACGATTGTTTCCAAGAGTTCTTGTTCCATTTTTATTATATACATACGAAATTTTTTATGGAGTAAAAATACGTCAAACCCGACTCTATACATTGTATTCTAAAAGTAAATCATCAAATATCTTTAATTTTTTATCCGCAAGATTTAACTCTCGCGGATAGGGCGCATCTTCAGTGAAAGAAAATCTCCCCGCGTGGTCTTGTTTTGCGCCAAAGTTGCAATAAAGAGACCCGGTAAAATAGCCTTTTTGGCAATTTCTTCACGCATATCAAAGAGGCGAAGTATTTTGTCTTTTGTTAATTTTGCTTTAAAAGCTTCATTTAAAATAAGGTACTCGGGTTGAAATAAAATCAGTCCGAAAACCTTGAGTTTATCAGAGTCTAACCATCTTGGCTGAAGTAAGAGGTAGTTTTACCACAACCAGATTTCCCAACGATCACTCCTCTAATACTTTGGGCAAAAGGGGGTGATTGTTTCGCTTGGTCGTTATACTCCAAAAAGTGCGTAGTATGCAGGTCGATAAAAACTCATTTTGTTAAAATGAAGGGTGGCTCAGTATTAAATAAAGTCATAAACAAACTACCTTTTGAAATGCATCTACCGGGCCATAATTTCACACGACCGGGCACTAAACTAAAAAAAGAGACTAAACCCCGATCTCACTCCAAAACGTTGGAGAAAACCTATAAACAGGGTTGATGAAACCGCGTATCACCATGATGTGTGTTATCTGAAAAACAAGGACACAGCTACGAGGAATAGAATATGTGCTAAAAATATGGCAAAATCTTTACCGTGACCATTACGAAATAAAGACTTTTAATCCGTAATTTTCGTAGGTGATAAAGTATGTATCGCGAAGAAATAGAAAACGTTTGAAAAGGGGTATACACCTAGATGGACAGAAGAAATCTTTACTATATCGGCCGTACAAAAACTATACCAGTTACGTAAAAGATAACAGACTTTAACGGGGAGGAAATACAGGCACGTTTTACAAAAAAGAACTACAAAAAACTAGTCAAGAAATATTTATAATTGAGAAAATAATACGCCGTAAAGGTAATAAATCGCTAGTGAAATGGTACAGTTATCCCGCGTCGTTTAAAAGTTGGATCGATTACGACCAATTAAAGAGCTATAAATAGAACGTGATCGGGAAAACCTACACGGGGAAAACCCCTGCGGACGACTCGTAAATCGATACCGAATATTGACGCGTATTGATTTTACAAACTCGGGGAATTCCCCTAAATGGAGGGAAACCCACGGATACGGGAAAAAACCCAGTCGTGCGCATTGATGCACAGGTCGTCATTATTTGGAATTGGCACTTTAACCATGAACATGGGTACTATGGAAAATGCGCCAGAACTGTAATTCATACCCTACTAATGTTGCAGGAAACCACAAACAACAAACCACTATGTCATTCAGCAATTTTGTAATATGGTACATAAGGCAAGATAATGCCTGTTTGACTCAAGCTTTAGTGCATCACAAAAGATACTTTAATTTCACCTGGATTAGTAGACTGGAAACTGTAAACGTTTCCGATCCACTTCCATCACTAAGCATCACTAAACATGATTAAAAGCATTTAAAACACTAGCTTTTATCAAGTATTTTTTCGCTATCGACTCTTCAATGTCTAGTGGCAATGAAATATCTCTTTCCAGCAATTTAGCTGGTACATGTATGCTGGGGTAATCTTCCTGTTTTTGACTATCAGTTAGGTGTCTGGTAGCAACTCTTTCACTATTCAAGAACTGCAAATGCTCTATTGTTTAAATCCCCAAAACATGACATATTAGCGCGATGTGCGCTTTTTTGATAGTTTAACATCTACATTGAAGCTTGTACAAAGCAGTTCACTTTTTATCTCACCTGAGCACGTAGTGCTCAATGAGCTATAGTGATTAATCAGTCTACTCCGGCGTCTGTCGTCTGGTGTCCGTCGTCCAAATCTGGAGGTTGTTAACACTCTAGATGTCACAATTTCGAGCGAGTTTTCATCAGACCTGGTCAGAATGTTTGTCTTAACAATATATTGGATAAGTTCGAACATGGGTCATCTGGGGTCAAAAACCAAGTCACCAGGTCAAATAGAGTGGAAATTTACCATTTACCATCGAACCTGGGTGATCATGGGTAAACACTAGGTCACCAGGTCAAATCATAGAAAAATCTTGTAAACACTCTACGGGTCACAATTTTGATTGAAGGTTCACCAAACCTTGTCCAAATGCTTGTCATAATAATATCTTCGAATCACTTTGAACATGGGTCATCTGGGGTCAATAACTAGGTCACCAGGTCAAATCATTGAGAAGCCTTTTTACCCCTCTAGATGTTGCAGTTTTGATTGGATCTTCAACAAACCTTGTCAAAATAGTCGTCTTAACGATATCTTGCTTATCTTTGAACATGGGTCCTCTTAGGTAAAAAACTAGGTCACCAGGTCAAATCACTGGAAAACCTTGTTAACCATCTAGTGGCCACAGTTTCGATTGGATCTTCCTCACACTTTGCCAGAATGTTTGTATTAATAATAGAATGAACAGGTTTAAACATGGATTAATTTGGGTTTAAAACTAGGTCACCAGGTCAAATCACAGGAAAACCATAAATGTTGCAATCTTTACTCAGGTGAGCGAAAAAGGGCCATCTTGGCTCTCTTGTTAAATTATCAGCACTGTCATGGTCTTTGATGTTTTCTTTTCCAACTGAATCTTTAACCTGAAAGAATAATTAAAACACTTAAAGCTTAAACTTAACTTTTGAGGTTAATCTGTAAAATTAACAATTACATAAGAACATGCTCCTGGAAAGAGAATTAAAGGGAATATGTTGAATTACAATCAACTTGAAAGATAGGCCTAAAATGGTTTGTTTCCGGTTACATGCCCCCAAAAATATGGGACGGTAGGTAGGGAATTTTTTTATTTTATGTTTTTTATCGTAGATATCGGCAACGCTGTGAGTGTATGGCAATATGTGCACTGTAATATTAATGAGTTGTGAAAAATACAATATAGCACTTAGATATGGATGCCGTAAAAACTTATATATATATATATGTATGACACCAGTGTATGTATAAGGACAACCGACTGTACACCTTTTTCTGAAGCGTGAAGCAACATTTTAGTGTCAGCTTCTTCTTGGTGTGTAAATAACTCTGGAATGTAACACACGCATTTAGAGGATATCCTGACAACCTTTTCCCTTAAACCACCACTGACAACAAGACAATAGCTCACCCCCTGAATTCCGAGGGTAAACGCGATTAATCGTCCATGTTTCCACGGCAACAATTATATACCACTTCGATCAAACATTGTTAAAACATACAGTAAATCAGCTGCCTTTGTATTATACACATATAATGCAATCATGCAATTAAATATTTCCTTATAATTAAAACAAGTTGGTCAGATAAGAAAAAAAAACTTAATTTAAAACATATGACCTTGGATATGACCTTGAATATTTTTTTGGATTTTTCAAAATAGAATACAGTACATGTACCATTGGAAGTAATGGACTGCAAAGACTTAGTAATTAATTATACAGATGGAGGCCATTTTTGAAGCCATCAAGATGGTTTCTATGGCAACAAAAGAATAATATTATTTCATTATGATGACAGGCGATAACAATGCTCCATTTTTACATAAATAATTCTTATCCATTGTGTAATATGTTATCAAAATAGAAAACAATTAGCGGTGATAAGGTGCTTTTAGGTAAATTTGACCTTTTGACCTAGTCTGTGACCTTGAGATTGACTTTCTGAAAATCTTGAAATAATACATTATGAAATGAGTACATGATATGGTGATACTATTTGCCTGTAGTTTAAAGTACACCCTCTCTTGTAACTAATTTACGGCAGATTTTCTATTTTTTCTTTCCATATTGCTGAATAGGTGGCCATCTTGGATTTCCTGCCTCCGCCAAAACTTCAAAAGTCGGGCTTCAGTAAAACTACAGTTATTTCCGAACAATTTGATATAAGACACGTCTTGTTACTCTTTTGGGCCATATTGGGTCGGTTGGGTAAAATGTACTTGGCATCATTTAGTTTAGTGTCATATTAAATGTTCAAATGGCATGTTCCCTTATATATATATAAGGGGTGTTGTATATATACAAGGGGTGTTTATTCATTTCTTATATATATAAGGTTTCTAAGAAATGAGTAAATGAATGATATATAAATGTATAAATAAATATATATATCATTCATTAACTCATAAAGAGCCTTAGTCTTCGTTTAATAAGGAAATAATGTAAACCATATTAGAATCTTCTAAATGACTTGAGTCTTCTTTGAATTCTCTAGTTATACTACAACATAACAACATTTTGATCTCCAAACATAGAAATGTAATGTATCTGCATTTATACAAAGACCAGTTAAAATATATATCTTTTAATACAGATGGTCTTCTAATGAAGGGTTCAGCTAAAACAGTCGCTAAATCTTTCTTCATATACTATGTGTGATGAAAGATTCGGCATTAAATATTACAACTGAAATGTACAAGAAGGATTAAAGAAATTTTACAATGGTGCAGTCTGGTTTTTACTTTGATGAAAAAGATGAAACTGATTAAAGATATGGCTGTAGATAAAAGTAGTGAAGATACGGGGTCCTGGTGCATTTTTATTTTTACACAAAAGGTCATTCGGTGCAAAATGCTCATCTCACCTAGGAAGGGGCAAAACCCCAACCTCCCCCCTAACCTCCCCCCACCCCAACCTCCCCCCTCGCGAAATCCCAAATTTAAAAATGGGGGAATTCCCCCAACCTCAACCTCAACAACCACTCAACCCCACCCAAACCTCAAACCTCTCGCAAAATTTTTCAAAAGATAATTTTTTTCAAAATATAAAATTTTTCAAAAAAATTTTTTTTTTAAAAAAAATAAAAAAAAAATTCTATATAAATCTCCTCCTCCTCCCACCCCAACCTCAACCAACACTCAACCCACCCAAACCTCGAACTTCTCGCGAAATTTTTCAAAATATAAAATTTTTCAAAATATAAAAAATTTTCAATATATAAAATTTTTCGTAAATATGAGATTTTCCCCCATATTTATAAAATCTTATTCCTCCGGTTTATAATATAATTTTATATGTCCCTTTTCTTGAAAGGTAAATTTCTTATACGCCAAAGGGCTGATTGATATCCTAGTGTTTGGTTCAATAATATTAAATGAGAACGTTTTTATCACACTTTCTTCTTTTCCCGAATCTTCCCAAAATATTCTTGTCATTCTACCTTCAACTACCTGAAACACTCGTTTAAATCGACCCGGGGCATCAGATTTATATTTCAAATCAACGTCGAGTGTGTAAATACCCGTTTGAGGAGCCAGTTTTCTATACCATACGGGTAATCACTACCTATACGATATGGATACTCAACCACATCATCGTGTTTAATATGCTCGTTCGGTGATATATTAAAGGCGGCTGTGAAATACTCGAATCGTTTACTTTTCCCATCGGTGACCTCAATTCGATTTTTCGAGTCTTGACGCACGTTGATAACAGCATTTTTATTAATATTGAGCGAAAACAATAATACGGTCAATTGGTTGCTTTCAATATTTAGTATAACTGAATTTAGTAGCCTAATTTTCTCATTTCTTCCCGCGATGACATCGCTGATATGCATCCTATCGATAATTATCTTTAGCGTTTCCTCATCTTTCTTATCCATCAGCTTTTCTACATCTTTTTTAAGAATGTTCACCCCCTTTTCAATATCTCCCATTATTTTCTGCGTAATTTTGTCTTCGGCGGTTTTATCATCCAACGCCCATTCCTTCTCAAGTCTATCTATTTCGGCTTCCAATTTTTCTTTATCGATATATTTTTCCAAATTTTTTCTCATCTTTTCTACGATATCCATTTTTACTCGTTCCAACTCTTTTTCGTCCAAACAACTTTCTACTCGTTCTTCCACGCCGCTCAACGTTCGTTTTAAATTATCCAAGTCGTAATCTTTTATAGCTTTATTTATTCTTTTTATCACGAACGATTTAGGTGACGCATCTCCCGCATCCGTAGGAGTACCAAGATTCGCAATCTTTTCTCCAAACATATTAATTCTCCCCCTTTTCAGGAAATTGTTGTTTATATAAGCCAAGGACACGTCCGACTCTAAAACTTTAGTTTTAGACATTCGACCAAATTTATCGACAGGCATTTTTTAATTTCCCCAACTTTTGTTTAATACGTATAAACACAAATGTCCGCAAATGACTGATCCTCTTGGCTGCACCTGATCCTCGTTGTAAAATATTCTCGATTTTAAATAGTTCACCAGTTCTTCCGGCGGTTGTACGCCTTAACCATCGAAATAATATTTGTTTTCTCCGTTTTTAATCCAACAAACCCAATGCGTCCCATCAGCGTCGGATGATCCAATACCATCGCTCGGATCCGTGTCATCCAAATTTAATATTCCTCATTCCCTCTTTCGAGGGCGTTTCGGCAATTGATTGCGCATAAATATACCCCTAAAATGAGGAATGTTTAACTCTTTAACCGCTTCCATCAATTCGAAATTATCGAGCGGTTTATTCGGGAAAGATAAATTTCCAACGTTCATTTTTTTAAAATGATTCCAATTCGTTAATACGGTAATGTCCGAGCGAAAACGTGTTGATTCTATCTGGCAAAATGTACCTCTTGTCATCCCCATCGCTTAACGCGATCTTGTTAATTTCTTCCGTGTATATAACGTGGCTCCGACTTCTAAATATATTCATCAGCCTCATTTGTTCCTTTCCCGTAAACAGACACTCTTTATAATCCTCGTATCGGATACTTTTTTTCACGACAACCTTTTTTCACCCCTTTGCATTTCTTCTCTTCCGATCTCTCATACATTTTATACGAATACAATTTTGGTCTCAAACCGACAATTCCTCTATAGGTACCCCCCCCCTGCCTCGTCTTTAAACTTGCCGATAACTTTTTTATTCACCCAACCGTAATCCCAGACGGATGTTTTTTGGGGAAATTGCTCGTGTCAAACCTTTCTTCTACGTCCGGCGCAATATCTTTATAAACATCTTCCGTCTCAATTTCGTACATTAAACTATCCGTATCCGTCATCAACAGCCTAGCCTTTTCTCCGTATTTCTTTTTAATATAATTGTAGTGGAACTCGTACATGACCGTTTTACTCAAATCCAAAATACACATCCCGAGATAAACCGGCTTGTTAAATTTCAAGTGGGTCTTTTTCATATGCGTCGCGATAAGATTTTCGTCGAAAATTGTATTTCCCATATAATTCGGTTTCGCCGCCAAATTTATCCCCCTCACTCTATCATTAATCAATCTGATATCCCTTCTATTTCTAATATTTTCCATCGTCTTCCCAAAGACGGAGTTGATCATGAGTTTGAAAAAATCTTTCTCAAATTCGTTGGTCGCCACAGTTCTTAGTCTCGTATTTAGATCAATATACGTTTTCATCCAAGCCGATTCCTCAAATTTAATTCCTTTGTGAATTTTCGTAATTTCTAATTCCATACCCTCATACTGTTTTAAATTTTTGTGGTGAACCACATAATTTTCCTTGTCGTTTAAATTTGGAATTAATTTGTCCACTCCATCCCTCGGTAAATGTTCGGGAGCCAGAGGATAATCGTTGTGTAAATCCTGCAAGTCGGCTGGATATTTTAAATCGACTTCCAAAATACAAGTCACATTTCTCCAATTGTCCAACTCTTCCAAGCCATCCATTTAAATCCATGAGTCGGCAATGGTTGACTCATCGCATCACCGTATAAATTGTTGGCGTCCGTATAGAATATATATTTCGAAGGTTTACCCAGATCAAATTTATCCTCCATATATTTATTATTCGCCTCGGAATATCTCGTCGAAATCATGGAAACCCCACCCCTTAACCCCCTCTCAAACAGGAGCAACATGTCCATATCTGACAACAACTCTAGTTTAATTCCCGTCTTTTTCAGCATGGCATCGTAGGCCAACCCCGGTGCCGTATAATACCACGCGGGATCCGACTCGTAATACTTGGCACAAACGTTTCTAAAATTTTCGAAAACGTCAGCCAACAACAAGACGTCGGTTTTATTATACAAATTGTGATAATCTCTAAACGTTTCACATTTAAAGGCTTTCCACACTTTTTTGGCGTGAGAGTATTGTTCGTCGTTAATTCCTTCTTCGTTTAATTTCGAATAAAAGGCTTCTTTCGGAGGTAGGCTCGTTTCTTTAAATCTTTTCGCCGAATCTACATATTCGTACGGATAGACACCCTTTTTCAAAACTAATTTTAGTTGTACCCTATCGGGAAAATATTTTTCAATAGTCTTAAATTCATCTTCTCTCAAATTACTCGAGAGTTTGTCCAAACTGGAGGCCAAAAAATTAAAGCTGTCTATAAACCTAATTTCTCGGGTTATCGGTACTTCTTTTTCGTTGTCCGTTCCTTTATTTTTTATCCAAGTTTCACCCGTAGGTATCTTTTTCGAAAAACTAATGTAATCTTCCTCCGTTTTCGCGATACAGTTAATCTCACCTTCAGTTTTTACCAGATTTTTGACGAATAAATGGCTGTCGTATCCGGCTAGATTGTGAAATATCGCGGGTATAAATTTCGGTTTCCTATACGCGAAATTACATTTGCTGTGCGCCGCTCCTCTATATTTCCCCGTGTAGTGACAGTGATCGCGAACCTTTTTACGACCTTTGAAAAATTCCAAAATTCTTTCGCGTTGAAATTCGTTTTATTATACTTTTTCTCATACGCCTTTTTGTGGTCACCAATGTCATCACTGAAATCCTCATTACATAACCAACACTCAGTAGCTCGCTCGAAATTGACCCGGTCTTCTTCACCGAATATTATATTTTTCGATGGAATTTTATCAATCTCCAACGTAATATTTTCCACCATCTCTACAAATTTTTGGCCAACGTCTTCACCATCGCTTTTCGCGGTATAAACAATAGGCCTCTTCTCGTATACACCATCGACGAAGCACTTGGCGTAAATACAAAATCCAGCTGGGGCGTGTCAATTATATGGTTTCGTATAGCTTTTTTCAGGGGTACACGTATCGATCTGTTTTAGAAAAGATTCGAAATCGGCGTATATAACAAAAGGAACTCGCATCGACCTATTATTTTTTTTAACTCGATAAACGAACCTTTATCGGGCATGTCAATCCGCACGCATTCGTTCTCCCAACACCACTTTACGTGTTTGTCCAACGCCTCTGGCGTATTAAAAATATTTAAACAATTGCGGCAAATGTATTTTCTTTCCTTATGTTTGTTAAACTGACTCGATACCAATTTGCATAAATTTTTAATCCAGCAGTAATGTTGGTTTTCGCCATCATTGATGAGTAAAAGGTCTATTATATTCTTCCTCCTAAAAAGCGGCTTTTTCTGAGGGGGTAAACTCTATTATTCTCAGATCCAAACACAAAAATGGCGATATCCGGATTTTGGGCTTCAAATTTAGGTATATTTATCATACCCCTTTCGTTTAACCCATATTCTCCGCTTAACTTTTTACCTTCTTTGCGTTTAAATTTAAGAATTTTGTCTGTACGCTCCGAGTCTCGTTCTCTCGGGTTCAAAGACCTCAAAACGCTCCACACAAAACAATCATTATCTCCGTTTTCCATATTTATAATGGCCTTCTTGTTCGCTAATACATCCGGTAATGGAATATGAGAACTTCCCCTCAACGGCTGATAAACCGTCGTATGAATTTCGAGTTGTACGACCGAGACGAAAATCCAGCCACTACCTCGACTTTGAACCGCCTCTAAAAACTCTCGAAGATCGTGACCCGGTCGTCCCTCTATCATATGCACGGTTTCAAATTCTTGCAAAGCGGATTGGCTTTCTCGCAACTCAAAAGTCGGTTGATTTCGCAATCGTTGATATAAATTCGCAACCGTCCTTTTCAGAGCCGCAATATTTTCCGGTACAGCCCGTACCGCAGCCTGCGACGATTCCGCCAACCCGTTACGGTTGTTACCGTTCTTCTCGCCACATTTTCCACGTTTCGGGCCGCGGTTGTAACTACCCTCGGGATAAGAGTCGGTACATTAATTTTCGTTTCGCTATCTAGAATATTATCGGTAAAGCCCGATTCTGGAGCGGGCGCTGGCGGTGAACGAACTCCTTCAATCAAAAGTGGTGGTGGTGTTGGTGGAGGAGGTCTTTGTCTCGTTGGTGGTGTCTCGTTCCCCCCTCCGCGCGGGCTATTTAATGAATTTATCAACTCGGATTTCCTAAGTTTCCAAAAACCGTGTAATCCACGTCGTTTCGCGATTTCTCGCAATTCTTTAACGGTATGAGCATCATAATGAATCATTTTTTTTAAATAAGTGAAACTTTTTTTTATATTATTTTCAATTTTTTTTTAAAAACATTTATTATTTTTTACGATCGAAAGAGGAAAACAGATCGATACGACGACCGGTAAAATATTCCCTTCTCCTTTTTATATTTTTTTTTTAAATAACGTTCGGATTTGATGTAAACGTATTTCGTTATAAAAAAATATCTCTCGCTCCAATCTGGAATTTTATATTCGTAACCGACGGGTACGGACTTTCTTAAAACGAGCTTGCGTCTTGCAAATACCAATCCCCACACGTGTCTCGAAAAACCCAACCCACGCACGCGTGAATGGAAAATTTTTTTACGAGTTTTTTATTAGGCTCTTTTAATTTTTCGTTAACGTACGTTACATCCTCGATCGTTCCTTTCATTATCGTCTTGAAAAAATCATATTTGACGTATTCATTGTTTTCTACAAAAAACGTGGTTTGATCGGTTGCGTTAACCATAACTCTACACGCCTTGCCTTTTTGCCAAACGTCTTTTTTAAGGTGCTCGAACGCGTGGTAAAACCATTCAGAATCGTAATCAGCCTCAAATTTTAAAGTGTAAGAGACGTCGTCATTCGGCAATTGTTTAAGTTCGAAAAAAAAAACGTTTTTGTTTTTTAAAACTAAATCTTTATAGGTATCTTGCCAGGTTTTTTTTTATTTTTTTTTGTTACTAATAAAGTGTTTTCTACAAACGAAAGCCCAAAAATGATTTGACGATATCCACCACCCGTTTTTTATTAAATCGAGGGGAGACAACATGCTAAAAATATATTCGATAATTTCTGTCGGAAACATTTTTTTCTTACAGAAAATGTTTTTTATTTTCATTTTTTTCTTAAAACATTTTTAAGTTTCGTAATATTCCGATTCGTCTCCCTCGGAAAATTCCGATTCGTTTTCCACCAATTGGATAGCGTATCTTTCTTTAAAAATTCGTCCGTCATGAAGCTCGCAAACTTGAGGCCCTGTACGAAGAAAATTACACGCTTCGTAAATCGAAGAAAAATAATGAAACTTTTCCTTTTTCATATCGGCCACTTTAACCGGAATGGGATTCGTTCCCGTTTCCCGAGATGTAAGACTCTTTTGGGGGGGGGGCAATAAACCGTATTCTTGTATAACATTTAGTAATTCGGGTTTATTGCTTCTCGAATACCCCTTAATTTTATGGTTTTTTTAAATAATATTCTTCAATTCCAACAACGAATAATACATCTTTTTTTGATATTACAATATTTTTTTCAATTATTCAAATTTTTAAAAGAATTATTTTGAAATATTTTTTTTTCTTTAAAGTTTTGTTTCTTCGTCATCTTTTTCCGCGTCATCGTCAATGTCGTTGAAATAATCGAGATAACTTAACGGATCATTTTTTTTATTATAAACGCGGTTAAAAGTTTAGCCGTCAAAGTATGAACGTGTCCCGAAAAAACGGATTCGATATGAATCACCGCGATTACCATCATGCGTTCACCAATTAGAATTTTTTGATTCCTTATCCGTTTCTTTTCTCCGTTTTGTTGAAAACAAAAATCGCTCTCAAAAGCGCCATCGCGATTCGTTTTGATTTTCACAAACATGGAGGGATTTTTATTCTTCTCTGTCTTGAAAAGAGAAAACTTTTCCGGATCCGCCCGCCTAATATTCAAGTCCTCGTTTGACTCTGCCAAATCGAGAGTTTTATCTTTAATTTGACGAGTCATGTTATAAAATTTTTGCTCTTCGTCAGTCATCGAATCTTCACTCGCGCTTTGAGAAAATCCGATCGAAAAAGAATAATCACCGTGACTAATTAATCCAAAAGACAACAAAGGCGGAGTTCGAATAACAAAATTGTCGACTCGGCCATTCTCGTGCAGGTATTTGAGATACATGCGTCGAAAATTTGCCGGTTTTTCGTATAGACGGGTTTCGACCGCAATTATATTTTCTGGTTTGAAGTTTTCGGGAGTTGTGAAATTTTGTTGAGGCATTTTTAATTTTTTTTTAATTTTTTTTTTTAAAAATTTCAATTTTTTTCTACCTATCCGAGAAAAAAATATTTTAGATTTTTCTCTATTCAAATTCGTTCGCGGGAGTTTTATCAAACGCCGGATTTTGAGGATGTTTGATTCCCGAATACCTCAACTCCGCATCAACTACAGTTACCTTTCTCTGTTCGAATTCGCTCGTAGGCGGTTTATCAAACGCCGGATTTTGAGGATGTTTAATTCCGGAATTATTATTTTCTCGAACTGTTGTTAATTTTTCCACATCGTAGCCATCTATCGGATTAGACATTTTTTTAATAAAAATGTACATTTTTTAAGTTAACCGTAAATGACGCTCAATTTATTTCCGTCGGATTTAAATTCCATCAATCTGTCGCTAATGACGACGGCGAATGCTTCCGTATTCGCTGGAACGTTGATTTGAATATCCGTAACGGAATATTCCATTCTTTCGCTCTGTTTACTCACGTCAAAGACGAGCAGAGGCCTTTTACGCGTCAGCGGGTTCAACGTAGGGAATAAACCAAGACAGCTTGTTGAGAGCCACTTGTCTCATTTTTTAAACTTGTTTAAATTTCCTTAATATGAAATCGAATCGTAATATTTTCGCCGCGTAAATTTAATAAATTTCCGTTTTGATCCGTGAGGCTGGTTTCTATGGTATGAATCGTATCCAAAGTGATTGGCAAATAAACTAAATTTGCCGGAGTTTCGACAATTTTATATCCGGGGCTCACGTTTGGAAAAAAAGGTGTAGATTGTATTTTGAGCGGTTCCATTAACAAAACTGCCTCTAATAATGTCAATATTGACCCGAATGGCATTGATGGATAAAATGTCGACGACGTTGTCGGATTCGTGAAGGCCGGATCTATAAACCGCGGATGCAAATCCAAAAACCCTGCCAATGGAATTTGGATGTCTGAAATCGACAATAAATTTATCTTCCACGCTAATCCTAGATTTTAACGTGTTTGGATTCGCCGTTACGGATATTTTATCGGAATGATTATTTTCTTTCAATCGCTCCCGGATAAACCGATCAATATCTATAATATCGAAACTTCCTTCCGGGATAGGAAAAAATTCCCAATCTTTGCCTTCGTTGAAAGAGTATCTGAAATGATTGTTGGCTTGGGTAATGTTGGGAAAAGATTAATACGTCTCGAGGTTAACGAGCGCAATTTCGTATTGTTTATCCTTGTCGAGCTCCAGAGGCGGATTAAGCTCTTTTTAAACCGCGTGGTGTTGTCTGAAACGACAATTTGTAGAGAACTTTTGGGAGCCGTAACTCGTAACAATTCTTCCATTTTTTTCGTATGAGGGAAAACGTTCTATATAATATAAAATTCGTGGAGCCCTCGCCTATATTTTCCGGAATCCTTTCGCGAAGAAAGGTCAATGACGACAAACTTCTACGGTTTTGGCCCAAGTTTCGCGACACAAATTTTTAAATTCTTCTTTACTCTTCTTGACTGACGTGATCGGCGTAAATGTGGTTGATATTTTTCAAATCTTGGGGAAATAGACAAATAAAATTTGCATTTTCCCGGATCGTTTGACGTGGTAGTTTAAAATAATTTTGCGATAAATAAAAACAATCCGCGTTGCTGTGGCGTCCGCGAACGTGATAGGCCTCGAACTTGTTTTATTTTTCTAAAAGTAAATTGTCGAAAATAATTAAATTTTTATCCGTTGGATTTAAATCGCGAGGATCCGGTTCGTCGTGGGCATTCTCGTAAAATTCGCATCTCAAACCTTCACGCTTGCTGTTGTGCTCACGGGCTAAAAACTCTACAAATTGGCTCTGAGGTATATCGCGCGTCGTAATTTTATCGCGCATTTCGAAAAGTCGTAAAATTTCGTCTTTTGTAAATTTATTTTTAAAAGCCTTGTGGATTAATGTATATTCGGGTTGAAATAAACTCTTTCCGAAAACTTTAAGATTGTCGTAATCTAACCAACTGGGTTGTAACAATAAATTTAACAACAAGGTGTCTTGCCGCAACCGGATTTGCCAACAATAACCCCGCGAATACTTTTTGGTAGGAGGGGATTGTTGTTGCGTTTGGTTTCATTCGTCCAAGATAAATTTTTAATTTCCATTTTTATTTAAATCAAACAAAACCATTAAATAAAAAAAGATGTATTGCGTGAAATGTAGAAAAAATACGGACACGGAAAAAGTGGAAAATACGGTTACGAAAAATAAAAGGCCTTTGAAACGGGGAAAATGCGTGGTGTGCGGAACGATGAAAACCCAATTTATAAAATTGAAGGTGTTTCGCTGTTAAATAGAGCGATAAATTATTTACCTTTTGAAATGCATTTGCCTGGTCATAATTTTACGGGACCAGGTACGAAATTGAACAAGAGATTAAATGTGGATCTCACGCCTAAAAAAGGGAGTTTACCAATAAATAGAATAGATAAAGCCGCCTATCACCATGATGTGTGCTATTTAAAAAATAAAGATACGGAAACGAGGCATAAAGTTTGCGATAAAAAAATGTTGGCGGAGATTGAAGGTATTTATAATCCTACACTGCGGGAAAGGGCGGATAGGTCCATCGTTAGAAAAATTATAGGGACGAAGATGAGATTCGGGATGGGACTAAAAAAAGGTTTAAAATGGACCGATGATTTAGCGGAAGAATTACTCAAGCCCGTCGTTAAGAAATTTCCTAAAAGACGCGTGCGCGTAAATGACATTGGTGAAATATGGGCTGCAGATTTGGTAGATATGCAAGCGTTCTCAAAATTTAACTGCGGAATCAAGTACCTGTTGGCTGTGATTGATATTTTTTCCAAATACGGTTGGTTAATTCCGTAAAAAGATAAAACTGGGAAATCGGTCGCGACTGCGTTGAAAAAGATATTTAAGGAAAGAAAACCTAAAAAAATATGGGTTGATAAAGGTAAAGAATTTTACAATAAAGAAGTACAGGACTTGGTGTAATTATATTCTACCGAAAATGAAGAAAAATCTAGCGTGGTGGAGAGATGGAATAGAACAATGAAGGAGAAAATGTGGAAATATTTTTCGGCAAATTCTACGCGGGTATACATTGATGTGTCGGACGAACTCGTTGATCAATGCAATAATACGAGACACTCATCGATAAAACTAGAGTTTGGCAAAATCTTTACCCAGACTTTTATAAAATAAAACTTTTTATCCACAATTTTCGGTAGGTGATAATGTGAGGATCTCAAAGAAAACGAAAACGTTTGAAAAGGGGTATACACCGAGATGGACCGAAGAAATCTTTACCGTGACTGCCGTACAAAAAACTACACCGGTGACGTATAAAATAGCTGACTATAATGGGAAAGAAATACAAGGCACGTTTTACGAACAAGAACTACAAAAAACCAACCAAGAAATATTTAGGATTGAGAAAATAATACGTCGTAAAGGTAATAAATCGTTGGTAAAGTGGTACGGTTATCCCGCGTCGTTTAATAGCTGGATTGATAACGAGCAATTACGAGATTTATAAACCTCATTTTTATTAAATCTTTTTTTATTTTGCGAAAAAATTTATACATGTATTTTGAAAAATAAATTCGCGAAAGAATTTTTTTCCGCGAGGGGGAGGTAAGGGTGGGAGGAGGTTAGGGGGGAGGTTGGTGAAGGTTGAGATTGGTGCAGGTTGAGGTTGGGAGGAGAAGATTTATGTAGAATTTTTTTCATTTTTTGAAAAACTTTATATTTTGAAAAAAATTGCGAGAGGTTTGAGGTTTGTGTGGGGTTGAGTGGTGGTTGAGGTTGGGTTGGGGGAATTCCCCCATTTTTAAATTTGGGATTCCGCGAGGGGGGAGGTTGGGGTGGGAGGAGGTAAGGTGGGAGGTTGGGGTTTTGCCCCTTCCTAAGTGAGATGAGCATTTTGCACCGAATGACCTTTTGTGTAAAAATAAAAATGCGCCAGGATCCCGTATCTTCACTACTGATGAAAAATCAACTTAAAGCCCGAAGTTTTAGTGAAACTATCTTATTACTGTCAGTTTAACTTCAATCAAAGCACGACTAGAAACATCCACCCATACTTACAAGGTTGTCAATGTCTGCATGCTTTGATATGTTTCCCGACTCTAGAAAATACTGTACAAGACACATCTTACAAATATCCTACTGCCAATATTGAGTGTGTATGTTTGTCTGAAAAAGAATAAGAACAGAATGGCTGGAAAGATGACACTCTAAGCAAGAAAGACATTTAAGACTAGTGTCAAATTTGAAGACATTTAAACCCCTCTAATTTGCTTGAGTTTTAACTCATTACTTCAAAAGTAATACAGTTTATTCAAAGTAAAATGGAGACAAAAACACTGAATGGACAAAAGTTCCTTGTTTAAGATTTAAGATCTTAACACTGACTTTTTAAATTCTTTGCTGAATGTGCTTATATATGTTGAATAGGAAAACTAATAAAGTTCTCCAAACAAAATTATATACATTGTACTTATAGTCTTCCCTTGTTTGGAAAGGGCCGGGACTCGACATTTAGAGTCCCTGGGAAGAATCAAGAGTAACTGTGATTAAATTATGTAGATGTAAAACTTTAAAAACATCTTTTGCCAGTTTTGTCAACAACGGTCCAAAAATATAAAAAGCCATTGGTTGCATCATATAAAATAAATAAACATATTTTTCCTGATCATTTCCCAACCTTCCAGATATATAGCTACTGAATTACCATGGGTTGAAATATCTACCTCTAGGGTACCACTAAAACAACCCAATTCGGTGTTATCTCGCTGCTAAAACATCTTTAAGGTGAAACTTGTACTTGAAATTAATCCAATCCACTGTTTGTGACGGCGAGACATTTTTGGCCTCGTCCCGCTCAGTCAAACAAAGAAGTACATACTTGTGAGCGGAAAACCCCCAATCAAAAACCCAATATCTGTGAAGAATTTGAACCATTCGGTAGATAAGATACACGTTTGTAAACTCATAAAAGCATAAACTATTTTAACACTTTTCTGAAAAGTGCACTAATGTTTTGTTTCTCTCCACTTTTTCTCTATGAAAAACGAAACCGAAGTAATAGCAGACAACTGCTGATGTTGAGGTAGATATCTACTGATATCATGGTAAAAATTTTCTATCAACTGTATTCAACCAATCACGGGTGAAATCGGAATAACATTTACAGATCTGATTGAAATTTTGTGTGAAGCGCACATCTAACGTAGTGGTTATAAAGAGTGTAAATTTTTAAACGTCACGATTTGATGAAATATATGTAATATATGTGCAATATGGTCGTTTGTACAATACACGTTATGAAAAACCGGAAAGCCGAATAAGTAAGGCTTACTTGAAGTAAGCAAACATAATCAGAAAAGTAAAACATCGGCGATCCAATTTCGTCTTAAATTTGACTGAATCACTCCATTTTCATTTTCGTCAAAAATAAACCGGAAATCAGTATCTCGCAATGGAATGTCGTAGTACATACATAAACATGTTCCCACGTGACTTTAATTTGGCCAATCACAACGCAAGATATTCGTCGCAAGGTATTCCCAAAGGTTGTGCTATTTATAGTTACAAAGAACAATAGATATAATGTATTATTTTACTCAAGTAGACAGTAAAGACGGACAATACATATTTTCGAAGATCGAAGTCACGCAAAGATAAAGTATGGATTGAAGAAAGGCTACGAAATAAAAGCGTTTTGCTTTATGTTCTAAAAATGTTTGGGCACTACTTTTCGCAGCACGCGTATTTTACGGGCGTAATCAAGAAGTACACGGACAAATTGGTTTCCGGCTACGCCCACAAAAGTCACCTTTCTCAAAAGCTAGCATAACAAACACAAACACATTTTGACAACAAAACCACTGATTTTCTTGATTTCAACAAAAACTTCATGTTAAACATATTAGAAAGAACAACAGTCAACTGACCAATTTAAACTCAGAACAAAGAAATCTAACAATTCTGATTCTGATTCACTGTATCCTACACAAGAATTCTAAACAGCAATATTAGAATTCAAAAAAAGATCCCAATTCAAAACAAAATCTTCTTAAAACATGATTTGCAAACTATGGCTATTAATCTTGGAAGCTGTTGAATCCAATAAAGAAACCGTGAGCTTAAATAAAATGGTGTTTTTGCTGAAGGTGTTCAAAACCTTGGCGCACAACGCTTAACAAAATAATAAAACAGAATAGCCTTACTTATATCTGTGAACCTGTGGACAAAGAAATTGTGACATTGTTTTATCATGTACAGCTCTCATGTCAGCATTGGCATGAAATGTAACCTGGCTACTTGAAATTTGGTAATAAGTCCTGATCTAGATATCACTATGTCTGATGAGTTGCTACTTAAGTATATTAACTACAAGACAGAAATATCCAGAAAGAGGGTTGTATTTCATTTGCAGTCAGCGGATAATATTCAATTTTAATTTTAAAGCCCATCAAAGTTATAAATGCCTTTGTTTATAATTCTTGTCAAAGTGATAGTAATTACCATGCTCTAGCGGATAAAGCTGGGGTATAGTGCTTTGCACATGTCCTGTATGAAGACCAAGCAATACTGAATCAATAACAGAATACTTGTTTATCCATTTACAGCTCTTATGTGAACCTTTGCTTCTATTAGTGGTAACCTCTTCAGTCTTATTAACCTTTTACAGCTATATTATGTCATTTCCACATTGCATCTCTTGAATCGTTTTAAGGAAATATAAAAATCATCGCACGGCGACATTTTTTTATAAATTGCAGGACTTCGCACGGACTCCACAAGACAGCCGTACAAAGTCGCATGCTGGTTTTTCAGCATGCTCATTTTCTTTGCGATTTTTGGGCGATTTTTGGAGTCCGCACGGCAGCTGCACAGTAACCGCACGACTGCCGTACGGCAACCTTGACATAATCGCACATAAATCGTACGATTTTACACCAGCGTTTGTCTTGCGAAGATAGCACGTAGAACGTACGAACACCTTGCGGCAGTCTTGAGGCTGCCTTGCGTTTGATGAAAGTCTGCCTCAAGACTGCTGCGGAACATACGAACAGCGTACGAATTGGCACGGCTGCCCCTCGAATGCCTTGCAAAAAGTAAGTGTCATTCCTCTATAAATAGCTAAACTGTGTTGTACGTCATCAGCAGCTATCCAGATTTTATGCCTCCAAACAAAGGTTACAGAAGTCAAAGCGGAAAGCTCCGGTTGTTGATCCCCCACTGCCAACCCATGAATCAGATGAAGAAGGCATGGGCTCGTACGGAAAATGAAAAATCTTTACAGCACGAGAATACACTTATGCAATGGTTAAGACGACGTCCAGAGTTTTACCAAAAATCACAGGAGAGGCGTCGACAAGCAGCATTAAGACAAGCAACTACTAGTTATTGTTGCGCAGCTGAATGAACCTGGTAAGCTTGTATTTTACATTTGCTGTGTATTAAGATATCCTTTACTGAAGTGTTAAAAGATTTATGATCGTGTCATATTACTCTGCATCCACGGCAAAAGCAGTATCGACCATATGCAAACTGTGTGTCTTCGTTGATTTCAAGTATAAATGAGTCTTTTATGAAAAATAAGTAGTTGTACTAAATATGTAATAATTTGTTTTGTTGCAAGTTTTTTTCACAATGATAACCAAATTTGGTATAAAATGAATTGTGTTCTGTTCACAGCTGAAAAGATCATCGGATGGTTTCGCAACAAGTGAGCAGCTATCGGCAAGGTGTACAAGTACAAATCTGGAAGGCTGCAACAACTGACACAACTCCAACCAACACTTCACCCACTAACGTCTCTGTTGGGCTCTTCCGCGTTGACGCTCACGTATAAACACTAGAAATACCGATCGTCTACAGCAAGTACCCTGTTCATGACTGCAACGCGCACCCTATGTGCACGGATAGCCATAGTTGATTCTGTCCAGGCCTGCTGGGGAATGAGGTGATAACTCCGATAGTAATCGCACGAACACTGTAAAACAGTCTTGCAAATTCGTGTTTACCTTGCGGTGGAAGTAGGAAACTTTGCAAAATTTTACGACAGTCTTAAAGCTGCCTTGAGAGTTTGCACGGCAGTCTCACGATCACCGCATGACAGCCGTAGGAACACGCCCCTTTTTTTCGTAGGTTCAACCTGCGAACACCCTACGGTTCGTGAGTCAACCGTTGGGACACCGCATTGCAATCTTGCAGTATGTGCGACGGGTCCGAATATGTAGCGATTGTGTTAGCGGCGGAATTCGTACGAAACAAAAATCGCACGGCTGATGTGAAACAGGCTTAACTCTGCTCATATATCATTGTCAAATAGGGATCATAATTATTTCGTAACAATTTGATTCGTATTAGTATGCTATGTACAGGTATGGTATGTACAGGTATGGTATGTACATGTATGGTATGTACATGTATGTTAGGTACATGCATGTTATGTACAAGTATGGTATGTACAAGTATGGTATGTACAGGTATGTTATGTTCAGGTATGTTATGTACATGTATGTTATGTTCAGGTATGTTATGTTCAGGTATGTTATGTTCAGGTATGGTATGTACAGGTTTGGTATGTACAAGTATGTTATGTACATGTGTGTTATGTACAAGTATGTTATGTACAGGTATGTTATGTACAAGTATGTTATGTACAGGTATGGTATGTACAAGTATGTTATGTACAGGTTTGTTATGTACAAGGATGGTATGTACAGGTATGGTATGTACAAGTATGTTATGTACATGTGTGTTATGTACAAGTATGTTATGTACATGTGTGTTATGTACAAGTATGTTATGTACATGTGTGTTATGTTCAGGTATGTTATGTTCAGGTATGGTATGTTCAGGTATGGTATGTACAGGTATGGTATGTACAGGTATGGTATGTACAGGTATAGTATGTACACGTATGTTATGTTCAGGTATGTTATGTTCAGGTATGGTATGTACAGGTATGGTATGTACAGATATGGTATGTACATGTATGTTATGTACATGTATGTTATGTACATGTATGTTATATTCAGGTATGTTATGTTCAGGTATGTTATGTTCAGGTATGGTATGTACAAGTATGTTATGTACATGTATGTTATGTACATGTATGTTATGTACAGGTATGTTATGTACAGGTATGTTATGTTCAGGTATGTTATGTTCAGGTATGTTATGTACAGGTTTGGTATGTACAAGTATGTTATGTACATGTGTGTTATGTACAGGTATGTTATGTACATGTGTGTTATGTATAAGTATGTTATGTACATGTGTGTTATGTTCAGGTCTGTTATGAACAGGTATGTAATGTACAGGTATGTTATATACAAGTATGGTATGTAGTCGTATGTTATGTTCAGGTATGTTATGTTCATGTATGTTATGTACAGGTATGGTATGTACAGGTTTGGTATGTACAATTATGGTATGTAAAAGTATGTTATGTACAGGTATGTTATGTACAAGTATGGTATGTACATGTGTGTTATGTACAAGTATGTTATGTACATGTATGTTATGTACATGTATGTTATGTACATGTATGTTATATTCAAGTATGTTATGTACAGGTATGTTATGTTCAGGTATGGTATGTACAAGTATGTTATGTACATGTATGTTATGTACAGGTATGTTATATTCAGGTATGTTATGTACAAGTATGTTATGTTCAGGTATGTTATATACAAGTATGGTATGTACTCGTATGTTATGTAGAAGTATTTATCGTTCAAATTCGATGTTTTCGTATCAACTGTGCATAGCATTTTAAAAGAAGGTATACATACGAACAAAGTCAGCGTTCGGTGGATACCGAGACTTTTAAAAAAGGTAGTAAACGTAAAAACGCGTAATCGCGTCATCAGAATTTATTGGACGCTTGTAGGAAGCGTATTCAGATAAATAGAGAATTCATCGATTAAGAATGAATTCAACGTTAGGTGTTGAAACAAGAACGTCGTGAGTGAGGTCAGAAATATTAACCCCGTGCTCTGGGTGACCTTCAAGTTACATCATTTGTATTATTTTGTTTGTTGTCACCAATTTAAACTTTCGTAGAAAATAAACATCATTGTCTGGTGGCCCCTAAAAGGGGCTAACCAATTTATTCAAGCAAACTTGAAAGAGGACCATCAAAGAATGCTACAAACCAAGTTTAGTAATGATACATCCATTGGTGCGTGGGGAGAAGATATTTAAAGGTATTTCTATTTTTAGCTCTAGTGACCCCTAAAAAGAGGCTGATCAAATGTATTTAATCAAACTTGATAGAAGACTGTCTAAGGATGCTAAAAACCAAGTTCAGTAATAATCCATCCATAGAATCATGAGAAAGTCATTTTAAGGTGTTTCTACTTTTAACTTCTATGCAAAATGAGGAAATATCGGTTATGATTTTTCATGATAAATTTGAGTGAAAACGTTATCCTTTAAATCGATATATACCTTAAAACACATTTCTGTCATTTGACAAGAGGCGCAAAACTTTGACAGAGTACTTGTTATGCAAATGACGTGACATAACAGATATTCGGATATCACTGATTACACGGATTTGTTGTATACACGGATATTACGGTCACAGAGTATGCATCATGTGTAACACCGTATATCAATATTATATACATCATAAGTGAGATTGTCCATTATATACTACTCAAAATTTGAGAAGGATCACTTTTAAGTTAATGTAATTTGAAGTTTCTTATCATTACACACGAAGGGGCTTGTATTTTCTTATTTTAGTGTGTGTATTCTACATAAACAATAACCTGTCTTACCGGTTTTGTCTATACAGGCTTGCCAATTTGCGCCGGAAAAGCAATACCCATGAAATAGCAGTGTGCACTTTGACATGTACTTTGTGTACATGCTTTAGATCTACACTTGTAGCTCAATCATTCGTCTTGGAAGTTGTTTGAAATGGCTAATCATCGTGTAAGACAACGTCTTAGCGTGGAAGAAATTAATAGAGGGGTTGGGATGCTGGAACGTCACGTGGCATGTCAATTTGGCGTTTCACATAGTGTTGTAGCGAGGATGTGGAACCGCTTCAAAATGCATGATGATGATGTTATCCACAGACACCGGGGAGGTCGTCAGAGAGCTACTGCGCAGGCAGAAGACCGTTTTATTGTGATACAAGCCCGACGTCATCGCTATATGAACGCCACGCCCCTCCAGAATGCAACAAGGGTTCGGGTTTCAACTCAAACCATTCGAAACAGACTGCATGGTGCTGGCATGAGGGCTAGACGACCTGCAATTCGATTGATGCACAGCCACATCCAGGCACGTCTCCAATGGGCCCAAGGTCACGTAATATGGACATTGAACGACTGGACACCGGTACTTTTCACAGACGAGTCCAGATTATGTGTTGACTTTACAGATCGGCGTGCCCGGAAGTGGAGAACAACCGATGAGCGTTTTGCACCGGTATGCATCACAAACCATGATCGTTATGGTGGGGGCTCAGTAATGGTTCGGGCAGGGGTCAGCTTGCAGGGGAAGGCCGATCTGCATATCATTGGAAAAGGCACTCTGACATCTCAGAGGTACATCAGAGAGGTGTATACGTTCGTCCATATGCTGGTCAGTAGGCCCAGATTTCATTTGAATGGACAATACCTGATCTCACAGAGCCAGAGTGACCAATGAGTACCTCTATGCTGAAACAATAGTGAGGATGGACTGGCCTGCGAGGTCTCCAGACCTCAACCCCATAGAACATGTCTGGGACATGCTTCAGGTTGCAATATATGCACGCTCTGTTAAGCCTACCAACATCCAGGAGCTATGACAAGCCCTCTTTGAGGAGTGGGTTCGAATCCCACAAGGCAGCATCCGCAGGTTTATCAGTAGCATGAGAAGACGATGTCAGGCAGTAATCAACGCCAATGGGCACCACACACGATGTTGAAATGATCCTTTCACTTCTAGCCAGCTTTTAAAATCGTTCCACTTCTGACACGAAGTGATGGCAATATACTACTATATTGTTGCTAGAATGGGTAAGTGGTTTTACTTCATGATGCCACCTTCCCCGGTTTTCACAACACTGTTTAGTTTATTACACGTAAATAATCACAACAGTGGTAGTTAAAGCGTTGAACAATGGTAGATAATAAAGGCAGTTATTAATGGAGGCTTACTGGGCGTTCTTATTTGGTACATTTCAATGAATCAGTTATATACAAATTGTCTATGCCCACTTTTACTTTGTGTCAGTGGTCAGTATCAGTATTATCAGCACTTTAATGTCGTTCTCTTTAAAGCTTGGTTGACGAGAATTTTACAAAATTAGTGTTTATTACATCGCCAACGAAATCTGTAAATCTTGTGCCAATCTGTAAACGTAGACACATGTACCCAATCTGTAAATGTAAATACGTGTACTCAATTTGTCAATGTAAACACATGTACCCAATCTGTAAATGTAGATACGTGTACCCAATCTGACAATGTAAACACATGTACACATGTACCCAATCTGGAAATGTAAACACGTGTACCCAATCTGTAAATGTTAATACGTGTACCCAATCTGTAAATGTTAATACGTGTACCCAATCTGTAAATGTAAACACGTGTACCCAATCTGTAAATGTAAACACGTGTACCCAATATGTCAATGTAAACACGTGTGCCCAACACACAAATACATGTATAGAAATTTGTAAATGTAAACGCGTGTGTTCAACACACAAGTATATATAATTTAGTGATATTTTTGTCACGCTGTGTTGAATAAACAATGAAAGTATAAATAGAAGTCTAAAACGACAAGCAATAGTGTAGCCCACATTATCGCCGTGGTTCAATTTTCGATAAGCATACACCAACTACGCAGCCAGTCCAGGACCCTGCATTGAGCAGATATTTTCTCGGGTGGTTGAAGTCATAGGTGCTCAGCTGAGAAATCCCAGTTGAATACGCTCACTGTCTGACAGATATTAAATATATTTGTACTGCGATAAACACATTTTCTGTATTATTGAAACTTGTATTAACCATCACGTTCATGCTTTGATAACGCTATTGAACGAATGATTACACATAAGTAGCTGTAACAAAGCCCATTACCGCATATGCGATTTACCAGAGCTATATAATACTAGACATGAATTTTAGTTTGAACATGTTCATCATAGAACCAACAAATATTTAACTACTGACAATACGTCTGTGGTTCTGTAATTGAATAAACACTTTCTGATGGTGTTTTAGACAAAAGTTGACGGATTTTCAGAAATCAAACATCGTGTCTAACGTGACATTAAACATACAGTACTTGATCTTTTAATTTCACCCCTAATTATGCAAAATCTTTATTAATTATTCAGCGAGTAATGGTACTAGCCCTGTACATAAGGATTTTTATTATGTGATCAAATATCCACTATATTCACTCTACACATCAATTGATTGTACAATACAGTTTACCACATACTAGATTCGCTTTACCATTTTCAAACGGAAATGAATGAATAATTGATTATTTAATCAAATCAGACATCACACATATACACAACAAAATCAATCTGTAGACCAGTGCGAATACGGTACACAACAAAATCTACCTGTACACCAGTGTGAATACGGTACACAACAAAATCTACTCGTAGACCGGTATGAATACAGTACACAACAAAATCTACTCATAAACCGGTATGAATACAGTACACAACAAAATCTACCCGTAGACCGGTATGGATACAGTACACAACGAAATCTACTCATAAACCGGTATGAATACAGTACACAACAAAATCTACCCGTAAACCGGTATGAATACAGTACACAACAAAATCTACCCGTAAACCGGTATGAATACAGTACGTGACAAAATCTACACAATAAAATTAATATAAGGAACCTCTATTGATAGAACTGGGACGTTGCGATACTCTCTATAATCTGCAGTTATAGCGAGTGTGCAAAAGTGCAGTTATACTCTGTGTATTCTACAATCAGACTAGTATGAAAACAACACCCCTAAGAATATACTTTAACACTTATATTTACACAATATCCCCACAGAATCTACAGGTAAATTTGTACTAATACAATACCCCACAGAATCTACAGGTAGATTTGTACTAATCCAACACCCCACAGAATCTACAGGTAAATTTGTACTGATACAACACCCCACAGAATCTACAGGTAAATTTGTACTGATACAACACCCCACAGAATCTACAGGTAGATTTGTACCGATACAATACCCCACAGAATCTACAGGTAAATTTGTACCGATACAATACCCCACACAGTCTATTTCGTTTATCAATTAATGAGTAGCTACTTTTTCATTTTTGATTCTATATGAAACTTAACATAATATTATGGAACGATGAATTATAACACAATGATATAAATGTTTATCAAATTTTATTTACATTGTCTTTAGGTGTATTTACAGAACTGAAAAGCGAATTCCATGATCTGAACAGTTATATTTATTATAAAGATGACAACAGTTAAAAGGTATACGCTAGACAAAAATGACAGATAAATGGTTTTCCACGACATTGTGCTTTTACTGATTTAAGCGTATATTTTCCTTTCCATAAAATGATGACAGTCACATATAGGTAACATCCGTACAAACAATGTGTACTGCTGTACAGTACTCATGTAGTGAATACAGTATACTTAATATAGAAAATATAGACGTTTGACATTGAATAGTGCACATCGTTGTTTTTAATTTGTTTAAATCAAATTACCTAAATTACATCACGCTGTATAAAATATAAGAGGTAACGAGGCTCCTCTGTTTTGATTTATCTACCTACATCATCAGCTGTAAGTAATAAACGTGCTAAGACTAATTTATCACTTCCTGGAATTTATCATTTTGTGTGATATGCAATCAGCAGAAAGTCTTAATTAGTGTTCTGACAATATGTTGCAGCCTTATTGTTCGGCGTCTTTCAAATAAAGTACGGTAAATCAACTATCCTACCAAGTAACAATAAATTAAATGTTAAACTGAAAGAAGTACTGACGTCTGATGAAAACATTGTTATCAATCTATGTAATACAATTTAGAAACTGTAGTCTCAGGATACACTGTAATCGGTTTAGGTAATACCAATAATAACACAAGTTTTTTTTAAATAACGAGTTTTATTCACGTCGAATTTCATCCCTTATATAGGAATTTGGGTAGAAAATAACATAACATTCATAATTGCAATCATTACAATGATTTTGCTTATATATGTATGACTTATTTTTTTCAGCAGCTATTTCGTGTACATAGACATACAAGTTCCATAAGTTTCAAGTATTTTGTATGCTGTTGGGCTGGTAGTGATGTCTCCAACACCTATTCTCAGCAATGAGGAAGATACCGTAGTATTTTGGTCAAAAGTAAACTGGAACAAAACTGATTTTTGAGATCAGAGTATCAATAGATATCATTTTGCGAGCTGTAAAAGTTTGAGCGCATCATTACCTTCTGAAAGATTATATGACCATTGGAAACATCATAGAGGCTTGATGATTCTGACGTTACCAATAAAGGGTTAACAAATGCGATTGAGATGTTTTTTCTTTATTTTTGTGTACGTTGTGTGAGCACTATATAATATCTTTTTGTAAAACAATTCAAAATCATTCTGCATTTCTAATTTTGCCATTTCTTAATAGTAAAACATCTAACAAGTCTGTAAAGAGAATGATTTGAAAAAAGAAACAATTTCCGGATTACACACAAGTCAACCAGTAACGTAGGTATGGTTAAATGTCGTATCGCTGTTAAATGTCGCACTTACCGTTAAATGTCGCAACGTTGCTGTTAAATGTTGCTACCGCCGCTAAATGTCGAACGATCTTCTGCCGTTAGATGTCGCAATTTAAACGTTAAATGTCGCGATTATTTTTCGGCCGTCAAATGTCGCATGTCTACCGTTAAATGTCGCAACGAGTATTTTCAGAAGAAACTCAAAGTACCTGGTGGGATTATACTGTTTTTATCGTTGTGGATGTCATGATTTGTGAATATTTAGATTTAGATAACAAATGGATTTAAAATTTGAATCACGGAGGCTTCATTATCTGCCTGTTGGTGATGAAATATTCTCTTATTTTGAAATATTAACGCCTGTCATTGGTATTATCTTGTTTGAAATCTATTTTTAGCACTGGCAATCATTTTTCAGTGTCACATTCTCTACTTAAGGAGTCTCTCGGCCCCAAAAACTACAAAAACAAAATGGTGGGGTTTTTGAAGTTAATCGGTTTACAAATTGTATATTTGGTGCCGAGAAATCCAAGATGGTAACCAAGATGGCCGCCACTTTGACTTCTAATATGCGGAATATGGGAGTCAAATATCAACATGTATGTAGTAAACACCTGCAAAACAAGTAGATGTAAGTTTAATAACTCAACATGAGTAAGTAACTGTTACGTTTAGGGATCATCAAGGTCAAAGGTCAAATTATCTGGGACCAGTTAATAGAAGCTATTGTGTCGCCCTCATCCCCAACATTTCGGTATATGATTAACCAAAGTCATTAATAAATTTCATTTTTACATTCTGAGCCAAATTGGTGAGAGTTTTTAAGATTTCATTGAAACTTTGCACGAATATACATACATGTATATGATTAAGCGAAATATGTAATCTATTTAACCTTCATAATCAGAGTCATAGGCAATTGTTAAACAAGTCTATTCAACAACGGATAGATTGCACTGAGTTCAAGATCGATGTCGCTTTGACAAAAAAAATAGAAAAAAGTGAGGTTAAAGCTTGCTTCTGTGGAACACGAGGCATGTCTTCATCAGGTTGTCGTCGGCGAGGAGTGCTGAGGGTTTTGTTCAGTTTTATATTTGATCCAGTTTTATCTTTGTCAAAATTGTTTTGCTTTGAAATAAAAAAAAATTTGCTAACTATGGCTACACCATGCCAAGCTTGGGACATTTAAAACACTGACGTGGATTCGATTAAAATATGACCCTTGTATTTTTAATTTTTGACTAATCTTCGCCTCTCAATGCTGTTTTAGTTGGGGTAGTTGTCCGTTACTAACACAGAGATGGCGTGTACCCAGGAAATTGAGGTGCCGCGTAAGGTGACATACAGCAGTTGAACGACTCGTGACATTACAATTGGGTATAAAACCCAAAACATAGAATTGTTCTGTCTAGAGAAGCCTTCTGTAATTATTGTGGTAAAATTACGTAGTTACGGGAATTCGCACGCATAGGAGGTATCCGCCGATTTGTCATCATGATCCACCTATTTATATCAGAATTATAACCCTCAATATTATTCAATATTATTTCAAAAACACATTGTATTTTCGCAAAATCTCACAGAAATGAGACCGCTGTATAATCGGACCCCCTAGAATTTGTACTGACGGATCCGCCCTTGTACCTAATGCGTCCCAGTACATGCCAACTTCCTGTTAGCTACCCCACTTGAAACAGTTGTAGCTGGTTAAAGAAAGCCACAAAGATGTGTCGTCTCCCGGGCTCAAACCCGCGACCTGGCACCTGAGTATGTGTAATAGTATCAGTGGTAGTAAATTTATAGTGTTGGCTGTGGTGGAAGGACTAGAAGTGATATTAAGACGATGGCGATAAAAATGACAGCGATGACAATAACTTGCAGTGGTGCTTATGACAGTTATATAATTATATTGCTATTACTATTAACTGATTGAATGTGGTCCAACACGGCTCTACCAGTAAGTTTATACCATTGAGTCTTAAATTTCAAAGCTACCCATTCACACTTTTGGATATCAAAAGTAAGTGTCAGACATGGGTATCATTTAGTTTGTCCTTATGCAAGGATTTCGCAGATTTCTTTCGATGCTTTTCATGTATGCTATGATAATACTATTCAAAAGTAGAAACTCCACACTTACAAACAAGATACAACATTTAGTGGAAAGACAAAATTTCATACTTACATGTATGAAAGTACAAGTACCTGCAATTAAAAACCGTATATAATTATATAAAACAATATACAATGTACTTTAAGGAAATGTTTTACTTATGGTCCTCAACAAAAACATGCAAATAAAATTCATATTTTAATTTCAGACTTTTTATTATCTATAACATATGCTTACTGGATTTTATATTTCAAATAAGATAATAGGTAAATATTTCAAAATAAGAGACTATTTCATCACCAGCAGGCAGATAAGTAAGTCTCCGTCATTCAAGATTTAAATTCATTTATTAACTAAATATTCACAAATCATGACTCCCACAACGGTTAAAACAGGATAATTCCACCAGCTATTTTGAGTTTCTGCTGAAAGTACGCGTTGCGACACTTAACGGTAGATTTGCGACATTTAGCTACAGAAAAATAATTGCGACATTTAACGACCGAAGATTTTACGACATTTAGCGGCGGTTGCGACATTTAAAGATAGGTGCGACATTTAACGGCAACGTTGCGACATTTAACGGTAGGTGCGACATTAAACGGCGATACGACATTAAACGGTGCCACAGACATCATTGTTTCAAGGACTTCAAGGACTTCAAGTTTCCATGCCTTGACCTTTGCAACAAGTACTTGTTGTATGTCAGATGGTAGGTATTGAATATTTCTATAAGTTTTTGGATAGAGGCCAGTGGAAGATTGGTTTCAGTAATGAACTCCACGAATTTATTAAAGACGATATTGGTTAAACAAACAGTAGCTTTCATTACAGATTTACACCTTTTAATACAAAATGTAACGAGTTATTACAGTATGACATGTGATCTGAGTGGGGTTAAGTATGATTAAGTCCACGGATTTTACTGTATTGCCCGTGTAATTTGACGAGCGTCCCTGACATTGATGACGTAATATTTATTAAGAATGGATAAAACCCGGGAGTGAACGGAATTGCGGTTCGGATCTCATTTTTTAAGCAATTTGAACAATAATAGTGGGCAGGATGGTAAAATTGTTTCTCATCTATTAATATAGAGTTTTACTACAGTATCCTCGCTCTAATAATTAGACACGAGTTAACGATGATACCATACAGACTTTAGTATGGATATCACGTAACTTTATGCGCATGTTATTTCACAGTCTATACGACATCAGTTCAGAAAGTGTTTCTGTAAAAATGCACAGATACTGCCTACACACGTCAATTGTACATCTTAGGGGACTTTTTGCTTGTCAAATATGCAATAAACATTAATTATTGACCGATTAATCAAACAAGCACTTCACATATCGTTTCATCTTCAATCTTCTTCTCTATATATCATTTGATTACATCAACAACATGAAAGGTGCATGGATAATTCAAGTTCTTAATTAAACATAACAACATGCTGCTTCGTATGATTAATTAAGTCTTCAAAACATTTCCAGCTAAATCCTGGAATAAACAGGTTATCATGGATGTACAGCGTATTGTAATATCAACATATATATCCGTATTCACAAATGTGCCGGATAAAAATGCGTGTACTGTTTTTCAACATTTTTTAAAATGGAAACTCATTTATTATTTTCCTATTTATCTTAATGTTATGTCCTCAGTTTTGATTGTTTGTTTCTTCTTCTGTTATTCTTCTACTATGTATGTGTGTGTTTATATGATCTGGGTGTTCTGAATATTGCATTCCGTTCACTATTTATGTTCTATTTGTTCTCTATTTGTTGTGTTAACATATTTGTGTATAATGCCTTAAAAATCGTGTAATCGCAATAAGATGAAAATAGTTTATATCGGAAGCTTTTAAGAGGAATTGAACATGTTTCTGTGTAGCCAACAATTAACAAATTCTGCTTCAAATAAATTATTTATTAACGCTCATAATTCTCATGGGACCATCCTTTTCAATTTTATGCAATACATTTTGCGTAGACAATCCTTAATGATAAAATATTGCTCTCATTATATGTCATATATAATAACCAAATTCGAGAGACATTACATTATGAATATTGACATGTCTATGTATGTTTAGTTCCTGGTAATATTCTCATCGTGTCATAAAGACCATGGCTGTCCAGGCCATTTTCAAAATGTTTTAACTCTAGATCTTTTACTGTTTCTTTGCGATCAATGGTTGTTGGCGTAAACCGAACTTTATGTTATATACTGAATACTAATTTAAAAACTTCACATTCATCATTTCACTTAATCTGATTTTAACGAAGAAAGTCTTCAAAGTTCCAGAAAATAAAAATATGTCATAGCACAAAAAGTAATTGGTCTGGTATAAAGTATTATAATAATAATAATTTTATTTGGCAAGTATACACAACATGGCAATTTAAAACAAAATTGAATGGATAGATAAATACAATACAATAACTGTGAAATTCATCAGTCGAAAAAATAATACTATTACATAAATACACAAACAATAAAAACCATGCAATGCACACCAATACCAATGATAACACAAAAAGAGGAAAAGATTCCTTTTATTTCCATTGTGGTTCTTAATATTGGCAGCGTGACACAGATAGTCATATTATATGAATAAAAAGCAAATAATCAATCAATGCTCGACTAAACATGTCTTCAATTTAGAAAAGATTTTGAGATCACATATATCACAGTCAGATTGTTTATCACATTATTGAGACTAGAGATCACAGTATATGATAGCCAGACTATGAAACTGCAATAATAAAAACTGATAAATTACTCTGGTAGCACTATCAATAAAAAAATAAGATGTTATACAATTGGAACTTGTTAAGAAATAAAATACTTTAGAGAAAGGATGAAAATGATAATTAAGTGACCATTAAATGGGCTTTGATGGCATGTTTGAATGTGAGGGAAGATTCAGCATCCCTGAGACATTGAGGAAGACCATTCCACAGAACAATACTATTAAAAGCAAATGATTTTCTACCAAAGCTTCCTACCGTAGGCAAAGAAAATCACCCTGTGTCACTAAAAGTACAACTAGAATGATAAGAATTACTCGAAAGAAGTACAGACACTCCGGATCTAGTACAACTGTCATGTACCTGAGTAAGGGGTACTAAATGCTCCTTAAGATATTCTGGGGCTGTGTATAACACACAAACCATATACATTATAAAGTTTATCTTATACAACACATGAACCATATGCATTATAAAGTTCATTTTATAAAACATGTACAATACACAAACCTTATACATTGTAAAGTATAAATCTTATAAAACATATAAAAACCAACCCTTATACGTTATAAAATTTATCTTATAAAACACACAAACCATATACATTATAAAGTTTTTCTTATAAAATATGTATAACACAAACCATATACGTTATAAAGTTTATCTTATGAAACACACAAACCATATACATTATAAAGTTTATCTTATAAAACACACAAACCATATACATTATAAAGTTTATTTTATAAAACATGTACAATACACAAACCTTATACATTGTAAAGTTTATCTTATAAAACATATACAACACAAAACCTTATATGTTATAAAGTTTATCTTATAAAACACACAAACAATATACATTATAAAGTTTATCTTATAAAACATATACAACGCAAAACCTTGTACGTTATAAAGTTTATCTTATAAAACACACCAACCATGTACATTAAAAAGTTTATCTTATAAAACATGTACAACACAAAAACGTTATGCATTATAAAGTTTATCTTATAAAACATGTACAACACACAAACCATATACATTATAAAGTTTACCTTATAAAACACACCAACCATATACATTAAAGTTAAAATTCTGTTAAAAAGTTTATCTTATAAAACATGCACAACACATAAGCCATATACATCACAAAGTTTGTCTTATAAACGAGATTGAATACCATTAATAATATTGTTCAATGATATTCAGTGATGATAAATTCTGTATTCAGAGTGTACTCAGTACGTGAAGAAGTAAGATGATTTAACATTGTGGCACCGTTAAATGTCACACCGTTGCCGTTAAATGTCGCCCTTACCGTTAAATGTCGCACCGTTGCCGTTAAATGTCGCAGCCGCAAAATCGTTAAATGTCGCAATTTTAACGTTAAATGTCGCGACTTTTCTGCCACTAAATGTCACAAATATTGGTCAGTATTTTGTCGCTACCTGAGATCATAACTTCAACATTGGGGACCTACCGATCTGGCTGCTAATGATGGAATATGTCTTATTTTAAGTTATTGACCTCTTTCCTTGGACTTACCTTGTTTAAAATCTAAAATTTAAAACTTTCTGCCACAGACAATCATTTTTCATTGTCACATACATTCTCTAGTTAAGGAATTTCCCGGCCAAAAAAGAGCCACAAAAACGAAATGTTGGGAAAGTTTTGAAGTTAATCGGTCTGCAACTTGGAAATTTGGTGCGGGCCGAGAAATTCAAGATGGTAACCGAGATGGCCGCCACTTTGACTTCTAATATGCAGATTGAAGAATATGGGAGTTAAACATCTACATATATATAGGAATCGCCTGCAATGTAAGTGGATGTAAGTTTAAAAACTCAACATGTGTAATTAACTGTTACTTTTTAGGGGTACCCGGAGGGACACAAGCAAGGCCAAAGATCAAATTCTCTATGACCATTTGATAAAACTCATTGTGCCTAAAGTCATTTGCCCTCATCCCCAACATTTCGGCATATGACTGGCCAAAGTTACTTATAAAATTCACTTTTACATTCAGAGCCATATTGGTGGTGTTTGTAAGACTTCATTGAAAATTTCCAGGAATATACATACATGTATATGATTAAGCAGAATATGTATTCTCTGTCTAAACTTCATACTAAGAGTCATGGACAATTGTTAAACAAGCCCATTCAACAATGGATAGCTTGCACTGAGATCAATTTCATGGTCGCCTTAACAAAAAATAGAAAGAAAGTCTGGTAAAAACTTTCTGTGGAACACGAAACATATATACAGGCATGTATGACTTAAAATAGTAATTAACTCGACTACTGGAAGGCTGCTATTGTCCTCATCCTGATGTCGTCGGCCTCGGCGCGGCGTGCTGAAAATTTGGTTTAGTTTTTCGTTTAGACCAGATATATCTTTATCAAAATCGTTTTGCTTTAAAAGAAAAAAATGTTTACTAACCATAGATACACCAAGTGAAATATTTAAAACTCTGACGTGAATTCGATTGAATTATGACCCTTGTATTTTTAATTTTGACTAATTTTCGCTTCTCAATGTTGTTTCAACTGGGGTAGTGGCCCGTTACTAACAAGGAGATGGCGTGAAATTGAGGAAATTGAGGTATCGCGTAAGGCGACATGAAGCGGTTGAATGACTCTTGACTGTTCAGTAAGGTATAAAACCCAAAACATATAAAATCAATTTGTCTAGAGAGGCCTTATCTAATTATTTGATAAGATAATGTTACTACTTGTGGGGGATTCACACACACAGGAGATAAGCCATCATGATCCACCTATTTATATTAGAATTATAACCCTCAATATTATTCAGTCCACAATGTTGCGTTTTAACACCTGTCAAGACATTTAGGATATGCCTGCTCAGGCAATTTTCTACATGCATAACTTGATATCTTATTACTGCTTGAATCATTTACAGAGGCTGCCTTAGTCACTAGATTCGAACCAGTGCATTCTTCGCGAATAATGTATTTCACACAAACGATGGCTTATTTTCTCTAGTTGGATCAAGCGGAGCATCAGGGGAATTTCAAAAATACACTGTATTTTCTAAAAAGCTCACAGAAATAAGACCGCTGCACGATCGAACCTTCTAGAATTTGGGCCAACGGATCCGCCCTTGTACATAATGCGTCCCAGTACAAACTAACTTGACCCCACTTGAAACAGCTGTAGATGGTTAAAGAAAGTCACAAAGATGTGTCGCCACCCGGGCTCGAAACAGCGACCCCAGAACCTAAGTATTCGCCTGTACCGGTTCCGGTTGCCAAAAAGAACTAGTAGTAGCAGTAATAGTAGCACTAGCTACCAGTAATAGTAAGTATGTAGTGGTAGCAGTGGTAAATGGAGAAGAAGTCATAATAAGACGATAAAAACGACAGCGAGGACGACAGCTTGCGGTGGGGCTGATGACATTTATATGATTATGTTGCCATTACTATTAACTGATTGGATTTGGTCCAACATGGCTCTACCAGTAAGTTTATACCTTTGAATCTTAAATTTTAAATTTACTCATTCACACTTTGGATAACATTTTTATAATAACGCTATCAAAAGTAAGTGTCAACAAACTGTTTACTTTTAATTTAGTTTGTCATCGTGTCCTTATAAGGATTTGGAAGATTTCCTACTATACATTTCATGTGGGCTATGATAATACCATTCAAAAGTACGAAACTCTTACAAACGAACTATAACATTTAGCAGAAAGTCAAAACTGAATGCTTACATGCATGCCAAAGTGCGAGTACTTGTAATTGATAGGCGAATATATATAAAACAATATACAATTTACTTTAAGGAAATGTATCCCTTATGGTCCTCAACAAAAACATACAAATAAAAGTCATATTTAATTTCAGGCCTTTTACTATCTATTACATTCATTCATTAACAAAACATTCACAAATACTTCCCCAACGATTAAAACAGTATAATCCCATTAGCAACTTTGAGTTTCCCCTAAAAATACACGTTGCGACTTTAACGGTAGAGTTGTGACATTTAGCGGCAGAAAAAAATGCGAAATTCAATGTTAAAATTGCGACATTTAACGGCAAACATTTTTGCGACATTTTGCGGCGGTTGCGACATTCAACGGCAACAGTGCGACATTTAACGGTAAGTGCGACATTTGATGGCGATGCGACATTTAACGGTGCCACAGACAATTAAACAGAGACAAAAACAAAAATCATACAAAATGATGCGAAGGAGCTGTTATTTCTTACAGAAGAAAGGCATTTTCCGAACAGAAGAAAATAAACCGAACTACATTGGACGTTTGTTGATAAAAGCAGCCAGGAAATTGAATTCTGTTTCACAAAACAAAAGCACTCTAAATCTGATTTGTGGTCCAAATGCTGATAGCTGGAACAATTAACCGATATACCGATTAATATTGCAATACGAATTCTGACGGTTTTTTACCGGTTCGTTTGCCTCTGAACCGGTTTTTGTAGTCATGGCGACGCCACCGATGAAAAGATCTCAGAAATAATACAAATTTACATGCAAACAAAATTTAATCGCTACATTTTCGTAAATGCCGGAAGATGCAACCGTTATACCTACACGTGTTTGATCTGCGACACTAGTTGACATATCTGCGTGCGTATATACATGTGTATACATGTAACAATACGATAAAAACCGTATTGCAATATATTGCAATACGCAAAACCCCGTATTGCAAGATATTGCAATACGTTTTTTATCGTATTGTTGCACCCCTAGCTAATAGACTAAAAACCAGAGACTCACATGAGCCTATTGTTGTGGACCCCAGCAGCATAGACTAGGGATGTGGTCAAGGTCCTGATGTCACATTGTGTAAATATGTAAATATTATAAAATATGTCTTGGAACATAGGACTATCTTCAAAATAGGACACTTAACATATCGGTTCCTTTATTAGTAAATATGACATTTTTGGGTCTCTTAGGTGTTATCTAAAAACTTTCAATTTCCTGGCTATAAATAATTTCATTATCAGCGTCAAAATACTCCAGCACAGGGTTGGTACAACAATGGCTAGTATTGTAGTATTAGTTTAATTGAATTTGTGTATGTATCTGTTCTGCATTCTTCGAGTAAGCTGTGCGTGTTGATCAAGGTAAATAAGTGTGTTTTTAATAAGTACTAGTATTTATTGGTGTGTTTCATTTATACCTCCTACCTCATCTCCTGCCTATACGCAGAGCCATGTCATGGATTACATATATTTGAACACTACCTGAATGAATTGGATATAAATTTTCACGATTATCTCCTAATATTAGGAATGTTGAGCTTTAAACGCTAGATCTGGCTCTGCAAATGGCATTAAACTGGACCTCAGAATTCCGGAACTTGAACAATTACATGATTTATTAGATAGTGACGTGATGTCAAGACGCTCAGGCGATCTTGTTGTGAACAATTGGGTCAAAGAATTTCTTCAGTTTTGTAAATGCATAACTTGCTGATAGCTAATGGTAGACTTGGTGATGATTCTGGTATTGGTCAGTATATTATACATTTACAAATTAGTTAGGAATGAATGTGATTGTCTATATACTTCAAAATTCGATGATGAATATGGTAGCAGTGTTTAATAACATTTAGAAATCATTCAAATGATATCTTTGCTCATTGTGTCGATAGAAATGAAGTTCCTGATACATCAATAGAGTTAAGCTTTAACAATGATAATATGCCATGCTTCATTCATTGACATTAAATCAATGACGACTTATTCATTTGTTGCTGAAATACTCGACTGCGTAAGTGACCAATAGTGCTAATAATGATGTGCAAAGATTACGTGATACTTCCACTGAATCTGTAACTTGTTACGGAAAGAGAAGTACTGTGAGACGTTTTTTGTTTTGTTTGTTTTAATATGACATATTGTCACTGGGGTTTGACACCATTTTTCAACAATTTTTCAGTTATGTACGGCGATCGGTTCACCTAACCAGTTTTCCTGGACTGTATAATAACCAGTACTAACTTACCCTTCCACAAGGAGCCGGCAACTTCTCTACATATGGAGGAAAATCGACATTTTTGTCAAATTTTCATAGAAGGGTATGACCTGCCGCGACCGGGATTCGAACCCGGATATCCGGGTTACAAGTCCAGCGCACAAACCACTGGACCATGGCTGCGACTACTGTGAGACGTAAAGTGAAATCGTAATGGATGATGACTGTTCTGTTGCAAAAGATGTTGCAAATGATGAATAAAAGACACTGCGCAGCAAATTTAGAGAGGACAGATCGCAAGAAAGCTAAGATCAGCATATTGATGTCAAAGAAGATATAAATCTACATTTTCGGCTATGCAATGAACTCGATACCTTGTCTCCAGAACGAATGATCCCAAATCCTTTTGGAAAAAGTTGAAATACCTGACAAAACAGTCAAAGACAACATCAACTATATCAACTGAAGACATGGAACAACATTTTGAAAATTTGTTCCAAACTGATTGTACTGAAAATGATGTAAACTGGAACTAGGTGACTAAATACCCACCGCATAGCCCTTTTTAAGAAGCTTATTAATGTAGAAGACTTTCTGGAGAAGAGACGTTCACAAGATTTTGTCTACAAACAAATAAAAAAGGGGCATAACTCCGTGGGAATATATCCGAATGTATTTTTATTTATGTGCACAAGTAGACCCAACGCCTACTGTACTGGTAAAGTTTTATAAAAATCAAACCTACCGTTTCGGAGAAGATTTCGTCTACAGACGGACTGACAGACAGACGGACGGACGGACAACCAGTATACCTCCCCTACTACTTTGTTGTGAGGGGGGTACAATATGTGTTAACCTGACTGGCATAGAAGACACAAGTTTCAATGATGAAATAACAGAAGAACAGAAATGAAAAACAGAGGAAATCTAGTGAGTGTGAAACAAATGAAATCTTGAAAAAAATTATGAAGATAATTTACCTCCAGAATTTTATAAATGCATTATTGAAATAATATTACCCATTATACGTATACTCTTTTTGGATTTTGGAACTCAAGCATCTCAAGCATGGAGTAGTGCAATTATCATCACCATATATACTACTCAACTTTTGCTGAGCACCAAATGTTTTAGTGTGAATATTTTCGGCGATGATTTGATTACCATCGTACAGATGATTATTAGTGTCAATTTCATGTTTATCCAATTTGATAGCAGAACAAATTTAACATTTTTACTGATTTTGCATTATTTAAGTGCCAGAGAAGAGGAAGACCCCCTATGTCCAATATTTTAGACATGCAACTTGTTTCCCAAATTTTCACAACTCTATTTATGTTTACATGTTCATTCTTCACTCAAATGCTGTCTTATCATAGCGTTTACCATGTCAAAGTCACCAATGTAAAAAGTCTCATCTTTGAACGACCATGAATGTGTAATGTCGATATATAAGGACAATTGTGATAAAAAACTTTGTGATAATTATTATTCATTGTGACATTTAATATTATATTAAGTCAATATGTGTTAAAAATAACTTTGTGATAATTATTATATATATCTAGTTTATATATAATTGTGATATTAATTGTCTAAGTCATGCCATCATTGCTAAGGGACCACTATGGAAATAAGGGTTTACCTTTTCTTGTGTTATCCCTGGTATTGGTGTGCATGTCATGGTGTTTATACTCATGCTGTGTTATGTTATGTATCACTACATGTTGTTTTATTACCATGTATGTACTATATGCCAAAATAAATCTTATCTTAATTATGTGTCTCTGCTTCCACTAAAAAAAACAGAAAACGAGGGATGCATGCTTTCTGTGACCACATGGCGTGATAAAACAATTTGCATTTAGGATTTAGGTTGGGGTCATCTCAAAACATTGCTGAATCAAACTATGCAAAATAAATAATTGAATCATTGTTATACTTTTCATAATATAGTGAGAAACATTTGGTACTAAGCAAAAGTTGAGTAGTATATAAGAAAGGTAACCCCATCCAACTTAGCAATTATCCTGGATTATTACTTCTTGATATAATAGGTAAACTATAACCGTCGGTTGATTTTTTACGAAAATTAATGAGTCACAAAATGAATTCAGTTAATCATACTCTACTATTGACATCGCGTTTGTTACGCTATCTGTGACATCCAAATACAACAATGTTACTGGTAGAAAACTGGATGTGTGTTTTGTAGACTACGAAACTGCATTTGATTCATTTAAGAGGCCTAAATTGTGGTAAAGTCTTGAAAGAAAGCACTGAAGCTATTGAAAACATTTATTGCCGTGTATAAAAAGTGAAATTTTGTGTACAAAATAAACACGAACTGAGTGAATATTTCAACCGTTAAATGGGCCTCAAGCAAGGTTCTCTCATATCCCCTAAATTGTTCACATCATTCATAAATGAACTGGCTAGTATGACTAATAACAGTGGTGTATCAAGCATTCAAATAGGAACGAATAAAATTGAAGTACTGATGTTTGCTAATGATGTTGGATTACGAGTACTTGTTGGTAGCAATGCTAGGCTATAAATAGCTTAATACAGTAGAAAAATCTCGTATGGATTATTTCAATGTAAATGTTAACAGACAAATTGTTGTTTTCCGTAATAGCGGCATTGCATCAACAAATGAAAGATAGACATTTCAGGGTAGGCAGTTAGAAGTGGTGAACTCTTTTGTATATGTTGGTGTTTTATTTATCGCATTGTGTTCATTAGAAAAAAATGTCAATGAAGCAATTAATCATAGGGAAACATGCAGTTATAGCAAAACTATCCAAATTTTATTCATATGGCCAACTCACACGAAAAGTAATTTTAAATTGTTTAATACGAACATTTTGCTTATTGTACCGTATGGTTCTGAGTTGTTGGGATTGAGAGAATATGTTTGCATTGAAGCTGTTTTACCTACGCTTGTAAACGTTACCTGTGCGTCACTTCACGCTGTACAAATGCTGCCGTACATGTGATAGTGTGAGATATCCCACATATATACTGACACTATGAAACGTTGTTTGAAATTTTGGTTACAGCTGTTGAAAATGCCAAGTAACAGACTTACCGGAAAATGTTACGACATGCCATTTATTCTTTATTTACATGGGAAATGTGATTGAGTAGGCCATATCAGACACCTTTTGGATTCGGCTATATCTGGAACAATCAGTCAGTAGCAAATGAAAAAAAGTTACATATTGTTACAAATATTTTAAAATTGGTCATAAGATATCGACAATTTTTAACATAAGATCTACATGATATTAAGCGAATGAGTAAATGATAAATAAGTGGTAGTATTGTTTATTACTTGATTCTGATTACGTACATCTTACTAAATGTGTTAATTTATGACAAAGAAAATTGTTGCACGCTGTGTATTGAGATGCTTAATCACTTTAAGGTACCCCTGAGAGTACAAAGTATAAATTAAGATGCTAATGCTGCCAATGTCTAATCTTTTCATCATCAACTTTGAATTACAGTCAAATCGGTCCCAACTCAAATCGGCCCTAAGTCAAGTCGGCCCCAATATTAAAACAATATTAATATCTTAATACACATCTCCTACGAACACGATCGTTTTTTTGTGCTGTTTTGCTTATAAAGAAAAAACGTTTTTTCTTCTCCTGAAAATTTACCTTTCAAAAATAAGTATGCGTTTGATTTTTCGTATTTAAACAAATCCACTGCTTATAGTACTTTACTTACAAAATCCATGATTTTTTACTGATATCATAATTTCTTATAATTAAGAGCATTATGTATTTTAACTAATATCTGTTTTTCAAGTGAGACTGCCAATAGATAAAAATTCCTATAATAAACGAAATATGATGTACTTACGTTGGTTCAAACATGTAAATGTAAACAAATAATGACCGGCTTTTATCTCCTTTTAAAGTTTCTCCTGACTTTAATTTTGTTGTCAAGTCGGATTTTATCCGCCCGCATATATCAAACTACATTTATTATTCCATGATAAGATTGTAGTCCGTACAGTACTATAGGTACTCAATCTGTATTTTAGTCGAGCAATTCTGAGTGAATCAACTGTCTAATCGCTCTGTTTCATTAAATGAATTAAGGTCGCTTTCACCTTGGCCCAAAAGTCAACACGACGCCATGCTTTCGCTAAGAATTATGGGTATATTTTAAGTCGTCTGATTATAAACAATCAACAAGTATTAGCATTTCAAAAAAAAATGCTTGGAATCGCCGTTCAGTCAAGTATAAGAGCTAAGAATAGATTATTGAATAAAGATTTCCTAGATATTTCATTTCTGGTATCATTGCGTTGCGCTGATATATAGGATGGGGTAATTTTCTTGGCATGGTAAGATAGCAATGAATATTTCGCTTGGCATGGTAAGGCAGCAAAAGAATAATTCAACAAAACGGTTAGGTTGATTAACGGGGATCATCTAATAATTAGCGAAACCGTGCAAAGTTTTCAAAATCTTTCATTGAAATCTTTGTTTTAATTACTTTGCTATCGTAACATACAATATCATGTTTGTTTCTTTTAAACACACCCCTTTTGTGCTTGAGGAAAGCAGTTTACTCAAACAATACTGCGAGTAAAAGCGCTTTCTATCCAAAATTGAAACGGTAGTATATAAGACTGTACAATACACGTCAATTATTGAATGACACTCGGGTCTCGCTACTTCTTGACCGTGATTCATTTTTCGGCTGCAGACGCTACCTGAAATCAAGGTTACTGGCGGGGTTGGGGTAGTCACTGCGGCGAGCTACATGTAAGACGAATTAATTTGTTATTGCGAGATATTTATTTAAAATTCATTTATCAAAAAAAAAATCTAAAACACAGTATGTTCACAGTTAACTCGATGGTTGCAAGCGATTAGTAAGGCTATTTTTCGATGTTCTGGGGCAAGAGTAAAGAGTGTTATTATTACCCATTGGAACCTCTCACTGTCGAACATCCACCATTTCAATAGAGTTTACCAATGGGGTTAAGGCAGTACGTCGATATGTTCACGTGAAAAACGATTAGACGATGTTTATTACAATAATTTTGAAACGACAAAGTGCATACGACAAAGACCACGGGACACAATGAATTATGTTATTATATGCGCGCACAAATCGGATAATTATTGGTGCAACGTTTTATCTTTTCTTGCGATTTGTAGCAATTTTTATACTTGTTTCTTATTGAGAGTTTGCAACACAATTTCCTATATTTACGATGATATTAAACTGGTTCCCGTTGACTGGTTGTACAGAGATAACGTTCCTTTGGTGCACTGCAACATAGAACGGGGAACAGTTAACGACGATAAAAAATACCCCAAAAGAGCATATATAAAAGATATAACTACAATATCGAAGTATCACATTCAGAGGAAACAAAGGATTTCATGATGAATTAAACTAGCATTTATTAATCAAATAAAATCCTCATTTTTGTAGAAATATACTCGTTTCTGAACAATAAAAGCTAATGTTTTTGAGTAAAATAGTCGAAATATTGTTTACCCAGCAGGACCCTACAAACTGGAGATATAACCCGACAAAAACATGGCGGATGATGTGCCCCGTAGGAGGTCTTTTTGTCCGATATTTTTTTATCATTCTCCTTTCTGATTGGCTTTGAACAGGCGGTGTAAGTTAGAAATGGTCAAATCTGGTTAAGTGTATATGTCGCCGTCTGTGAACGGGACAAAAAGCCATTGAAATCTACTGAAAAGAACCATCCTTAAAAGTAAATGTTTTAATTTATTGTTATGTGTATAATGTGTAATTTTTACGTAATTTGGTCCACATTAGATTTTTTTCATTTTCTGCTTATAGAGTTACTTTACCGGCCAATTCATAGTCGATGCCTAATATTACCATAGATGAATATTACTATGGATGAATTTTACTATAGATTATTCTTACCATAGATGAATATTGCTATGGATGAATATCACCATAGATGAATATTACTATGGATGAATAATACTATGGATGAATGTTACTAGGATGAATATTGCTATGGATGAATATTACTATAGATTACTCTTACCTATGGATGAATATTACTATAGATTACTCTTACCATATTGCTATGGATGAATATTACTATAGATTACTCTTACCATAGATGAATATTGCTATGGATGAATATTACTATAGATTACTCTTACCATAGATGAATATTGCTATGGATGAATATTACTATATATTACTCTTACCATAGATGAATATTGTTATGGATGAATGCTACTATGGATGAATGTTACTAGGATGAATATTACTATGGATGAATATTACTTAGGATGAATATCACTATAGATGAATATTGCTATGGATGAATGTTACTATGTATGAAGGTTACTAAGATGAATAATACTATGGAAGAAGGTTTCTAGGATGAATATTACTGTGGATCAATATTATTATGAATGAATGCTACTATGATTGAATATTACTACGGATGAGGGTTACTAGGATGAATGATACTATGGATGAATGTTACTCGGATGAATATTACTATGGATGAATGTTACTATGATTGAAGGTTACTAAGATGAATGTTACTATGGATGAATGTTACTATGGATGAATGTTACTAAGATGAATGTTACTTTGGATGAAGGTTATTAGGATGAATGTTACTATAGATGAATATTACTATGGATGAATGTTACTATGATTGAATATTACTATGGATGAAGGTTATAAGGATGAATGTTACTATGGATGAATGTTACTAAGGATGAAGGTTACTATGGATGATGGTTACTATGGATGAATGTTACTAAGGATGAAGGTTACTATGGATGAAGGTTACTGAGGATGAAGGTTACTGAAGAGGAATACTGAGGCAAAGAGTCTTGAAATTTGTATTTTCCTCGACAAGAATTTCATAATAAATCATATCTGAACTAACCACCTTGTTACAGAAGCGGACACTATATGCTTATTTTGAGCCAGTGTCTCATGTTTGTACTTTAGTTATTACCGGTAATGTGTCAATTCAGAAACCAAAAAATAATTTGTAAGATTGTGGTGTATGAAATAACGAGCTCTCTGCTGCTGTTTACGATGATATCCGTTTCTTTACTCAGAAGTTTGATTTCGACATTTGCAATAAAGGGAGTCTGTGCGGATTGGTTTGTTTACATGAAATTAATTGATAAATTTCCTATAGAGACTATTACAATAAAATTGTCTCAACCTAGCTAACAGATGATAATCTGATAATGCAGTCATAAATCAGTGCGTATTGCTGTCCGGATGGTATGTGTACTATTACTCTGGTTTTATAATCCCATTCGCTATTTTAATAAATGTTGGATACATGGAAATTAATGGCGTATTCAACTTTTAGTTATCAAATGGAAAGTGTATTACAGGTTTACAGCAATGAAAACCTCGTGAAATTATCGAATTCTTAGTCATTAAAGTGTTGCTAATGGATTCGACAATAAATAATGTAATAATGAGTTGATGAAATACGAAACGTATGCCAATGAACTCGTGAGATCTTCTGTTTCAACTTAAATAACACCGTGTACAACCGTGTTCAAAGCGTTAGTGGCGTATCTGTTGCAACGTCATATAAGAACGTGAATATGTCCCAAGCTGACTATTTCAACACATATAGTGTGAACAAAGACCGCACCTATAAGATTTAAACTATAAGAAATAAAACAATCAATAAAACTATCTCTGACTGTTTATTCATTTTACATGTATGTTTTCCATGGTGTAAAATTTTCATAGAAGGTACAATTACATTTACTGGTTGCCTTGGCCTTACTCATTTCGAATATTTCATTCTGTTCAATTATCATTAATTATTGAAGCTTCGTAATTATAAATCTAACACTTCTGTAATAGCGCTGTTTGTACAATACATCTGTTTATACTAGTTTGTATGCCCGTCAGCCCGATTAGCTTAGCTGACTTGCAAGCCAAGCAGACGGTCGTGGGTTTGAGCCCCGTATCGGGAACTTCTTATCTCCTGTCTCCTATCACATTGGAGCCATGAGTGTGTGTGTGTGTGTGTGTGCGTGTGTGCGTGCGTGCGTGCGTGCGTACGTGCCAGGGTGCGTGTTTGTGTGTGTACCCTTGGAATCCTAGTGGCTGTGTTAGCTTAAACAACCTGTTGTTGTCGGCCAATTAATTCGCCAGAACTGATTTTATGTTTCTCTTTAACTGATTTCCAAAACACAGCCTGTGTAAAAAATATTATATGGACCTAGGTTCTGTAAATATTAGGTGCACTGATCTCAACAATGGAATTGAATGTAAATATTGTTTCAGTATTTTGTGATTCAATGTGGCAATATTCTTTGGTAAAACGTGTTATTAAATCATGATTGATGTCAATGTGACGCACCTTTTTACGTGAGTGTGCGTTTAACTGTTCCGATATATGAGCGGTTGCTCATATCACCTGGCAGTATTTTCTTATGTCGTGTGTGTGTGTGTGTGCATGCGTGCGTGCGTGCGTGTGTGTGTGTTTGACGTCTGACCAAGTAACAATATACTGTTCAAATCTACCAAATAATCCATCTAACCAGTAAGTGTGCCTGACAGCTCGTTTAGTTACTCTGTAGATTTCTTCTCTACCAAATACTCAGTTCTGTCACAGACAAAATGTTTATTACAAAAACGTTTGATCCAATTGTTCTAGTTGTCTGAACTATCACTAACACATCTTATTGTTTTCATTTGTGTTTGGCGTAATTGACATCTTGAGATGACAGTCTCATTTCCTATGACGAGTGCTTCATCTAGTGAGTAAATTCTTGCTTCATCATGATCCGGTTCTCTTGTCTGTCTTACTATAATTACGTTCAGCGCATAGATTTTCCATTAGTCGTTTCTGTTAAATTATCTTCGTTCAGTTAAGACTTTTATTAAATTGAGTCATTCATTTATTTCTATTGAATTAATGTAGAATTGTTTTTAATTGTACTTTTAAGTATACTGAACATACAGTAATGCTAATCACGCACCAATGTACACATCAAGTTACTTTTTTATTCATGTAAATGAATGATTCAGAATATAAAATACATAAAAAATAACAACATGAATCAATAGCTAGGATAACGTGATGGTCCTGTATATCGCTCACCTTAATAACATGATGAATTGACAACTTGGAAAACAAGTGACTCTAAGGACACAACAACTTTTTACACTGGAGCATAATTTGATAAATATCAATAGAGAAACACCTGACAATATTATGCACTAAATATCTAGGTCATGAGCTTTTGACCAGATGATTTTGAAAGTATTCCCAATGTAAGTCTGTGTAAAATGAGTGAAACCGGGACGGGGCCAATTTTTACCTCGGCGCATAATTTTAACAATGTCGATAGAGAACCACTAGAAAATGCAACACACCAATAGCTAAGCTCTAGGCCATGCGGTTTTGGCCACCAAATTATTCAAAGATTTTCTCTATAAAATCTATATAAAACAAGTAACTCTTGGGGCGAGGCCAATTTCACTTAGTGGGAATTATTTACAAACTCTCGGTAGAAAACTTACCAAGGATCATTCCTGTGAAGTTTAATTTGAATTAGCCTAGTGGTTTCAGGGTCACACGACACTCAACGACGGACCGGGTGATCGCAAAATGATAAAGAAAACAAGGAATTTTAAAATCCTTATAATAACATATACATACAACGTTTACCCTCACGCAAAAACTTCTCAAGATGAAGGTTATACTCATTATTTGTGACAACGGTACTGAAAACAAACATAACTTAGTCACTCTAGAATTAAACAATATCATGCTCTACGAATTTGGAAAAATACTTTACTCTAACTCTATAGAACCTTTTTTGAAACGAGTAATCAGCGGATGATAACATACGAATATCCATGTCCCAGTATGTATATGTACCATGTTTCTGTATTTATACTATGTTTCTGTATGTATACTATGTTTCTGTATGTATACTATGTTTCTGTATGTATACTATGTTTCTGTATTTATACTATGTTTCTGTATTTATACTATGTTTCTGTATTTATACTATGTTTCTGTATGTATACTATGTTTCTGTATTTATACTATGTTTCTGTATGTATACTATGTTTCTGTATGTATACTATGTTTCTGTATGTATACTATGTTTCTGTATTTATACTATGTTTCTGTATGTATACTATGTTTCTGTATTTATACTATGTTTCTGTATGTATACTATGTTTCTGTATTTATACTATGTTTCTGTATGTATACTATGTTTCTGTATGTATACTATGTTTCTGTATGTATACTATGTTTCTATGTTTCTGTATGTATACTATGTTTCTGTATGTATACTATGTTTCTGTATTTATACTATGTTTCTGTATGTATACTATGTTTCTGTATTTATACTATGTTTCTGTATGTATACTATGTTTCTGTATGTATACTATGTTTCTGTATGTATACTATGTTTCTGTATTTATACTATATTTCTGTATGTATTCTATGTCTTTAGTTAAATTTGAATATACATGTTCCTGTATACATACTATGCATCCTGTATGAAGTCATGAAATTACCCCAAATAACACTTATAATTAACATAAATAATGTCAGAAGCCTCCGTCGTCAAACAATATTATTACATACTAACTTTATGCATCGCAATAGAATTATGTACATATATATATATATATATATATATATATATATATATATATATATATATATATATATATATATTTATATACAACAGTTCATAAAATCATGTTTAAATAAGATCAATAACTTTAGTGTCATATATACAACGAAACATACATGCATTTGTCTAACCAATATACCTATGCCGAAACAAAATACAAGGACATTGTAATAGTGATATGACACATATAACGGTAATTATAACAATGAGTGCTAATGTTAAAAAATATCAGATGCTCATATTTTGTCTTTTTATGGTAAAAGATTTGTGTAAATAAATCCCTAAATTTCTAACAATATTTTCATTTGTTTAAGTTATCAGTTCTATGACTTAATCATGCTTGGCCTTTTCCGAAAATAATCTTTAATATATTGGGTTTTTTTTAATATTAAGAATTGTAAAATGGTTAGATATAGATTTTCGATTTCGTTACCTCTTCTGTGATTAAATTTTTGAAACGTACAGAAAGTAGAAATGATGAGTTTTTGAGTTTTTGGATTTGTCAGATTCCTGAAATGATCATCAGTGTCATCATATTGCTCTCTCATATATCACACTTTTGAATCAAAGTTTAGCCATTCAGATCATACAGAGATAAGAATTGTGCATTGTTTCTAAAATACCATACATCATTATTAATAGAGATCAAATATTAGATAAACATTTGTGATATACTGTGTTAAAGTGAGCTACTGAAAATGAAAATATTTCATATGCAGCCAAGATGTCTGTGACATCCTGGCAAAATTCGTTTTTTAAACAAATATAGTGTTAAAGTTCAAGAACTTATTATTTTAATGTATTAATGTTCATGTGAAAAAAGAAAACGACTCTTGTTTTTATCGTTTGAATCCAGGATTTGAGGTTCAGAATAAGTAATATTCGTTTGACCGTCTGTTCCACCGTCTGTAAACAAAATCTTGGATTTATATTAAACTTTACCCACAAATTATGCATTAGGTCTGCATGCGCATATTGTAAAGAAATTATTTGGATTCATTTTCTCGGAGTTATGCCCCTGTGTTTATTTGTCTTTAGACTCAATCTCGTGTGCGCTTCTTCTCCTGAACGGCTCGTTAGATTTTTATAAAACTTTACCCACACATATTGTAAAAAAGCATTCGGATTTATTTTCACATAGTTAGGCCTCTTTTTTGCATATCTGAGACTTTATCTTTTGTGGGTGTCTTCCCCAAAGCGACTTCGTGGATTTCAATAAAACTTAACAACATAATTAGCATGACATCTCCTCTTCATATTGTAAGAAAAAAATCATTATTTTCGCTGAGTTATTAAGCTTTGAAAAGTGCTCAGCGGATATTTTATCGCATCCAGTGATTGTTCTTGTTTGAATTTAAAATTCAACTTCCTTCATATATAACATCATTGTACAGAGAGACAATCTTAGGGAAAAATGGATTGTCTCCCTTATCTTGTGTAGAATTCATCCCACTAACAAAACGTTCTGTATGTGTCATGTGTAGAAATCATCCCACTAACAAGATATTACATGTATGTTTCATGTGTGGAATTCATCCTACTAATAAGATATTACATGTATGTGTCATGTGCAGAAATCATCCCACTAACAAGATATTACATGTATGTGTCATGTGTAGAATTCATCCCATTAACAAGATATTGCATGTGTCATGTATGTGTCATATGTTTTTGAGAAGACATTATTGAAAGAGTTTTCCGTATTTTAACACTGTTTTTTTTTTTTTTTTTTTTTGACATTTGACAGGGTGCTCTGTGCTGTACATATGTCTTTGATTTCTTACTTTCTATTACAAACATCCTATCAAAACGTTTTGTCAATATCATAGATGAGAAATATCTTGGGGAAAAGTACTGTCTAAAGAAAAAAAGATAAAGCTACATATGGTAAATCGTTTGTATCATATTTTGAAAAGAAATTTACTTGCTCGATTAGATATGATATTAATTTTATAGTCTTGTCCAAAAACAAAAACTGACAAGTGTGAAACCTACAAGCAGCGTGCTACAAATGTAATAATACAAAATCATAAGACAATAATCCATCATTGCTAATGAAAATAAGCTAAATTCTGTACATTCTGTTGATAACAGGACTTAAATGCACGTAGGATTTAAATCGTAATATTGAATGTTTTCACAGTAGTTACACCCAGAGCGATCTCTCACTTAGTGAATGTGCTAGCAGTTCGGTAAACGTATTTTCTCACATTGAATAGAGTATATAGGAAATCGAAGCTACAGCGTTCGGTAGCTTACAGCGAAAGCTACGAACATATTATTTCGAAACTGCCGGTCACCAATCTAGCAGGCATTCAATGCTTACACAAAAACTTCGGAAATAACTATTATATTTTCAGAGGAATTTTGATTTGTTTGAACATCCAACTATAATATACATCGTTATTTGTATGATGAATATCTTGTAGTGTTGACAACATAGTTGGACTATTTATATACAAAGGAAACAAACTGCTTAAACAATTTGGATTTTATGAATATCCCGATATATCGAAGTGTTTTATAAAACCTTTGTGACGAATGTGGAAGGAATCGTTTATTACCTTAGAACGTGTGCATATTAGATTGAGTGAAACTACGAGGATTAGGTAATGTCATTATACAATGAAGGCTGTCAAATCATAAACATGTAATCATGTCATAATTAAGTTTGTTCGTGCAAATCATTTTGTCAAGTGTATTCCCATGTTCACGAATTAATCTTTAGATCTAAAACCGTTAAAAGTGAAATGATATTTTGATTAGATTTTTTTATAAAACATATCTATTTCCTGATATTTCGGACTCGTTCGCGTGTGTACGTTCATTCATATGAATGTTAATTTCTCAGAAGGAAGAATGTTTGATTTTTGTTTTATTAATCTCTTTAGATCAGGCAACCATTCTGAAATGATTAACTAAGTACATCGTATGAATCGAAATGTCGGAAATTATCACGTGCCGTAAAATTGAAATTTTACATTAAAATCGAGATGTTCATAGGTATTGATCAAGCTACCTGAAATAAAGCCAGTAAAGAAATATCTTAACTACACAATAAATGTCCAATTGAAAAGCTGTTAAAAGTATTTTTAGCAAAATGTATCATACATGACATTTGGTGTTTAATTCTTAACACAAATTTAATGGATGGAAATTTTGATCTCTTCTATATTTCAGGTGGCTAGTTTACTGTAACACGTGTAGATAGTGAGGTGAGTCCATTTTATTATTGTTTAACTTAATAATTAACTACAATAAAGATTCATCTTAATATTGGTACACTGTACAATTACTCTATATTTTACATTAAATCATTATTTGAATTTTTAAGAGCTGCGAACATTTAACAAGATTGATTCCACGAAATAAGTTCCACGAAGTGAACTGAAGAACAGTGTGATTAAAGATATATGTAAGAGTAAAAACACGGTTTGCACTATAATATAATATAACTGACCAGGATCTATTAGCAGGCATTTTAAACATGGTACCATATGAACTTACTGACCGGTTGCATTAATCACCACTAGTTTTCATGCAGACCTACTTAAATACCATGTGCTTAAATAATTTTAAAATCATCCATCTTCAATACCATGTCCTGATATTTATTTTATATTAAATATCTAAATAATGATTTTTACTCTGTAAATTGCATCAAAATAGTTTAACTGTTAAATACAAATTGAATCCGTAATATATATAGTGATGTCTTAGTTTTCTTAATTGTTCGGTCCATAAAAGTAGTTTCAATTTCAATAACGTAGTCACATTAAAAAAGATTAGGAAATTGTCGAATGCAAAATATCATAACAAAACCAGACAAATTAAATAAAACTCACTACCACTTTATCTAATACCTTCCAGTGTTGTAAATTCTTTGTTAGCAATCCTGTTTACTTGGTATCTTGCTATGAAATAATAATTTACATTTAATTAATACAACTCTACGTACATAACATGCTCATTAAAATATTTTGGTGTGTACATCAATGGTAACTGTATTAATTTTGTCAAACCATTCCCCAAATTGTCCCTGATTTCAGTATATGTTTTAATATAATGCAAAGAACACAGCATTTTAAGGGTAATTGTTTTCTCTGTTATAAATGTCGATGTACCAGTTGATATTAGTTTATAGCAACTTTCAGTCGGTTGTTGCATGATAAATCAATACTTCTATTCAGTGTAACAAACTACTGTAGTATCATAATGATCGTGTCGATCGAAACAAAAGGTTGAAACGCTGGTCAATATATAATGGCTACAACTTTTGTGTTAAATTATTTTTCACTTGTATGATATGTATATTGTATAATGGTCAGTTATGAAGACTTATAGACACTGCCTGTCTGTCTGCCTACCTGTCTGTGCCTGGATGCCTGCCGGTTAGTTAGGAAGTTTTATAGACGCTAGTTTATTCACGTGGTTAGTTAGGAAGTTTATTCACGTGGTTAGTAAGGAAGTTAATTCACGTGGTTAGTTAGGAAGTTTTATAGACACTAGTTTATTCACGTGGTTAGTTAGGAAGTTTTATAGACACTAGTTTATTCACGTGGTTAGTTAGGAAGTTTTATAGACACTAGTTTATTCACGTGGTTAGTTAGGAAGTTTTATAGACACTAGTTTATTCACGTGGTTAGTTAGGAAGTTTTATAGACACTAGTTTATTCACGTGGTTAGTTAGGAAGTTTTATAGACACTAGTTTATTCACGTGGTTAGTTAGGAAGTTTTATAGACACTAGTTAATCACGTGGTTAGTTAGGAAGTTTATTCACGTGGTTAGTTTGAAAGTTTTATAGACACTAGTTTATTCACGTGGTTAGTTAGGAAGTTTATTCACGTGGTTAGATAGGAAGTTTTATAAACACTAGTTTATTCACAGTATTTATACAATTTTTCACTATTACGGCAACATAGAATCGAAATTAATGCAAAATTTCCATCGAGCCATGTATTTATGTGGAGATAGCCACATGACTTGTGTATGTGAACATGTAATACATCAATATTCTAAGTGGTATATATGCATGCTTGTTATTGTCGGAATTATTAATAAAAAACTGCGTAACGCACATATTTTAAAATTAGATTTCAAAACAAAGTTGTGTTTTCCTTTTTGCGTTTATTATTTGCTGAACAACAAATCTATAGAAATTTATATTTTTATGACCAATACTGTGAAATGCTAATATAATTCAATTCAGATAATTCTGAAATAATGTGGTGTATGTTTTCAAAGTTAATAACATTTTTTGTTTGGCATTTTAAGATATACCCTTTTAAACGGAAGTTATAAAATTTAATATATGCTACATGATAATTTAATCTATGCTACATAATAATTTAATCTATGCTACACGTAACCAATGGCTTTCAAAGCGTTAAGACATAAACGATACTTACAGCGCTATACCACAGTGCATATATAGCATCACCAATTTTCTACCGGCCTCTGGTCGGTGAAGCCAAAGATGGTATATATTTATAACGCATTAAGCTCGATTATATTCGCTATCAAACTGTATAAGGTTATAGAATTGTAAGGAATCATTGTTAAATTAATGGGTAAAAGTATGGTGTATGTATCATTGTTTTCATCTGTACGTATGTCTGTTATGTCTATGAGTGACTTCCATCATGATTTAACGTATGCAACAAATTAAGTGACATAAACTGGTTTTTCTGTTTGTATGAATAAATGGAAGCTGCCATCAAATTGAATGAAACTAATACATGAGGGTGATTAAAAACCTCCTGATTTGTCATTTAACCTTATCAGGATGTGGATCAATAATGCTTGAACAATTGCATAGTTTATGAATAATAAACACTACAGACAATGATATTCTAGTTTTTAGTGTTTGAACATTTTACGAGACAGAAAATCAAACTTTTTGTGTGAGATCATACTTCATAATGTCTTAATGCACACGTATAAAGGTTTCCGTGGTCCATGTCTACATATTTCCGAAGCTTAAAATGAAATAAAATAGACCCTAGTCAATATAAAAAGTGAAAATAACTGCTTTATAACATGGAACTCTAGCTGCAATAGTTGTGATGAATTTTCGGTTTTTGACTGTATATGAACGCAAACTTTATCCAAGATTCTTTGAAGAAAGAATCAGTCATTCATCGGAGAAGCAATAATTGGTCATATATCAATTTTTTATCAATCTATACAAGCTTACATTCGTCTTTGAAGGTATAAGTATAATTTGTATCTCCTGAAATAGATTGATATTCGCAATATTTTCTTTTATTATGTTTGCATTTAATAGTAATTTCTATGTTGTTTACTTCACATACATTGCTAATTGAACGAAAACTAAACAGAATACACCAGTATAGTCACAAAATATGCAATATAGTCACAGAGTGTAGTGTATCAACTGAGGATCTGATCTCGTTCATCGTCTTATTATAAATACAGACAAAATGTATCTGATTTGCTAACAAATTAATAACATATTAATCATTTTACAAATGAAGAGATGAACGAATACAAGACAAGATTTAAATATTAACAAATTGATCAATTTTCTTTTGTTAATAGACTGGAAACAAACATACAATAATATCTCACGTTTTACGTGATATTTTCAGGAACATCAATCAACTATAAGGACTTTTAAAGATGGCATGGGTTTATAGTAGAACAACTTGAATTTACTTTCTAAACTACTTATATATGAGTTAAATTTGAATGTACAATTATTAATTAGTTCATTTCGAATTTACGAGTACATGTGCTACTTGATTTCTCTCTTAGAATCTTCCGTAGTTATAGTACGTGTCTCTTTCCTAATGGGGCTCCGTAAGGTACAAATTAGTACATGTATCATCGATACATTATTTAGTATCGCTAGCATAATATTGACCTATGAGATTAAATTGATAATGTGGACTGAAACTTATCTATTCCGGCGTCGGTTATGTTTTAGTACATTTTAACGCAATATATAGAACTGCAGCATATTTAAATTGCTAGTATATTAATTAATACTGTTAGATTTAGTAAACGAGTATCACTGTCTCGATATTTCATTGACATAATCAATAAATCAAATTTATTTTAACGTAATCTTTAATTAAAAAAGCTGTGCGTCTTTGGTGAAATAGTAAAAATTATACCAAACAAACTAAAATTAGACAATGCGGTAACTTCTTACAGACATTTTTCGATATTACGTTATTCCATTACATAAAACCTTTTAAACTTTTTGTGCATGTATGAGTCTATTTTTAAATTACTAAATTAGCGCAGCAAAATACTTCTTGATAACCAGTCACAATTTAAAGTCGTATTTTATAACAAATATATCGCTACTACTTGTTTAACTAGTGGCAGAGTTTTTGAACTCGATTTCCCAATCGGCAGTTTTCCCCGTGGAGAGCCTCTCTATTAGTGTGATATCTAACGTGTTGTGTATGGCTTTGGTACGATATGATGCTATTTTGGCAATAATTAGTAATTAAAACCTTTATTAGACATCAAAAAGGGAGTGGTTTCAATATTTCAACAGTAAACAATTAACGACTTTGATTGGCTATCAAAATTGAATGGGTTGTATTAATTAATCGAATTATCGTTGATTACATGTGAAGATTATGATCTGAAACTTTTATTGTTAATTTCACGCAAGTGTTATTTCTGAAAAAATGAAGATTATTTGAAGATGAATTTCAAAGCGGTTTTCGGTATTTAGCCGAAATGTTTACGTAGGGAAACGCGTCTCAGAATTTTGATATGTTTTCGTTTTTAATCTATGGCGTATTATGTAATTGTCAGCGGGGTTCAGGCTACGGAATTTCTTTTAAGTTAAATATCTAATGAACGGTAGATGTTATCAAAAATCTGAGACACGGTTCCCTGCATGATACCATGATTGTTATTTTAAGGATAATTGTTGTAATATATCCTTTTATACAGAGTAGTGATCGTTGTTCAAAAATATGTTAATTACGTGCGATATTGGTTTATAGATGGCCAACCAAAGATAATATTTTTTCAAATCACTTCAATAGACTCTGCATAGTGAGTCCATTTGTGTATATAAATATGGTTAACTTTTTAAAACTATAAATTTGTTAAATTAGATATCACCAAATAGTCACT